>CM031242.1:986748326-987338843 GCA_018340775.1 Taxus wallichiana var. yunnanensis
CTTAGACTAAGTGTATTAAAAGGTAATGAGTGATTTAATTATTTTATCATAACGGGATAGAAGAAATTTATTTTATTAATTTATAAGTAACTTAGAAACAATAATGTGACCACCATTATTTTAGAAACCTTTTTATGGGTACGTTTTTTAAAAAAATATTCCATAATTTTCTAGTTTGACATAGGTTGTTCTTCGGTTTTCAGTGTGGACAAATTTAGCGCGTGTTCCAAGAATGATGTGGTAGAATAACTTATGGAGACCATAACTTTTGATCCAACCGTTGGATTGTCTTGAAATTTTACATGGTGGTAGATTTACATTAGTTCTATATTGGGACCAACTCGGTTCCAATGTTTTATCCACTTTGCCACATTTTTCGTGGCTAGATTCCTTCATTTAGTGGCTTAAAATTGGCTCAAACGCTTTTTTTTTGGCTTTTGACTATGTCTTAGAAGTTTAATAAATTTTTTTTGTGCTTGTTAGAATAAGTCAAAAGTTTGTGTGAGACTTAACTTATGAAGGTATACTTGGCACAAAATTTTGGGGCCCATCCGAGTTGTTTTGCTAGTAGGTGATTTTTGGCATTTTAGTGTTTTTAGAGTATACGTGAAATAAAAGGAGGATTTTAATGATGTAAAAGTTAGTGTGGATTCTAGAATGATAAGAAAACTATGTTTAAACTTCGTGTTCTATTTGAAAGTTGTTTATGTGTTTTCTGAGATATTTCAACCTCTTTGCAATTGGATCCACATCACATACCTTTTTAAAAACTAAATAATAAATACTACACCACTTGCAAATGTACATTTGATTCATTGATAGTAAATCAATTTATGTTCTTGGACATGTAATAACACTCAACTTGGAATTCTATCGCATATAATTCAAAATTTTCTCTTGACCAAAACTAAATACTTTAAAAAGTACAATAAATTAGTGAATCGGTAACTTGATGGTTAAATATAGGTTTCCATTTATGTTGAATTCATCCATATAGACACAAAAAAATTGGGTTGGTACACTTGCACCAACTACTGCCATCTAGAACATATATACACATTCACATTCACAATTGGTTACATGTTTACACAATTGTATATACAAATTTTATAATTTTAGCATAGTTGTAATACAACTCCACATTTTAGCAATATCATTTGCTCGACCCTATAGTAATGCAACCAATGCTTTGGGTAAATGAAATTTTTGAGTATTTGAAAGGTTTTTTGGGAGTTTGTGATCAGGAATATGTCAGATCTAGAAGTAGACACTCAGCTCTAGAAGAATAAAAGTTTGAAGCTCAAAATGAAGGGGGGTGTTAGAAAAAGAGTATAATTTTGCCTCTAGAAAATCAAAAAGCAGTTTGTTTTTTACATGGTTTTAATTTTTAGATAGTTCACTTTTAGATTCCTAGTTTTAGGAAAAGCTAATAAAGAAAATAAATCAAAAGTTTTGTATTGCACAAAAACATGTGCTAATTTTAGGAGAGTGGAGTGTTTTATTGTTAGATGAAATCCATCTATTTATTAGAGGCAATTGTAAGTGTTTTGATATAACACATTCAAAGAGATTGTATTAAGCCAAAGCTCTGACAAGGAAGAAGAAATATATGCACAGAAGTGTTGATCTGAGTTTGCAATAATTTGTTTTATTTATAATTATTTATTTTATTTCTGTTAGTTGTTATTTTATGTGCCTAATTTCTACACAAACGTTCCTCTACAATGGATTTTCTGTTGAGAGGGAAGATTGAGATGCATTCGCTGGTGTATCCACTTTTCGTCATTATGTCAGCTATGCTTCTTAAATTCACGAAGGCGTCCAAGGCAACCATGTTGAATTCGTAGATTCTGTAAGTGTACGGACGGTTAGTGCTAGTGGTGGATGTATGGGTTCCCTCATAGTTAATTAATTTTTGTGGATGTACTTACGGACTTCTTCTTGGCCGCTATGGAAGAGCATTTTTATGTGTTGTTGATGTCCCATCTAGAAATGTAATTCAAATTTGGCGACTCTTGCTTCTTCACAACAACTGAGAAATGTGTGGCAAGTCAAACGCGTGTATGATTATTTAAGCTGATAGACGGGCAGACTCTGTCCATTGGGACGTTGTCGACCGCTTGAAATACTAAAAAAACAAAAAAATCAAATGTAGTCAGAAAAATTGTATTTTAACTTGTCACAGTTCTAGGTAAGCCTCAGAAAAATTGTATTTTAACTTGTCACAGTTTTAGGTAAGCCTCACAAACACCTGTTCGTTAATATTAGATAATTGTTAAAATATTCGTTAAAGGCGAAAATCAATGTATATGAATGAAGAAAATAGGGAGGCGATTTCCTTTTTCTTTCAAAGCCTCTTATAATATTAATTGTAAATAGTTTTCTTTTCGGTTAGTTTCAATTATACGCAACTTAATAATTAGTTATAGATATATAAGATTCTAGAAGGCTGTCTGAATCGCACAATTTATTTTCATACTTATGAGATATGAATTTTAAAGAATGTATGAATTTCAAATAGTAAAATTTTAAAAAACGATTGTTCTATCCAACATCAATACAACGACAAAAATAATTGTAAAAAATAATAATTTACTTAAACTATGTCAAGTCACAATCTTGACTTCATTCATTGCTCTATCAAAAGAATTGAAACTCAAATAATACAGAATATAACTTTCCACGGTAGAAGTTTCTTTGGAACGAAGCATACTTCACCGCGCATCATAAGTTGAAATAGCTGCAATACGCCTCCACCAGGAATACATGCATCCCAATGACATAATGTTCTATCTATTTGGAATGAAGTGGATTCTAGAATAATATTTTATAAAAAAGTCTTTACACATGACGAAACGAAATAGAATTGAACCTTTAGCATCGTTGCCAAGTGAATATATGTAGTGGGAACATAATTAACGTGCTCGATCAATGTGTCTTGTAAATAAGAGTCTTGAAACATCTAGCATGTGGCCCACGTGGGTTAATTCTCAAAGGGATGCAACGGGTTATAGTTGAATTGTGACTTATAACAATATTGAAAATTATATTTTAGATATTGCTATTAGAGGTTTTATTTATTTGATCAGACGAGGATTTGTGGGAGTTTTAAATTTCACTATTAATGAGGTCTAATGTTCATATATTTTTTCGATGTTAGTGTTGATGCAAAATCACAGCACCCCGAATGGCCTCGGATTTGAGTGGGGCATTCGGTGTGATTCCACAACATGGGACCATCTCTCAAGTTGTGGGACTTGCGGACTTGAGATGGCCCTCCGGAGAAAGCCGACTTCTTCTTCCTAAACTACTTGCCACAAGCTACTCTAGTGCGGTGAAACCTATCTATCCTAATATAACCTTCCAAGGAGACAGGGAGAGAGAAATACATAAAAATAGAGACTACACTAAGCGGTGATACACCAGAAAAGGAAGTGGTTGATCACAAATCCAAGCTTTCCTGAAATGGAGAGAGGTGAGCAATGGAGAGGATGGACAGAAGCATCACAGACCAGAGATAAAATTCACACAGAACACCACTTCAAAACACATTAAACACAACTACCAAAACTTGCAATAGACATCAGAGTATGCACATGATATACCTACTGATGATAATGAGGCAAGAAGAGAATTTGAAGAGGTAAGAGGAAAGCGATGGACAAATGCATTACAAAATAGATTTTATTGCTCCAAGAGTTCACACAGTACATCATTACTGGGCGGAGGCAAGAAAATTCCATTACAGAGCCATGAGAGGAGGCTTAGACTCCACATTCTACCCTAAGGAAGAAAGAGAGGGAGGGGGAAGAGAAAACAATGACCAACCTTTTAGAAAATGCCCCTCCTTTACAATATATAAAAGAATAAGAGAGAAAGGAGGGAAGAATTTGAACCTTGCTCCAACCACCCCTAGAAGAACATTGAATCCACCTACAATAATGACGAGTGTCGTTGTAACACCCATGCCCCGTTCCTCTCTCTTACTGGGCAAGAAAGGAAGCCCATTCTTCATCATGGTGGCAGGTGGGAGACTTGATGGCCTCGAAAATGGTGGACCAAAACATTAATGGTGGCACATGAGTAGCGAGGCGAGAGATTTTCAAAATTTCCTTTCCCACTCAAAACCGAGCTTCCAGGTCAAAGATATGGCTTCTGTCAAGATCGGGATCTTGGGCTCACAATATTTAAAAGAGTTTTTCATTTGAGACCCACATGGTAGCCCCGCGTGTTTTGAAGATTCATCCCCCTCCTCTTGCTTATGAATTTGCACCGCCAAACTAACACGTGGCGGCGTCTGCAGGGTTCCTCGGTTTCCTCTGTATTCTACATGAGTCCCTCCCCGTTGGTAGACACACTATTCCCGACTTGAGACACTTGGAGGCTTCGCTCAATTTGGAAACTACCCCTTATTTTATCTTTGAAGTTACACCGAGCTGACGCGTGGCTCCTTCCGCAGCCCTTCTTTACTTAGTCAATTCAATGGCCGATTGTTCCCCATTTGGACTTGACCACGTGGCGAGCCTGCGCTTGTTTGGAGACTACCCCTTGGTCCCCCCTTGAAGTTGTGCCATTGAGGCACGTGGCACCTCCCATGGCTTTGCAACTTTACATTTCCCAAAAGTCATCCTCGGGCCTTGCTCCACATTTTCCACTTAGCAAAAGAAATCCTTCTTGGGTTCGCGGGCCCATGCTTGAAAACTACACTTTTAGAGAAAGTGGCAAAATTTTGAAATTTTCCCGATGGCTTGCTTCCCCACGGTTGAAAAAGGCTTACACGTGGCTTACGTGGGCGTCAACGAGAGGTGTGGCTTAATTTTATACTTTACGCCTTTTCAAAACAAAAGCCAAAAATTCAAACTACCTCCAATGACCCACTTTCCCACTTTGACTTGAAACATGGCCACGTGTCCCTTTGCGAGCCTTAGGCTTTTTTATTTCTTACGGCTCGTGGGCCCACAATTGTAACCTGTAGTTTTTGTAAAAGCGCAAAGTAACAAAATATCTCCCCATCCATGTCGACCCACTTTGCAAAAAATATCCTTCCAAGGCCCGCCATTTGCAAAATATGAGGAGTTAGAAGGACTTCTTTATATTTCTATGAAGGGAAAGAAATTTCCTATCTAATGGAAATGCTTTCAAGGGACCTTAAGTGCTTAAAATATATAAAAATTCATATTGAAGCACAAAAGGGGAAAATGGTGTTAGTTGAAAAAAATAAGTGTGAGCTTATTTTGGTCAACAATTTGGTGACTCATGGGGATCACACCCTGCTGCTAGGTGAAATGATCAGTTTCCTTGAAGCATCCATTGGGCATGGAGTTTTCTAGTAAACAAAAATCTGATCATAATCTCTAAAATATGATCCTTGAGCCACTTGGAACACCACTGGAACTGGAGTTGATCTCACCAAATGCTACATCGAATGTAATGTGCACGAGAAACAAGATACCACAATACTCTATGTACAAAACTTGAAATCATACACACCCCAAGTGGGATATGTAGAGTGTGCACAAGCACTTGTTCTTCTGAAAAAAAACCTACCCCTACTCCTACACTAACCCTAATGAAGAAAATCTAAATAAATCCTGCTATAATAAGGGAGAAATAGCTTCCCTTTCTAAGAAATGCAGCCATGTATATGATTTAGTGTTGAACATGGATCTTATAATGAATAAAAAATTGACAAGAGGCTGATCTTCCACCCAAATCATCAAGGTATCAACGTCAATCAAAAATACCTCCTCAAGTTGATTGACATTGGACTCTTAGAGGTGTTGATGATGATCCTTGGTGCTTTGATACTCATCCTCATGCCCTGAAGTGGGTATGATTGGTTTTGGATTTTCCCTTGGCTCCAATGAAGCCAAGTACTTGATTAGGCATGGTCTGATCCATGGATGTGTGCTTGGTTATGAATTTTGACTCCACGGATGGAGTCTTCTTGCGGACCTTCCTGGGTGGATAGTGGGGGAGGGATGGAATCCTCATGCTCTTTTCCTTCCTCCACCTAAGAAGAATATGGAATATTAAGATCCTCCAACCTTGGTTCCGGATGGCTATTATGAAGTACTAGGTTGTTGTCAATGCTCCCCTCCATGTGGTGCGAGACTCATGTGCTTAGAATGAAGATGATGGATGAGCAAAATGATGTGATCTCCTTTGGCTGGTCTCTCCAAATAAACTTCTAGAGTTAGGTAGGAGTAATCTACCTCCTCTTTATCTTGTTGCGTGTGCTCGACCTCCTCCATGGTGTCCTTTGGATCTATAATTTTCTCACCATGGTTTCCCTCATCCTCAAACATGAAGTTTGAAAGTCAAACTCTTCTTTGACATTAGATTTTGAAGGGAGAGGAAATCAAAACTTGGGAGGAAGATAGGAAATTGAATCGAGGTTGAGATGGTGCTTCTTTGGAATGTAGACTCCACTAGATGATGGTGTAAGATGGACCTACCTCATTACCCATTTAC
Organism: Taxus wallichiana var. yunnanensis; assembly: GCA_018340775.1. Classification (NCBI taxonomy): domain Eukaryota; kingdom Viridiplantae; phylum Streptophyta; class Pinopsida; order Cupressales; family Taxaceae; genus Taxus; species Taxus wallichiana. The sequence continues at coordinate 986,754,801 of CM031242.1, forward strand.
CAATTATAAAACAACACCCCGAATGGCCTCGAGATCTTAGTGGGGCATTCGGTTCTCCTCGCACAACATGGGACCATCTCTCAGATTGTGGGTACTTGTGGACTTCATCCTGATCGCCCCTACTGAGAGAGACCACTTTCATCCTGGCTTGACCTCGGCCTCCTCCATAGGCTTAATCAACAAGGGAATATTTGTAATTTCAATCTAAGACCCAAGCTTACTAGAGTTTTATCATCTCTTCTTTGGCCTAATCTTCTTCTTGTTGCTCACCTTGATTGGTTTTGGAGTATCTCCAACCCTGACATGGACTTTAGAGAGTAGGAGGAGTGATGGACGGGGTCTCACTTACTAGTTAATTTCTTTATCACCATGGTGGAGGGGAAGGCATAGGTTCTTTTGTCTCTTGTGGAGGGTACTTGGGTATGGAAGGAAAAAGGGAAGGGAAAGTGAGGTGAGATGGAAGATTAATAAGATGGAGAAGGAAATCAAATTTTATTACTCCATGGAGAGGAAATTTCCCACAATACATCATCGGAAGGGAAAGAGGAAGAAAACGACTTACTTTTGAGAATGGAGACTCAATCACTAGATGATGGTGCAAAGAGAAAACAATTACCCATTTTTTTGGAATATATTCGAGACCAGAGTTTTAGTAGGCCTCATCTCCTTATCCCAATAAGCCCATTAGGGCCAAGTATCTCAATCATGAATTCAAAATTCTCCCATGAGTAGTCTTCCAAAAGGGATGACCTATGGACAAGGTGCCTGAAAACCAATCCTAAATGCTTTCATGTCAAAGCTGCATCTTTAGCTCTAGGGAGCCCGAGCATGCACCATGAGATCCGCCAACTTGAGAAGCTAATTTTCTTCAACCAGCCAATTCTCGGTATAATTATCAAGTCCTCCCAATCTTGATAAGAGCTTTGAATGCAAACGGCACTTTGACACTTACTCGAGAATGGAGGAGATGATATCAGCTGCGAGTCGGATCCTTTTCAAAAGCTTTGATCCATAGCAGGAGTGGAGAGAGGAGTGTCGAGTGGAAATAACATTCAAGGGTTCCTTAGAGGAGGACTAGAGGGAGGATCCGCAACAAATTGATTGATATCACTTTCTACTGTCTTCCGAGGAAATGAAGTCATGATTGCACAACCCTCATGAATGGTAGAAGATGAAATATGGGAAAGAAAAATGGATGAAAATTGATGGCGATAAGGTTTGGAGTCTTCGAGAAGAGGCACGGATTGTTGCGTGGAGTCTTAGATGTGCTTTGATGTGCCTCGCGGTTGAACTCACGAAATGGCCACATCAAGCCGATCAAATGAATTGGTAAGGTGCTTAAAGCAGCGGTGGAAGAGGAAAGGGGCGAGAAGGAGTGGTCACACGGTGGGTTAATATTTTTTGGGAAAATGAGCAGGAAATTTAACGGTGATGGGAAGCGGCGACGGAGAAAAGAAGGTAAAGAGACCACAGGTGGAGGATGACTCCCTCGCCCCAGAAAGCCGGCAAAACTAAGTGGTCAGAGTGTAGTATTTGATAATGAGACACATTGGAAAATGAGAAAATCAAACCTCGATGTCCCAATCTTTCTGCCCAAATTATTGATGTATAAATCATAGGGGCCAAAACTAAATGGCCTCCGTCTTAGTGGGGTATTTGGCTTGCCACTCTTTCCAACATGGGACCATCTCTCAATATATTTGTGACTTGAGATGGCCCTCTGGAAGAATTCTTCTTCTCGGCGTGAAGGGAACGCCCCTAAAATACTCTAGTGCAGGTGAAACCTATGGCATCCTAATCTAACCTTTTAAGGAGATGGTGAACTTAGAAATTCATAAAAATAGCCCTCTCGACACTAAGCCGTGATACCGATAAGACACTAAGGCCGAGTAACCGAACATTCTTTCCGGAAAAGTAGAGATCCCATTTTCCACTAAAATATTCCAGCACTCGCCATCATTCCTAAGCGTCTCGCAATCGAGAGGATGGGGCGCCCAATTGCATCACGAGAAGAATATTAAAATTCACCTGAGAACACGAGAGATAAAACGGATCAAGCATAACTTCTAGAACCTGCAATAGACATTAAAGTATGCCCAATATACCATATAATGATTAAGGTAAGAAGAGATAATAAAATAAGCAAAGGATGAACAAGATGCATCACAAAACAAATTTTATTACTCGTGTCAAGAGTCATGTCAAATACATCATCCGTAGGGAAAGAGGCAAGAAAATGACATTATATAAACCCATGAGAGGAGGCTTAGACTCACATTATACCATTCGGAAGGAAATTTGCTGATTTTCGAGTGGGGCACCCATTAAGAGATCCGAAAAGGACATGCAATGACCAACCTTTTATAAAATGCCCCTCCTTTACAATATATAAGAAGAATAAGAGAGAAAGGAAGAAAAATTTGAACCCCTAGAAGAGCATTCAATCCACCTACAATAATGATGAGTCTCGCTCAGACACCCATTCCCCGATCGTTGTCTCTTCTTTGGGCAAGAAAGGAACCCCATTCCTCATCATGGTGGTAGGTGGGAGACTTGATGGCCTTAAAAATGGACCACAAAACATTAATGGTGGAAAGTGAGTAGCGGAGCCGAGAGCTTTTCAAAACGTCCTTTCCCACTCAAAATTTAGCTTCCAAATCAAAATATAAGGATGTACGAAAGATTAGGGTCATGGAATCACAATATTTAAAAGAGTCCATTCATGTAAGATGCACGTGGCAGCCCCACACATTTAAAAAATTCATCCCTCTCCTCTCGCTCATGAAGTTATGCTGGACTAAAATGTGGTGGCTTTTGCTGGGCTCCTTGGTTTCCTCTATATTCTACCTGAGTCCCTCCTATTGGCAGAGACATTGTGCCCGACCCAAGATATGTGGAGGCTTCACGCTCATTTGGAAACTTCCCCTAGATTTTACCTTTGAAGTTCTGCTGAGATGACACGTGGCTCCTTCTACTGCCCTCCTTTACTTAGCTGATTCAATGGTCGATTTTACCCCCATTTGGACTCTGACCACGTGGCGAGCATATACTTGTTTGGAGACTACCCCTTGGGTCTTGTGCTTGAAGTTGTGCCATTGAGGCACATGGAACCTCCCACAACTTCACAACTTTACATTTCCCAAAAGTCATCCCCTCGGGCCCGCCACCCCACATTTTCCACTTAGCAAAAGAAATCCTTCTCAGGGCTTACGGGATCCACAATTATACTATGCTTTTTTGAGAAAGTGGAAAATTTTCAAATTTTCCACGACAGCCCACTTCCCCATAGCTAAAAAGGCCTGACATGTGGCTTCTCTAGGCATCGGTGGAGGTGTGACTTTTATAGTTTATGCCTTTTCAAAACAAAAGGAAAAATTTCAAACTACCTCCTCCGTGACACTCCTACTTTCTGTTGTTGGTATCCAAATTGATTCTCCCTTGGAAACCAAGCAACATCCACATAAATTTAGCTAGACAACGAGAGATAGAAATATCCTATTATGATTCATTTTATAGTTGGGGAGGGGATTAGTCTAACTCTTTATCACTCAAGCATCAGAGAAATGGATAACACCTTCATTAAGGATTTGATCTATCCTCACTACTTTAGGCCGTGCCTTTTGACCAGGGTGAGAGGAACCATTTTGTAACCTCTATCGGTGAAGGAGAATGAAGATATCCTTCTTTGCACAAATTTGAAAGGGGACCCTAAGAAAATATGATCAATCCACCACAATTTAACTCTCACGATTTGTCACTTCTAAAGAATGGTGATATTTTCTAAACAGGGTTAAAGGTTACTAGAGACATTATGGAATCATTATTGCTTCTGCATATTTTGTGATGAGAATTTATACATTTGTAAATATACAGGGAAAATGGTGGTAGAATTTATACATTTTGAATAATTTTGGGGGAGATTAAGCAGGATAAAATTGATTATGCTAGATCTTTGAGAACCTTCAAAACATTTGGAAAACTAAATGACATAATGCTTCAGAATAGCTAAAATATTCCTTCAACCAGAAGGTGTGCATCAATGAAGGCCCATATTTTCACGGTTTCACACAATCTCTAAGAATTTAACGTGAAGGCTTGAGCTAAAGACTCAATTAAACATTAATACCCTTGGTTCTCATGCCTAAGATACACTCAGAGGCTTACAAACAATCTTTATCAACAAAATGACATTAGAGTGATTTTAAATTGTTTATCTCATTACAGATGAAGGTTATTCTCGTAATGAAATTGAAAATGCCACTAGAATATCACAGGGATGAGATCCTATGTGTGATTCGGAGGGACTTTAACACAAGATTGCAATGGGAACAAAAAAAATACTTATAGACATTCTGAAATAAAGAAGAAACAAATTTGTCCAAGATTGACATTGATTAATTCAAAGTTGATTAGATTCATCAAGCAGGGGAAATTTTCTTTGAATAGTATCAGAGCTTGTCAATGGTTGTACACTCACAACCAACTTGACGTGATTGAAATATAAAACATAGGAAATTAACAGGTTTCTCAGATTGGTCTCTCAGGAAGATGGCATCTCTCAAATTTTCTCTTAAGAATTCAACCCTGGATCCTTTGCAAGAGTATTCTCATTGCATTTATACATTTCACTCACTCACTCATCCCAAAATTTCCCCCAAAAATAAGAATATTCGAGGAACCTTTTCTTGTTACCAATTTGCCTCAGAAAGTGACGTTTAACAAATTCATACCCAAAAGCTTCTAGGTGGACAAATTATTAACTGATCACATTTCTCAGACCATCACTAATGACTAGGATGCCATGCCATAACTTTTTGATAGTCCTTCTAATCATTCTTATTCTATCATGTGAGAAATCCCGTTTTAATCATTTTCCAGTGGCCTTGTATAGCTAGATCTGATAGGTAATCCTTTTCACCATCAAGGCAACTCCTTTTTCATGTTTTGCCTGTAACCTCCATCATTTCATCCTTTTCCCTTTCTTTCCTCTGTAACTCTCTCTCTACGTCCAACTTCTCTGGTAATTTGCATTTTTGCAAGTGCTCGAGAAATTCCAACTTTAAAATATCAACCTTAACAATCCTTGGACTCACAAATTTAAGCTTTAAATCCATTCAATTACACTTTGCAGACAAAAATGACAAGGGGCTTTATCAAAAAATGATGAAAAATAATGCGTATTGGCATCTCCAGGAGTCTTGGAGAAAAAATGGTGGCAAAATCAGATGTAATGCACAACAACCATTGATTCTTCCCCTTCTTAGCTTTAGATTAGAGCCATCCACATGTTTCCTTGGTGAACAAATACAAAGAGAAGTACAGAGGAAGCTTCCAAATAAGTGTGGGCCTTCCATATGCCCTGGGCCCAAGAAAATCACCTTTTGGACTTTGAAAAGTCTCAGTATAAAAGGAGCTAGTGGAAGCCTCCATGTGTCTTAATGGCACACTTTTGATATGGTGCCCAAAAGAGGAGACCCCAAACAAATGTGGGCTCACCACATGTCTCAATCAAGGAAGAGTTGTTGAAAAATTTTAAGGACTAGCGGAAGGTGCCAAGTTTTACTTTGCCATTGGAAAATCCAAGCAAGGGCAAGAGTTAGCAGAAACTTCCACGTCTCCCCATGGCGCTCTTTCAATAATAAAATTTAGGGGTAGTTCCCCAAACAGGCGCGAGCCCTCCACGTATCCCAGGCCTTAGAAATTTCTTGAAAAGTTTAAGTATAAAGAGGATCTAGCGGAAGCCTCCACATGTCTCCCTAGATCACTTTTAGATGGTGCCCAAAAGTGAAGACCCTAAACAAGTGCGGGCTCACCATGTGTCTCCTTGGCACAACTGCTAAGGTAGGACCCAAAGGCGGATCCTCAAATGAGCACCGGCCCTCCACGTGTCCATGGTCTGAAAAAGCTACACCGGCCACATGAAAAAAATGTCTAAGTCTGGCAAGGTAATAGAATCCTCCATGTGTCTCCCAGCACAACTCCAAAGGTCAAACCAAGAGGTGAATTTTCGATGAGCGCAGGCCCTCCACATGGACAAGACTTGAGTTGAAGCATGCCTTAGAGTTTCAAAGTTCCCCACCGAGCCACATCCAATTAGAAATGCCCACGTTTCCACAGATGTTGAGATATAAATTTGATGGGGAAAACACACCCATCAAACCGTAAAATGTAGGGAAATCACCATTTGCACCCAGAAATGAATCTTTCTTTAAGGAAAGAGAATTTGGAAATGATATAAGGCCCAAATGTGATCCACCGAGCCACATCCAATTAGAAAGGACCACTTTTCCACATATATTGGGACAAAATTGATAGGGAAAAAAAAAGTGATTATGGGAAAAATGGAAGGAAGGAAAAAACCCAAATTTATGCCCAAGTTACAAATTATTTCACATGGATAGAGGAATGGAAAATAAATTTTGGATTTAAAGTGATCCTCGACCAAAGGAAAGGACTGATCATAACAACCAAATGAAGGACAAAGCTTTCATCAACACGGGGAGATAGAAAATACGACAGAGCCCATGCAAATCAAGAACTTCAAGACAAATGGGGCGTGATCAAATTGAGCACCAACACTTGCTTTGACTTGAAACATGGCCACATGTCCCTTTGTGGGCCTTAGGAATTATTTTTTATTTCTCCACGGGCTTGTGGGCCCAAAATTGTAAATTGCACTTTTTGCAAAAAGCGCAAATGTGCTAAGAATATCTCCCAAGCCCCATCGGCCCACTTTTGGCAAAAAATCCTTCCAAGGCCCGTTGGCCTGCCATTTGCAAAATATGAGGAGTTAGAAGGACTTCTTTATATTTATGGAAAGGGGAAGAAATTTCCTATATGATGGAAATGCTTTCAAGGGACCTTAAGTGCTTAAAATATATAAAAATTCAGATTGAAGCACAAAAAGGGGAAAATGGTGTTAGTTGACAAAAATAAGTGTGAGCTTATTTTCACAATAGTTAGGTTATTTATGACTCCACAATAATAATATGCTAGAAATCTCACAAAATGGTGGAATGGGTACACTGATTGGGGAAAGTTAAGGGTATAACAAGAGGGGAAGGATGGGAGAAGTCTAGGAGAATGTGTAGTGCCCAATATAAAATAAAATAATAATAAAATAAATATAAAGGAACTAAAATAATATTAAAGTAAGTTTATAAAACAAATAGGTAGGGGTGGTTGGAGAATAATGGTGGAGGATGCGTGGGAGTGTAGCAAGGCATGTGGGCTTCCTAACAAGGCACATGGGTACCTGAAAAATTAATTTAACCTGTCACTTTCTCTACATAATAATTATTTGAACCTATTTGAGATCCGAGGCTTAGATCACACTCTTACCTAAGGAAACATTGTCAATTTAGCAGTTTGGATAGTTGCAGTGATGGCTGAAGGTGAAGAGGTAGAGAGAAAGATGGCTGCACATTCTTGGGGTGAATTTGATTACAATGCTAAGGATGGGAGTCCATGCCTCCCTTTTGAAGAATATTGAAGGTTAGGAGGTACTCCAATGAATACCACTTAGTTGCAAATTCCACTTATTCAACAATCCATATTTAAATATGTTCATGTCATTCAGAGACTTTAGGTGGAATCAAACAAGCAATGGAGAAATCGCAGACCTGTTGTATTAATTCTACTTGTAATGAATGGGATATTTGTAGTCACCCAAGCATTTGATGAAAATTGGTGATTTAGAGAAGCAACTATTTCTATGGTCATCAATATCATCTGGGGCTTCAATTTTGACCTTATGGTGAGTTTATATACTCATGTTCCCTCTCCATTAAAATATAGACATTTATTAATGGAATGATTGCAGTGATATGTTTTTATAAGAATTCAAATAAGAGTTTAAAGTTTCAACATATTTTTGGTGCCTATAATTGGGTTTATAGTTGGGATTGAAGTGCCTTCTATTGGTATCCAAATTTGTTCTCCCTTTTAAGGTGAGAAAACACATATTGCATGTGGAGCTTAGAGAGATAGATAGATCATAGTGTGTGTCATTTTGTAGCCAGGGAGGAGATCTAACTAGCCCTTTGTTACTCATATTTTTGGAGAGATGGATAACACCTTTAAGAGGATTTGACTTGTCCTCACTACTTTAGGTTGTGCCTCTTCGACCAGGGTGAGAGGACCCTTAGTGTAACCTCTGTTTGATGAAGGAGATGGAGATATCCTTCTTTTGCACAAATTCTATGAAGAGAACCTTGGGAAAATACGGTCAATAATCCATGATTTAACTCTTAAGATTTGTCACTTCTAAATGATGGAGATAATTTCAACACAAGGCTAAGGTTATTGAAGACATTAAGAAATCTGATTGTTCTGCATATTTTTGCAAGTAGATTTTATTCCTTTGTTGATACACAGGGAAAACAGGGGTAGTTCAGGGATGGATCAATGGTTTTAAATGATTTTGGTGGGAGATGAAGCAAGATAAAGTTGATTATACTAGATCTTTGAAGGGACTTCACAACAATGAACAACTTCAACAATAGAAAGCTTCAGAATAGTTAAGACATTCCTTCAACCAGAAGGTGTGCTTTAATGGAGGCCCAGATCAACACATTTTCACATAATCTTTGAGACTCCAACATGAAGGATCTAATTGAAAGACTTAATTAAACACCAAATTTTCCGATTAATCATGCCTAAGGTACACTAGAAGACTTAAAGACAATATTTATCAACAAATGAATAGTGAATTGATTTTAAATTTTTTTATCTCATCCAAGATGAAGGCTCTTCTTGAAATGAAATTGCAAATACCATTAGACTATCACAGGGACAAGATCTTGTGTGATTTCACAAAAAAATTCAATGTAAGATTGCAATAGGAATGAAAGAAACTATTTGCAGACATTCTGAAACAAAGAAGACACAAATTGCTAGAGATTGGACACAAATTAATTTCAAAATTTCTTAGATTCATCAACAAGGGAAATCTTCCAAATCAATCTCAGTCCTCAATATCTATACCTCTGCAACCAACTTGACACAATAGAAAATATAACACAAAATAAAATAACATGTTATCTCAGCTTTGGTCTCTCACGAAGACAAATTTCTCAAATTTTCTCTTAAGAATTCAACCTCTAACCATTTGCAAGAGTATTATCATTGCATTTATACATTTTACTCACTCAATTTCCCCAAAAGAGAAGAATATTCGAGTTACCTTTGCTTGTTACCAATTTGTTTCAGAAAATGACGTTTAACAAATTCATATCCAAAATGTGCCAGTGAGACCAATTGTGAACTGATCCCATTTCTTGGGCCCTCGAATAATGACTAGGATGCAATGCCACAACTTTTTGGGAGTCCTTTTAATCATTCTGATTATGTCATGTGAGAAATCCCCTTTTTAATCATTTTTTGAGACTCTGCACAACTAGACATGACATGTAATCTTTTTCACTCTCAAGGCAACACTTTTTCCATCTTTTGTGCCTACACTTTCATCATTTAATCCCTTTTCCCTCTCTTCATACGTCTGCATAAGGTGGGACCAGTCTAAGTAAGCGTGTCTTGCAATTCTACCCTGTATCCATCTCCTCTAGTAATTCCCATTTTTACAAGTGCCTGAGCAACTCCAACTTCAAAATATCGACCTTAACAATCCTTAGACTCACAATTTAAGTTTCAAATCCATTTAAAGGCACCTTATAGATAGAGATGACAAATAATTTCATCAAAGAATAATGAAAAAAATGCGTATTCACGTCTTTAGAGTCTTGGAGAAAAAATGGCAGAAAACAAGGTGAAATGCACAACAACCATTGATCCTTCCCCTTTTACACTTTATATCACATCCATCCACGTGTTTCCTCAAAAGTTTTGGGTTGAACTGCAAAGGAGAAGCATAGAGGCAAGTCCCAAACAAGTGCGAGCCTTCCACTTACCTTAGGCCCAAGAAAAACACCTTTTGGTGTTTGAAAAGTATCAGTGAAAAAAGGAGCTAGTGGAAGCCTCCACGTGTCTCAATGGCACATTTTGAGATGGTCCCAAAAGTAGAGACCCCAACCAAGTGTGGGCTCAACACGTGTCTCAGTCATTCATCGATAGAGTCTATTAAAAAATTTTGAAGGTTTAGCGTAAGGTGCCATGTGTCTAGGGTCTGAGATAGTTTCCTTTGGCTGTTAAAAAGTCCAAGAAAAGGGTAGAGTGAGAAAAAGCCTCCAAGTGTTCTCCTGGCACTTCTTCAAAACAAAACTTAGGGGCCGGTCCCCAAATAGGTGCGGTCCCTCCACATGTCCCATGCCTTTAGAAAGTTGCTTGAAAATTCTAAGTATGGGAAGACCCGACAGAAGCCTCCATGTGTCTTCATGGCACAACTTTGAGATGGTTCCCAAGAGCAGAGACCCTGAACAAGCATAGGCTCACCACGTTTCCTAGGCCTTAGAAAATTTCTTTGAAAAGTTTAAGTACAAAGTGGAGCCGGCGGAAGCCTCCACATGTCTCCCTATCGCAATTGTTAAGGTGGGACCCTGAGGTGGATCCTCAAATGAGTGTCACCCCACCATGTGTCCATGGTCCACCAAAATTATACCGGCTACATGAAAAAAATTTCTAAGTCTGGTAAAGCAAAATGAAACCTCCACATGTCCCCTGGCTCAACTCTAAGGCCAAAAAAAAGGTGTTTTTTCAAATGAGCGTCGTTCCTCTATAAATGTGGGATAAGTTTTGGGTTGAAGTGAGCCTTAGAGTTTTAGAGGTAGGGTGCCCACCAAGCCACATATAACTAGAAAGGGCCATGTTTCCATTGATTATGAGATGTAAATTTGTACCAAGGAAAATTACACCCTCACCTTAAAAATCAAACCATAAAATGCGCATAGAAAAAATCACCATTTGAGCCTCTAAAAATGAATCTTTCTTCAAGGACAAAGAATTTGGAAATGTTATAAGGCTCAAATATGATCCTCTGAGCTACATCCAATCACATTTCCTCAGGTATTTGGGAAAAAATGATAGGGACAAAACAAAACTTGATTTTGTTACCTTGGCGAAAATGGAAGGAAAGGAACAACTTGAGTTTTATTGCCTAATTTAGAGAATCTTTCGAGATGGATAGAGTGAAATGAATCATTTGAAAAAGGGGTTAATTATATTGTAAAAATCTTTCTTGTAAATTTTTTTATATTTAAAATAAATTGACTTAATAAAATGTAAAAAAATAGGGTTCTTTATTATCCTCGATGTGCAAATTCCCTTTTCATGGGAAATGGCCCAAAATCAAAACAAAGGTAGTTTTCCTAAAAACAAAAATTCTAGACCTTTAAGTGATCCTTTTTAAAATGATCAATAGGAAAGGACTTAGATCATGGCAAACTCAAATGGAGGATAAAGTTTACTTGGTGAGCACCAATACGGGAGATAGAAAACATGACAAAGGCCACAAAAAGGATACCTAAGAATTTCAATGAAAATTGGGTATGAGACTAATTTGAGCACCAACACCTTGCTTGTTATCGCACTTATTTCATGGCAAGATTTGTCTCATTTTTCTTTCATTATGCCAAAAATGGGATATTTTGAATAGGGTATGGAAGTAAAACAACCATAGATCAAAACTTAAAAGGAAGTATAGAGATTGTTTTTCCCTTTTTGATAACCCTCGACATACTTATGGTTGGTCCCCTTGCATAATAAGGTAAAAAAAATAATTAAACATCAACTAAACATATTTTAAGAAAAGAACCTTTAGCATAAGAATGAGAGAATTAGGAACTTTGTATGTAATTGGAAATATGGAATTTAATTATGTAAGTTATGGAGATTGTCATAAGGGATAAAGAGAAAACTTAAATGGTCAAACAATAAGTTGAATGTGAAATAAATTAAAGAACCTATAGGTGGAAAAAGGACAAAATTATCCTTACATAATAATGTTCCTAGAATGCTAATCGTAATTAAGAGGTAATCATGGTAATGATGTGTGTGGGCTTGCCAATCCTTGGGTCCTTTTTCTTTTGTTGGGTCATTGCTAGCATTCGTTCATTGGGGAAAGTGTGGCATCGACATGTATATGGTGTTGTCATGTGTCTATGTGAGTCGATGACTTATGTAAGTGTCGTATGCGTTGTCAGTTTTTGTATTTGGAGCCCTTGTGGTGTTGTGTAGTGAGCAATGTAAGTCAAAAAAATTATCCTGGTATTTTACTGTTATATTTATGTGTGTAAAATGTGGGCATTACATTTGGTATTAGAGCGAGGTTCATTCTCTCAAACCTATGGGGTAGATTGGAGTAATGTGATATAAGCGTGAATGTGAACTATGTCATAATTGTGATAATGTGAATGCACATGTTGTGTATGACACTTAGTGCATTTTTTTTTATCATGTTGATGTGCTTGTGATGAGAGTATTATCTCTCCTTTTCATGGATTATATGAAGAGTTCACGTGTGATGTACCACCTTATTGTGTGTGAAAAATAATGTTATTGTGGATTGCAGAGTGTTGGATCATTTTGGCATTATGTGATATGAAGGTGTATTGATGTATTGCATTTCAAAATTGGTGTAACATTAATTATATTGTATCGTAATGTCATCATTGTATTGTGATGAATCATGTGCATCACCATGTTGTATTGCAATTGACTATATGTTGTAAGGTTAGACATTGTGTTCCTCATATGTATAATTCATGTAATATGTGATGGTTTATGTCATGATTTAGGGGCATATGGTGAGTGTATGATCCCTATTATATAGTGATTGCATTTTGGGTGTAGAATGTGGTAATGTGATGTATCGTAACATGTGAAAGTAATGATTTAGTTATACCTATATTTATACCATGCGTAAGACGCTATGGTTAATGTGCGTGAATCACCATTGTGTTAGTGATGTAGTTGTGTGTTATGTTGTGGACCCTACACTAACTGACCTAAGGGAAATTGGTAAAATGTGTATGTTTGGAGTGAGGAAATGTGTACAATTGACCATTCACTCAAGCCGAGTACGAGATAGTAAGTGGAGCCTTACATAGGCTAAAAATCCACTCTTATTCATTTGGTATGTGTGGCAACTCTCAATATGTCATGCATATTGTGTTTCACGGACACCTTAGGCTCAATAGATGGTGACTTGTTCTCCATTCTCTCTCCTGATATGGTTATCATATGGATTAAACCTATGTGATTATGACTATGTTGAGCCTTGTTGAAGTGGTGGCGGGATGATTCAGATAGAGATGATGACAATTGTATTATTGATATGATATTTTACGATCTGAGGTTCGATGTTCATAGTGCTAGTAACTCATTGTGTACCCCTTTGGTGGCCATGTAAGGCCACATAGTTATCATAATTCATTATTCCTATATACATATTTTATTCATAAATTGAAAACTTTCTTTTCTTGCTAGAACCAGCAATTTTCTTGACTGACATGTTCTTATATTTTGGGAATTTATTTGGTTGTTGCACTAACTATAACACCTGCAAAAATGATGTTATAGGAACACGTTAAAACCTAACACTTATCCCAAAAAATGTGGCTAAATTTTTTTTTAAAGTTAAAAGGTTACAGGGGTGTTAACCCCTAGGGTACATCAAATGAATTTACACCAATAATCTCAAATTTACAAAAGATAGACCAGGTCTAGTTAAATTATTAAATATTAAATTTACTTTACCTCTAAGGTCGATTAATTTAAAAGTCATTTAGTAAGGTGCCCTAATTTAATTTACTTGGTTAAGTGTTTTCTCCTCTTTAGTTAATGTTCAATCTTAAAATAGTTAACCTCATGCTTAAATATTTTAGTTTCATTATCCTAATAGCTTAAAGTCCTTTTTATTAATTTCCTTAAAACATACCAAGAACTAAAAAATAATTTTCACCCCAAGACAATTAAATGGCACCATTCACCCATCTACACATACCTTAAGATTTAATTAAAACATTTAAAAATACATTCCTACCAAACAAAAGTAGGGTTGATCCTCCACCCTTAGATAAATTCAATTGTGGCCACTAGATCCTAGGGTTCCAAACTAGCCCTAAAATTCCTTATGAATTCTTATTAAATCTCTTTCTTTACCCAAGTCTCCTCATTTGGCCACTTTTCCTTTGTTTAATTTACAGGTTGAAGAGAAGGAAGCCATGGGAGCAAGGAAGGAAGAACTATGGAGGAGTCTACAAGGAAATCAAGCTTAGATTAGTTTAGATTGTAGGTTTATTGTTGTAATGTCTTTCATTCAAGGATTGAAGGGATTTCCTTTTTAAATATGGTTTTATTTCAAATCTATTTGTATTTGGAGTTCTCCATTTTGGGGCAAACCCTACCTCTATTAAAATATACAAGTTTGAGTACTTTGAATCCACCATTTGAAGATTTTATTGCTTAAAACCATGAGATTTAGCCATTATTTGATTACTGGAGGTCTCTTCTAAATTTTTACATGCTTAAAATTTTTTTTTGACCAAGTTAAAAATTACATAGGTGCAGATTTACGTTTTCCATAGAAAGTGATAGAACAACTTCCCAGAGCAGGTGGAAGTCCTAGGACCACCGCCCACTTGGGTGATGATTCAAAACTACCGCCTTGCCATAGAGGTGGTTCTGAGACCACCGCCTTTCCTGATCAAGTGGTTATGAGACCGCCACTCTGCACAGGGTGGCGGTCTTGTTTCTTAGAAACAAAACCTTAAAATATGAGGTTTCTCAAAAAAAATGTTATTAAGGTGTTATAACATTCATTTCGATCTTAATTTTATGTGCCTAGAGTTTCCAGTTGTAGGATTTGATTCCATCTATTCATTTCATAGTTAAAATTACTCATTTCAAAGCATTTCTTGTTTCAAAAGTAACAACAACAATGAATCATTTTAACAAAATAATCTACTTAACATTTATCACAACTATATACTTCAAGTTTGTGGCTTATTTCCATTTCCACTACAACTTATTAGTTCAAACAACTACTAACAACTTGGTTCTACATTCAATTTTTCCAAGCATACACCATACTCATTTTTTTACAATTTTCTATATTCTTTCTTTTCTTCACAATACTAAAACTTCAAATAAAGATAATAAACTTTCTTTTCTATTTCACAAGACTAGCTTTACAACACAAATCTTTCTTTCTCTTTTTCAATATACAATACAACTTTCATATCCAATAATGAATGCAACTTTTCTTCACAAGATTATTACAATGTCTTCCACTTAAAGTGGGAAATAATACAAGAATGTAAGCTAAAAATAAATACAAGGTTACAAGTTCCTCCACCCTAAGTTTGAACAATAATAAGGCTTCTTCCGTAATGAACCGTTACACCAAAAATCTCGAGGCATTAAATGAAATCCACACATGAGGATCTAAATCCACCACACTTCCATGAGGATCTTGTAACATCCCACCACACTCTCTTCACATAGAATACTCCAGATGGGTTTGCATGGGTGGTTGCTTTAATACCAAATGTAACTCACAAAAATCTCAAGGAATTAGTGAAATCCACACATGAGGATCACTTCACCAACGTTTAGGTGCCCTTCACATCACCCAGAGAGATCATTCATGATTTTATTTGTTAGGAATTAATAATATCTAATGCCCTTAGCAGGATTGAATAGAATTACATGGCACAACATGAAGACAATATTTAACATGGTTTCCCATATGTGGGCTACATGCACCATTTCTCAAATTACAAACCAACGAATCAACATAACACTTATAAAAGTGATTTCTCAAGGACTCTAATAAAATATCCAAGCTTCACATCACCAACAAGAGAGTTATCACCATGATTTTATTGATCCACAAAAAAAATGGGGTAGAGGAGGCCACACTCTTTACCCAACCAATATTATCCAATGAGGAGGAGAATCCATCTATCCTCATTGGCCCCTACTCAGCCCCATCCACATAGCAATGAAATTTGGATTCAACACATGGCAACAAACAAGCTTCCACAACACAAAACCAAGTATTTCACAACCATTCCAAAAATACAACCAAACTCAAACTACAAACAAAAGAAGGAAAAAAAAAAATATACAAGGCTTCTAAATGAAAAGCCAAAGGAGCAAGAACCTATTGGGAGGTCACTTATGCCTCCCAATGGAAATGGGTACCAACCTTAAAAACCTCCAATACATATCTCAAAACCCCTACATACTCTTATGCCTCCCTCAAGTACTTGTTATGCCTCCCACATACTCTTATGCTTCCCTCATTCTCTTATGCCTCCCTCATAAAAGAAACAAGTAAGAAATGAAAGCATTCCTTGTCCAAGGTGGGGCACCCAACCCAAAATTCCTCTAAAACATGAAATAAACTCTTATGCCTCCCTAAATGAATTCTCCCATAGTCCCTCCTACACCACACTTAGGAAATATACCCAAGCACCCAATAAGCATATCAAAACATTCAAAACAAGCACATACACACAAAATAAAAGAAAAACATTAATCAAGAGTATAGATCCTACCTTTCCATGGTAGAGATTGATCCAAGAGTCCAAAACCAAGATCCTTCAAGCCCACAAAAATCACCAACAAGCTCCAACCAAATCCACAACACTCCAAAATCCTCTAACTCCAAAAATGCAAGAGCACAAAAGAATGAAGTAACCCCCAAACAAGAAAAAGAACTTGAATAAATAGAAAAGGGAGAGAGGATGGTGAGGTGGCTCCATGTAGGATGCCACATCACTCATCCTCAACTCCACCTCAAAATTCAAACCTCAACCCCAATGCACCATAAATTGGTGGGTGAGATGAATGAAATTTACTTACACACACAAAACAAGCCCACACCCCCTAAGGACAAAATTAATTACATGAAAGAAAGTGCAATAAATTTTTTTACCTTTTTGTCTTCCCAAAACACATAATGGGGTCTATTTTTGACCCCCAACCCATAGGTAGGTTTGTATAGCAATTTCAGAGGTGTGGGACAAGTTTTACTTGTCCCACAATCATCCAAAATTTTCCCTTTAGGCCAAATTTGAATTTCCATAAAGGGGTAGAGTGTACAACACTAAAGATCACAAGTACTCAACTTACAACAAAAATGCAAGAGCCATCTATTCTAATAAATGAAATCCTTTGTCTGATCCCTAATTTAGTTTAGAACAAGATTAATTAACTTAAATGAGACACTTAAACCCATTAATGATAAAGGAAAAAAAATACACCAAATTCTAAATAATTAATACAATAAATTACATCACTAAAAATCACATACTAACATTAAATAAAGGAAACTAAATAAAAGACAACACATAACCCCTTGGTCATAATTTGAGGTAATCCCCCATGGGAACCCCCTAACAACAATTCAAACACACATACACAAAAATACATGTTGCCATGGTGACCCTTGTTGAATTCACCTAGCATCCCAATGTGGTTGGTCTCCAATCCCCCCATTGTTTATTGTGAATACATTTACCTACAAAACACATAATACCTCCTTTGGCCTCATGGCTGCATCAAAACATCCAATATTAAATATGCAATATAAATCCACAATCATCTACATATGCATTAAATCATCATCTAGACAATTATGATATCATTTACAATTTCTAACAACATCTTGATTGTACATTTCATCAGTATCAATAGGATCAAAAATTTGTTCAATTATCAAGGTCTACTCAATGTGACAAAAGTATCACACATTAGAATATATATATATATATATATATATATATATATAACCATGTCAACAACATATCATCATCAATATAAAAATGTTTCTAAAAGTCCACACACATATCATACTAAGAATCGAAAACCAACAATAGTCTTTGTATATCTAACATCTTCATCATGCTAAGTCAGAATAATACAAAATTTCCATAAGTAGAGTCAATAGTATCGAAATGAAAAGTAATAGGTGTCGAAAGAAAGTGGGCACTACACTAACCATGGCTAATCAACCATTTTTTTTTCTCAATTTTAAATTGTGTATCAAGTTAAAAATTTATAGCCTAGCCAAGGCTTGGGATTGTTGCCACTTGGCATTTGATATAGATTTTTATGCTAGTTGTAATGTCGTAATGTGTTGGAATAGGGTTATGGGATTCACCATGGAGTGGTGGGACCTATGGACCCACTTCATTGTATGGGGGTACACCCCAAGGAGTTACAGATTACTAGTGGGTTGTTGAACCACGAGTTATTATGTCACTTGGGTTAGAGGTATCTAGACTATATGTGCCTAGGGCCATAGGGTGACCAACCTCTTTTGGGGAGCAAAAAGGAAAATTTATCTTTATTTTATTGCTTGAGGGAGGCATAAGAGACTTGAGGGAGGCATAAGAGACACTTGAGGGAGGCATAAGATACTTGAGGGAGGCATAAGAGACACTTGAGGGAGGCATAAGAGACTTGGGGGAGGCATAAGGAAAATTGTGTGGGTGTGATTGATTCTTTAGGAGGTATATGGAGTTGCTTTGTGATGCATGGGAGGTATATGTGGTTGTATTGTTATGCTTTGGGAGGTATGTGGAGTTGTTTTGTGATGTTTTGGGAGATGTATGATGTTGGTGTTATGATCTATGTGTACTCTTGTGAGTTTGGTTGTGTTTTGTGATGTTTAGGATTGATGCTCCTCAATGTTGGTATGATGTTGTTTCCATCTTGACCCTATATAGCTACAATTATGGTTTTGAGTTGTGTGAAAAATTTATATGTGTACCTATTGGGAATTCCATGTTGAAGTAGTCTACTTATGTTATGGGTACTATTGTGTCGAGAGCACATGTGTGACAAGTACTATGTTGTGAGAGCTATGTATGTTTTTCCATGGGTTAGTTGAGTTCTTCTGATGTGATACAATCATGGAAGTATGTAGAAATATGTCTTGTGAACCATTAGTGTTTTTATTTTCCCTGATGTGGTATTGTGATGTCAGTTCTGTTGGGCACCTATGAACATAAGACAACTAAACTCTTAAACAGTGAAATACTAAGAGTTGAAATTAATTAGTACTTTAAAAGAAATGATTAAGTAAAATAAAACTCCCATTCTTCACAGAACATTAAAATTTAAGATATTTCTAAATTTAGTTTTATCCCTTGTGGTCGTGTTGTATCGACCAATTGTTTTGTTAAGTGACATGTGTCCTTATTGAATTTATTTCCTACTTACCCTTCAAGCATCGGTATCATGTCACATCGAGGATGATGCTCTTATAAGGGGGAATGTAGTGCCCAATATAAAATAAAGTAATAATAAAATAATTTAAAGAAACTAAAATAATATTAAAGTAAGTTTGAAAAAAAAATAGGCAGGGGGTGGTTGGAGAATAATGGTGGAGGATGCGTGGGAGTGTAGAAAGGCATGTAGGCTGCTTGACAAGGCACATGGGCACCCTAAAATGACATTTAACCTATCACTTTATCTACATAATAATTATTTGAACCTATTTGAATCTAAGGCTTAGATCACGCTCTTACCCAAGGAAACATTGTCAATTTAGCAGTTTAGATAGTTGCAGCGATGGTTGAAGGTGAAGGGGTAGAGAGAAATATGGTTGCACATTCTGGGGGTGAATTTGATTGCAATGTTGAGGCTAGGAGTTCATTCCTCCATTTTGAAGAAGATTGGGGTTAGGAGGTGCTCCACTAAATACCACTTTGTTGCAAAGTCTGCTTATTCAAAATCCATATTTAAATATGTTCATGTCATTCAAAGAATTTAGGTTGAATCAAATAATAAATCGATAAATTTCAGACCTACTGTGGTATTAAATCGACTTGTAATGAATGGGATAGTTGTAGTCACCCAGGAATTTGCTGCGAAAATTGGCGATTTAGAGCTGCATCTATTTCTATGGTCATCAATGTCATTTGGGGATTCATTTTTTGCCTTATGGTGAGTTTATATACTCATGTTACCTCTCCATTAAAATACAAACATTGATTAATGGAATGATTGGAGTGATATGTTTTTATAAGAATTTAGATAAGATTTTAAAGTTTCAACATATTTGTCGGTGCCTACAATTGGGTTTATAGTTGGGATTAGGAAGTGCCTTCCTTGTTATCCCATTTATTTCATGAAAAGATTTGTCTCGTTCACTTTCATTATGCCCAAAATGGGATATTTGGAATAGGGTATGGACACCCATCAAAACTTAAAAGATACAAATATTTTGTCAGACGTTGTAGTTGCAAATGCTCTAGTAAACGTATATCCAAAATATGGAATCAGAAAAAAAAATCAGCAAGAATGGATAGTATGGAGAGTTATTATTTTTTGTTTCATTGAATGCATATAAGCACCTGATCAGTCCACCTTATTCATCATTCTCAATCTGTGTTGAAGATCAGATTGTTGAAACAGGGCTTGGACATATGCCAAACCATGGTGGATGGGGATGGGAATTTATGATATGTTATAGTTTTGAGTGCTCTATTAGACATGTGTGAGTTGATAAAATCTTGGGGTTGCATGAAAATTGTTTGGCGAGATGCAACAATGAATGGTGGCCCCATTGGACCACGAGTAAAAACCACTTAAGCACCCTTGCACTACGGACCCTATCATTTCCAGGCATGGTCTCCTTACCTCCATATTCTATAATTTTTGTAATTTGGTTCTTCAATTGAATTATATTAGAAACTTTAAACTGCAAAATAATTTTACAATTGTATATGTAACAAAACATAAATAGTGTAAAGAAATAAAACCCCACCTTGTGATTTTCAAAACTATCTTACCTTTTGAACATCAACTATGCTTGACACCATAACCTCATACAATATAACTTGGGTATCCTAATCAAGTTCTCGTGCCCACTATTATTGTTGAAAGGTAGATGATTCATCAACTAAACAAACCTTTTTCTTTACTTGCAAAAGTTGAAAAAAAAAAAAAAAAAAAGAAAAACACCAAATTTAGAGACTTATTGAACAACCTTTTTGAACCCTCGTAAAAGAGAGGTCAAGCGCCATATGTGTTCCTTGATATAAGGAGAGTCACATAAGATTTAGATTGACCCAAGTTGACTATTTTTACTTTCTTTTCCACTCCTCTAGGAGTGGTGTTACCCATTTATGCTCTCTCAAGAAGATACTAAAACTTAAAAGTTGTGTTTCGTATCAGCCTTCGTTTGGACCCTGAAAAATGAAATACTTTCCCACCTTCGTAGACCACTAGTATATTTACTAGAGAATTTCCTGGGACCTTTAGTTCATGTAAAAAATAGTCTTCTTGATAGTTTTTCAAGGCATTTTGTAGGCCTTTGGTCGTATTTTTGACTAGGTCAAAACTAGACCAATTACGATCGGTGGCTCCAAAAAAACTATCGCCATTTGAAAACCATTTTCTAGTTCTCAGTTCTTCAAATCTGATGAATTATCCATATATGGGGAAATTTATAGGAATTTTATCATGTGGCACGTTTGTACATCAAATGTTAGTTTTAGTCGTGGCTTTCTTAGCCCTTGAACTAACTTTTAATCATTGGTAACTAGTTCAATTACGACATGGCCTAAGAAAACTAGCCGCTAATCGTAAACCGTTTGCCAGTTTTGAATTCTTTCATTTCTTGTAAACTCTTGGTATATAAGTGGGCATGTATAAATTTAATTATGGTGTGTTTACTCATTAGAAGACAACGTTTGGAAGTGGTTTCTTAGGCTTCGATCCTGATTTCAACATTTTTGTTACTAAGAGGAAAATGTAAACTGAAAGTTGTGGGACACTCATCAGTTACCAAACCCTTGTGGAAACTTGTTATATCTTGTAAATAATTGTTTGGAACTCTATCTTTGGCTTGTTTTGTGAAGTCTAATGATTGGAAAAATAGTGTTTCCTTGTCTTTCCTATCTCCTTATGTCTCCTTGGATATGAAATGAAGTGAAATGAAAATGAAATGAATACATGTCTCTAAAATTTTTCTTTCAAATGAAAATTGTAATTATTATTATATGTAAATGGAAACTGAAAAATGTTAATTATGCTAGATTAGGGTGGATGCCATGCCAACGATTTATCGTTGATTTCATGCTCACATGGTTTTGCAGGATGCAAGTAAGGTGGCAAAAATGGTGGTTGTAATTCACTATGTATTATTTTATTTTATATTTGAAATAATATAAATGTAGGGGCTGAACCATATTTTTGTAATGTATTGAAATACTTATTGATGAATTTGGTAGTATGTGTATGTTTCTAGTTTTAGAGGTGCTTGGGAAATATGTATCTAAGCATGGATGTTATTTTGATCCCAAAATTTGTATGGTTAAAGTTGAATATATATGTTAAATGAAATTTAAATTAATACCTTGTAGTGCACTTCCATTGGGAAATTTTTGATTAAATAGTTGGTGTTGTGTTCCTCACCTTAAAATGTAATAAAGAAATCTAAATAAAATAATTGGCCTTAGCTTAAAACTTGCGCATATCTACCTTTCTTGCATGATCTTTCTTAGCCCAAAATAAATTGAAACCGTAAAATGAATTTAAAATTTTGTGCTAGATGGAACCTCCTAGCTTAGGTAAATAAGACCCCTAGTTTTGTTACCATCATGGTCGGTATGTTTAGCCTTATCGTCGTGAACCCGATGGTTAGGAACGACCTAGAAAAACTTTTTATGGAGTAAGTTAGAGATATTACTCCCTTAGTATCCTAGTGGACTAAAGTCTTATGAAGTTAGATCTATAAATTAACTTCATCATCGAATGAATTCCTTGTGGGTTCCAGATGACACAAAATGGAGATAGTAAAATAGTTTTTCTATGATTTAAACTCTTGTTAATGAACTCTTTAGTCCCTCTGAAATAAATTTTTTACCTTGGTTACTGAAAACATATCCCCTTTGTATTTCATGAAGGTTTTCTATCATAAACATGTCTTCTCACTTTAAACTCATATATAGTTGGGGCACGGATCCATAGGTGCAATTGGAATTATACCAAAACCTCATCTCATTAAGGGGTTAACTTGGGTAGAAATTATACAAAACTCTTAGAAAATGCAATTATATTTAAAATAAATTGACTTAATAGAAATGATAAAAAAGGGTCTTATTACCCCATGTGCCCAATTCCCCTTTCATACCCTAATGAATGGCCCAAAACCAAAAAAAAGGTAGTTTTCCTATGATATTCATATGGTTGATCTCATGGTGGGATTAAATTACACAAGTGGATGTCTTGGTTGCAACATGCATTAACACTGCAGTGTATAAGAGAAAATAATTGGGTTGTCTCATGTTGGGTTACACTCCTTGTAGTAGTGAATCCATTAGTGAAAAGTATGTGTTATTTTGTTTACAAATGTTATAAAACGATGCTAATAATGAGACCATAGTGTGATGTAAGAGTAAATCATATAAGAGTAAAACAATATTTGAGGTTAGGAATAATGTCACTCTTGGAGTCCTTATAACTCAATTAGACATTTACTTATGTTAAAGAGAATATGAATTTCCTTGGTGAGAGAAAACTTTGAGAAAACAAAAGAAATACTTCTTTGAAATGTTAGATAGGTACTTTCATAACTCTTCATGTCTTAAAGTGATGCACAAAAAAAGAGACCTAAGAAACAATGTAAATGAAATGAGAAACAAGAGTATATGTGATAATGGTTTTTAGGAATTAATTTTCTCTTGAAGTCCTTATGGTAGATTTAAGCTTTAAATTTGTGTTAAGAATGGATACAAATTTTTTTGGTTGGACTAGGCATTTGAGCTAGTATAGAGTCCACTAAAAATAAAATAAAATAAAATTATGTCATGTAAATGCTTAATTGAATCAAACTAAATTTGGAACTAAAACAACCATATTACGAGAACAATTGTGATTCTAATGGAAGTAAGTTTATATGAAAGGGAAGCTTGAACCTTCACCTCTTTTGATGTGTATTATATTTCCTCGACAACTTATGGTTAGTCCCCTTACATAATAAGGGCAAAAACAATTAAACATAAACTAAACGTATTTTAAGAAACAAACCTTTAGCATAAGAATGAGAGAATTAGGAACTTTGTATGTAATTGGAAATATGGAATTTAATTATGTAATTTATGGAGATTTTCATAAGGGATAAAGAGAAAACTTAAATGGTAGAACTATAAGTTGAATGTGAAATGAATTAAAGAAAATGTAGGTGGAAAAAGAAAAATGATCTTTACATAATAATGTTCCTGGAATGCTAATCATAATTAAAATGTAATCAAGGTAATGATGTGTGTGGGATTGCCAATCCTTGGGTCCCTTTTCTTGTTTTTGGGTCATTTCTAGCATTCGTTCATTGGGGAAAATGTGGCATCGACATGTATATGGTGTTTTCATGTGTCTATGTGAGTTGATGACTTATGTAAGTGTCGTATGCATTGTTGAAGTTTTTTATTTAGGGCCCTTGTGGTGTTATGTGTAGCTAGAAATCTAAGTCAAAAAAAATTATCCTAGTATTTTACACTTATATTTATGTCTGTAAAATGTGGGTGTTACAGAATGGGCCAGGTAAATGTCAAAAAGGCTTGCGATTCATGGTAATTTTTAATTTGGAGGAAGGAAATTGGGGAGAAGAGGAATTTTCCATGCGTTCAGTTGATCCTCCTCTTTTACCATAATTTTAACATATGGGAGAAGAACCATTTTCAATAATCTTAAGAAGGAGAATGGAGAGGATATATGCATGTAAAGGAGGCCAAAAATATGACAAAAGTTGTCTTGATAGAAAGAAGAGGATATACATATCTAAGTAAAAAAAATAGAAAGTTCCCATTG
Organism: Taxus wallichiana var. yunnanensis; assembly: GCA_018340775.1. Lineage (NCBI taxonomy): Eukaryota > Viridiplantae > Streptophyta > Pinopsida > Cupressales > Taxaceae > Taxus > Taxus wallichiana. The sequence goes on from CM031242.1 coordinate 986,779,521, forward strand.
AAATGTACATTATGTTATTAAAATTCCAATATGAGGAACATAACATCAAAACAAAAAGAAGAGGTTATAGATGGAGAGGGAAAGAGGGAAGAATACAAGGAGAAGGAGTAAAATTGAATGATGGGATTTGGATTGATGAATACTGGATATTTAATTGGGGTGGGGATGGTGCATCCGATGAGGGTTCTCCTCCTCATTTTTCCTATTTGTATATATGGTCAAAGAATCATTTTACAATCTTTGGAAGAAGGTACAAAATATACACATGTCATAGAGGTTATGGACTCTTGTGATAGCTATGAAAGTAAGCCTTATTCATTCAATCCCCAAACATCATTAGTTATTTTTTAAAATGTAATGTGTGTATAACATCCTACTAGGATTACCAATCAAAGTATAAATCATTCTTTAATACCAATCGGAAATATGTATAAGACGTCACAACCCATGCTTACCATTGGAGAAAGGATCACAACCTAGACATGAGGAAGTTATTAATTTTAGTGCTTATTATGTAATTTTCATTTATAATTTATTAATGGTTATCATAATCACGATAGACAATAAATGGAAAAAAATTAAATAAAAATGTTACACAAATTAATAGTAAGCTATTATTAAATTTTATTTCTTACCAATCCACTATATACAAACATAAATAAAATAATAAAATTTCAACCATTTTTTAGTTGTAGACTAGTTCTCAATTTTGTTATTGTAACTAATTATAGTATATTTTATTTAATGAGCTTATAACAGGGATAACCCACATTATTATAATTATGAATATAATATAAAACATCAAGTTCTTCACTAACCTTAATGGGTTAATAATAATAAATTAACTTTATATTTTATTTCCCAAAATCCCCACTCATCCTAAGTAGTGATTTAACATATTTAATTAAACCAAATTAAAAGATAAATGCATAATCCCTATTGTAGGATTAAACAGAGCCTTAGGATTAAAATTATCTCAAACATTGATCATGTGCAACCCCAATGGTGCACTAATTTCTCTTTAGAGAAATACAAAAACATATGGGATCCTCCATTATCCCCATTTTGCAAGTTTGGATATGAAGGAGAAGAGGTAGAAGATTTATGATCTCATGGTGGCTTGTTGAGGGTTTATTAGGGAAAATATTTTATTTCCCCATCCAAATAGATCAAATCTCTCTCTTTCTCTTGTCCTATTGTATTCTAAATCCGGTTTATACTTTTATTTTCAAGTTGAATTTTTGTGGAGGAAAGTTGAATACTCCATTTTTAGGTTTGGATTTCACTCTACAATATTTATTTTTTCTTACATATAAGATATTAGATTTACTCACAAATTTTATTCATGTTTTTGTGAAGTGTACTTATATACACACACTTGTGTGTGTGTGGGTGTGTGTGTGTGTCTTTTGGTTTAAAACATGTGTGTAATTTGTATTACATTGAACTACATAGGGCGATTGTATGTGGCATCCAAATGCAAAGGAGAATTATTGGGATGGAGTTTGAACCCTACCCTAGTAATATCAATTAAAGAGGAGGGGTGAAATATTAATGTTTCCCCTAATATTTCATTAAGAATGACATAACCATTTTATCCCCCATCTATTCGGACTAAGAGGATGACATGGCCATCTCACCCTTTTTGTTTTGTTTAGAGATGAAAAAGCCATGCTATCCATCATATATTTAAATCTAAGTGAGGTGACCATGAGAGACCCCTATGTTTATTATTTTATTATTATTTATCTTCAATAAATAGAAAAAGGGCACTACATTACATATTTTTGGGTTCTGATACTATTTCTACATAGGCCATGCAATGTATAAATGCTTTTTTAATCTATTTTTAACATCACAACATGTGTGTATGTCTACACACACACAACACACACACATTAGGAAATAAAGGATAAAATATGGGGAAAAATCCCACTCAAAATCGTAATATAGAAACTAATATGCAGAATAATAACACATCTAAAATATAAGTGCAGAAAAAAAAAGAACACAACACAAAGACAATATGTAATGTGGTTCACCCAATTTCAGCTACACCCTCTAAGAATCACCTTATCATATTTTATTACAAGCCACCTCTTATCACCAAATCACAACACCCTATGGTTTGCACAAGTGTGTTTACTTGATCTCACAATGTGAGTGGATAATATGGGTACTATCTCCAAGTTGTGGGACTCACTTCTTGAGATAGACCTCCAGCGAAAGATGGTTCTTGCTCCTAAACTACTCTACCACAATCTACTCTAATGTAGGAAAAACTCTTTAATCCTAATCTAAACCGGGGAGGTAGATTCCTACACTAAAGTGGCGAAATACACTAGAAAACCTTCCAGTGGAAAAGTGGAAGCAAAATGCATACCAAAGAGGTGATGATAGTTCTCCATAGTCTAGCAAAATGCAATCCCAACAACATTTCATACACACACAATGATAATGGATCCTGAAAGAGAATAAGATAGACACAATATATATTCAATGAGATTAAAGGGGCAGAGGAATGCAAAAAACACAGCAGGGGAAGATACATCCACAAACTTGCATCTATTGCTTCATGAGTATGCACAATCCAATCTATTAGAAGATAAGGGCTTGGATCACCATGCAAGAAGTAAAATACAAGGTCCTATAGCACATTGGCTTCACAAATAATTTTTACAAAGTTTTGCTTCTCAAAACTATCTCCTCTTACAATGAGCTCAACACTCCAATTTATAGAAATCTTAGAAGAGAGAGAGAAAGGAAAAAATGGAAATCCTGAAATTTGTCTTCTCACCACTTGCAAGAGGTAGTAAATTAATTGAAATGATGTTATGTTGTTTGAAAAGGCTCTCAATTCTGTCCATGACTTGGATCAAGTAAGAAATTTCAACCCATGCTTCATTTAATGCACCCCCAACTACAAATAAAATAGTGTTATGAAATGAGCACATTTTCTATGAAATAACCATCAATTCCTTATTAAATCCTTAATTTATTGAATTTATTTGCATTGGTCTTGTAGATTCATGATTCAAACGATACCAATTTTGTATGATTTCATTGAGAAATGTAGAAGATATGACATTCTAAGTGGAGGCAACTTTTTGGATTTTCTAGAATTTCTTGTCATTTGACATGGACTGGGTATTTAATCTACTGGATCTAGATATTTTTTTTAATTTTCATATATGGAATATAGGATGTCATGCCCATTCTAAAAGTCTAATTTTGTGAAAATCGGAGCTCTGGATCAAAAGTTATGGCCTTTTGAAGTTCATGGGTTGGGCGCAAGGCACGGAAGGGAAATAGAGGAAAGGTGTGCACGTGCAGTGCGCACACAAGAGGAAGGCATACCTAAAAATGTCATGGAATAGGTGCAAAAAGTTCAAACTGAAGGATGAAGCATGGAACAATAGGGTGTAAGTGGGTGCGCAAGAAGAAGAGAGAAGGATGGCTAATTTTAAGGCATCTAGCTGCGAGGAGGAAGTGTGAGGGGACATAAAAGAAAGAGGCATGAAGGTGGGAAATGGAAGGGGAGCATAATGTGAAGGAGAAGAAAAGGCACGTGTGAGGGTGGGTGGATGGATTGTAATAAGGAAGTGAGGTGCACAGCAAGATACAAGTGTGTGAGAGGAAAGCAGAGAGAATGTGCGTGAGTAGGTACACATGCCACAAAAAATAACACATACTTGTGAAAGACTAGTATGGATGCAGGGCATGAATATCCAACCAAGGAAGGGCACACGCAGAGTAGAGAAGAAAATGAGGGTGCACAACAGGAAGACCAAGAACTTAACTCATTTGGAAGGTGTATATAGAGGGATGTGCAAAATAATTACAAGGCATGGGGAGCATGTGAAAGGACTACAACCTATGCAAAGTGCCAAATGAGCAAGCTTGGATGCACAACCTGAAATATAAAGCATCAAAGTCAGAATGAAGATACAAGTTATCCGAAATAACTAGGAGAGTTATTTGGATAACACCACCTCTTCTCTCAATACAGTACCCAGATGTTTTTAAGGCTACGCTCAACAAACTCTAAAAAATTCACACATGAACTCACACACATTTGCAATGTTACATCAACCCTATCATATGCAAAAACCACATATATAGGCAATTGCTTAATCATTTTACAATACTTTGTGTACCAAAACTATGCACCAAAACCATCTCATAAACCTATGAGTAAAAATCCCGCCCATATGAGAAAAGTGTGTTTCTCGAGATATCAAGCACATTTTTCGATGCCAATTTTTTTAAATTGTACATTACTTTTAGTGTACCATCTTCAACACTTCTACACATGACAACAAGCTCAACAACATATCACACACACACACTCACTCATTCACTCATTCACTACAACATCCATTTATGCATACATACATAGATATATACATACACACATACATATATATGTGTATGTATGTGTATATATACATACATATATATATATATATATATATATATATATATATATATGTATGTATGTATATGTATGTATGTATGTATGTATGTATATATAGATATATATATATGTGTGTGTGTGTGTGTGTGTATATATACATGTACACACACACAAATATGTTTTCAAAGTATAAAGATAATAAGTTTTATTTAAGAGTGAAGATTATAAAGAGATGGTTTAGTTTTCATTTAGTTTCTATTTTCATACAAGTTGAAATAGAAGTAAAAATACTGCTATAGGAATGAAAATATTGATTTACTTATTTATAGATCACTTTCAAATCATAACCTCTATTACATAGTTGTTATGTTTTTCTAGTTGTAAATTTTACTAAAATGGGTATTGGGACTCATACATAACAGCATAGCAAAGAATTTTCAATATATGGATGAGCATACTGATGGGGTAACATAACTTGTGGAGACCATAACTTTTGATCCGACCATTGGATCATCTTGAAATTTTACATGGTGATATATATACATTAGTACTATGTTGGAGCCAACCTTATTGCGAGGGTGTGTCAATTTTACCACATTTTTGGGCGAGATTCTGTCATCTAGTGGCCTAAAATTGGCTTTGAATGTTTTTTTCGCTTTTGACTAGTCTTAGAAGTTAAAAAAAAAAATTTACTTCTTAGAATAAGTCAAAATTGTTTGTCAACCTTAATTTATGAAGTCATATTTCGCACACAAATTTTGGGGTCCATCCAAGTTGTTTTTTTAGTAGGTAATTTTTGGCATTTTAGGGTTTTTAGAGTAGACACGAAATAATAAAATGAGGATTGTAATGATGTAATATTTAGTGTCGATTCCCACTAATAAGAAAGCTATATTGAAATTTTTTATTTTATTTGTAAAGTTTTTAATGTGTGTTTTGGAGGTATTTCAACCTCTTGCAGCTATATCCACATCAATTGGTATTAGAGATGGATTTTGATCTTGTGGGAATAGTTAAGGTAACATATTACATTTTTATGTGTAATTTTTGCCTCTATTTTATATAAGCATGGCTAGAAACTGGAGGTGATGTTATGCCTAGATTAATAGGCATATGCAAGATCTAGAGAGACAAGTTGTTGAGCTCACTAAAGAAGTTACCCACCTTAGAAGGAGACATTAAAGTGGGTATGCAAAACCGAGATAGTGATACAAAAGAAGTACCTCCATTAATGAATGAAGGAGGAGATGAAGAAGAAAATGAGAGAGATGAAGATACCTTGAATGAGAGACCATTTGAAGAGAGATTGATCCAGGATTTAGAGGGAAAGAATGATGGCATCAAGATTAATGTTCTAGATTATGGTGGAGGGTTACGAAAAAAGGATTTGATTGAATTGTTGAATCGTATGGTAAAAATTTTTAAGTGCAAAACTAATTTCAGAGAGAATAAGGTTAATTTTGCATGGACTAAGTTGTTCGAACATGAAATGATCTTGAGGGATCACCTACAATATCAAATACAAAGGAATGGAAAGGGAAAGATCTGAAACTAGAATAAAATTGTAAATAACTTGAAAAAAAAATTTTCTTGATTGTAGATTATCCTCAAACACTCTTTCAAAGTTCCAAAACCTAAGATAGAAGGATCTCATCATTGAGGAGTATACCAATTAATTTTACAAGTTGTCAATCAAGGTGGAACATGATGACTCGATGAAAAAAATGCTACAAAGCTATATAAATGAGTTGAGTTATTCCATACAAGATGAGATGAGTATGGTCCAAATTGATATCCTAGATGATTTTTATGAACTCACTTAAAGGAATTAGAAAAAATAACAAGAATAAAATTTTAGAAGAGGTGTGTAGAGAGAGCCATCATCATCTCCAATGAGAGGCATAGGTAGATTTGAATCTACAAAAGGTGAATCCTCTAGTTCGGGAAGTAGGGGCATGAATATTCTGTCAAAGTCATGGTAAATACTAAATAGGAAGGGGTTTCAAAGGGGAAGAGGTTATAATGGAGTATGGGGATGGAATATCCCTTAAAGGCAATATACATGTTATAGATGTGGTGAAGAGGGGCACATATATTTTGAGTGTCCACACTATCCTACACAGGATAGATTAAGAGAACAACCACCAATAAATCTGGTTGAAGTTGAAGAGGAATATATAAATGGAGGTTGCAATAGACTTGGGTGAAACACTCATGATAAGGAGGATGATGATTTCCCTAGAAAGGAGAAAGAACAAGATGCTACTGGTGTTGATTCGTGGTCATTGGACATAAATATTTTGAACAAGATGCACCTTCGGAGAAAGGTTATGTAAAATTATTTTTAGCATGGTAGTTGTGAAAATATGGTTTCAATTGTGATGGTTGATAAAATTAATCACAAATGTGAGAAGCACCCATATCCTATCATATATCATGGTTCAATAAAGGGAATGAGATAACCATAGATAAAATATGCCTTATAAAGTTTTGATTGGGAATACCTACAAGGATGAGGTGTGGTGTGATGTTATCCCGATGGATGCATGCCATATATTACTAGGGAGGCCTTGGAAATATGATAGAAAGGTTACACATGATGGAGGGAAAAATACATACACTTTTTGAAGGATGGTGTAAAGGTGGTCTTGTTACCCTTCAAGGAAGAAGAGAAGAGTGAGGGCTTATTGGCTACAAAAGAGTTTGTTATAGAAATGGAAGAAGTTGGTTGGTGTTTATTGCACTCGATGTCAAAAAAATAGAGGACTTTAATATACCCATTTCTACAAAAAAGGTACTAAAATAATACAAATATTTCATACTAGATAAGCTACCAAATGGGTTACCTCCAAAGTGGGATATACAACACCATATTGATTTGATCCCAGGATCGACACTTCCAAACTAGGAAGCCTTTTCGGATGATTCCACATAGATTGAAGGGTTGAATAGACCAGTGACATATCAAATATAGAAAGGGTTAGTGAGAAAAATCATGAGTCCATGTGCAAATCTAGAGTTATTGAATCCAAAAACTATGGAGACTGGAGAATGTGTGTAGATAGTAGGACTATAAATAAGACCACAATTAATATCAAATCCCAATTCCAAGATTGGATAATATGATGGATGTGTTAGCGAGATCCTGATATTTTAGCAAGATTGACCTGCAGAGTGGGTACTACTAGATCCGAATCCATGAAGGGGGTGAATGGAAAATAGATTTCAAAACAAAATATGGATTGTATGAGTGGATGGTGATGTAATTTGGGCTATCAAATAGATCGAGTACATTCATGAGGCTGATGAATATAGTACTCTGATAATACAATGGTAAGTTTTTGTTGTCTATTTTGATGATATTTTGATATTCAGTAAGATAGTGGAAGAACACTTGTTACATATGAAATTTGTGTTAGACTTGTTACGTAAAGATATTCTATATGAAAACTTAAATAAGTATAGATTTATTCAAAAAGTCTTATTTTTTTGGGGTTTTTCATATAAGAGGATGGAGTGAGGATGGATGAGTAAAAATTAAATGCAATTTTGGAATGCCCTTTTCCAAGGAATGTGATAGAGGTTCGTAGTTTTCATGGATTGGAAAATTTTAATAAGAATTCATCACGAATTTCATACCATTTCTTCACCCATAATAGAGTGTACAAAGGGAGGGAGTTTGTATAGACCAAGGCAGCAACAATTATTTTTGAATTTTCAAAGAAGATAGTGTCAGAAGCACTTGTTTTGGTATTGCCTAGATTTCAGCAAGGTCTTAGAAGTCGATTGTGATGCCTCACATGTCAGGATTGGAGCTATACTGAGTCAAGAAGGACAACATGTGGCATTATTTAGTGAAAATCTCAATGAAGTTGAGAGGAAATATTCTACTTATGATGTGGAATTATATGCTATTGTTCAGTCATTAAGGCACTAGAGACATTACTTGGTAGCTAAGGAATTTATACTCTTCACCGACCATGAATCCTTGATGTATATAAACACAAAAAAGAAAATAAATAGTAGGCATGAAAAATGGGATTCATTTTTACAAGAATATACTTTTGTCTTAAATAATAAGTCAAGTAATCATAATCAAGTTGTTTGATGCCTTGAGTAGGGGTGTAGCACTTTTAACAACAATGTAAAATGAAGTAGTAGGGTTTGAGGGAGTTAAGGAATTATATGAAGGTGATCTAGATTTTGGTGATAGTGTGAGACAAATTAAGGACCCTATAATAGGTAGTGGTTCTTCTGATTATTTGATGCATGATGGTTATTTATTCAGGGGGAAACAATTGTGCATCCCTACTGGTTCAATGAGAGAAAATATTATAAGAGAATTTCATAGTAGGGGGTTCTTTAGAAACTTTGGTATAAGTAAGACAATTTCTCTTGCTCTAAAAATATTATTTTCCAAAGGTAAAGAGGGACATAAGTAGGATTGTATCAAGATGTAGAGTGTGCCAAATGGGTGAGGGTCATGCACAAAATATTGTGTTATATATGCCATTACATGTCCCTATAGGACCATCGGTTGATTTGATTATGAATATCGTGTTAGGACTTCCTAACACATAGTGAGGGAATGATTCTAAATTTATTGTGGTCGATAGATTCTCTAAGATGTCATGTTTAATTCAAAACAACTTGATGCTTCAAGAGTTGCTGATTTGTTTTTCATAAGTGGTTAGATTGCATGGAGTTCCAAGAATGATCACTTCATATACAAACATGAAGTTTTGAGTCACTTTTGGAAGACTTTGTGGAGGAAAATTGGGACACATCTACATTTTAGTAGTGCATATCACCCCCAAACTGATGGGAAAACATAGAAGTAGTGAAGAAAATATTGGGAAATCTCCTACGTTGCATAGTTGGAAAAATTCAAAATAATGGGACTTAGCTTTACCACAAGCGGATTTTTCCTATAATAGCTCGGTAAATAGGTCAACAAGTAGGTATCCTTTCTATATTTTATATGGTAGGAATCCCAAGGGGGTCTTATATCTAATTGTGATACCCGATGAAGATAAAACTAGTGATGATGCAGAAGCATTTGTAGAATACATTCTAAGTTGTAGGATGAAGTACGAGAAAAGATTAAAGTGAGTAATGTACAATATAAAGCACTTGCATATGCCAGTAGGAGAAGAAGTGTATCTGAAGAAGGATATATGGTGATGGTTCATATTAGAAAGGAGAGGTTTCCAAAAGGGACATATAATAAACTAAAGTAGAAGAAGATTGGGCCGTGTAGGATTTTGAAGAAAATTAGTGATAATGCCTACAAGGTGGAGATACCTGGAAACTTTTCTATCTCACCAGTTTTTGATGTTTCTGACTTATATGAGTTTTCAAGTCATGATGAAAATGTTACATAATAGGAAGAAATAAAATGGGAGAAACATATGCCAAATGAAGAAAAAGGAAAAGGGTAATACATGCCTTGGAGCAAAATACAATCACTACTTGACATGGGAGTTACAACAAATATTTGGTACAATGGGAAGGTTTGTAGCAAGAATCAAATACTTAGATTCCTGAGTAGGAGTTGAAGAATATTAATAGTGCAAAATTAGATGAATTTCATCAACTAAATTTGCAGGAGCTTAATTCTTTTCATATAAGGGAGAATTGTAGTGCCCACTTCCCTTCAAAACTTATTACATCTTGATTTTGATTACTTTTGGTTATATACATGGATATTATTGTATCATTTTGGCTTAACATGATGATTAGATGATAGAGATACTTGAATATTGATGGATTTCATTCATAGTATGATTGTGTGGATTTCTTTGAGACAAATTTATATTGATGATGATGTGTTGTTGACATATTTATACCTATTTCTGACATTCGACATTTTTTCATATTGAGTAGGATTTAGCAGTGAAATAATCTTGTGATCTTATTGGTATTGATGAAATATAGAATTGAGATGTTGGAATTTTAAAATAGTAACATTATTTTCCTAGATGATGATTTAATTTATGTATGGATGATTGTTGATTTATATGCATATATTTTACCTTGGATGTTTTGATGTGGCCATGAGGCCGAAGGAGGTATTGTGTGTTTTGCATGCATTTATATCACAACAATCAAAGGGGGATTGGAGACCAACCACATTAGAATGCTAGATGGATTCAACAATGGTCACCATGGAAACATGTGTTATGTTATGTGTGTTTTATTTGTTGTTAGGGGGTCCCATGGGGGATTACCTCCAATTATGACCAAGGGGTTTGTGTTGTTCTTTTATTTTCCTTTATTTAATTTTAGAGTATATGTGATTTAATGGTGATATATTTCCCTCTTATCATTAAGTAAATTATGTGTCTAGATTAGTAAATTAATCATGTTACTAAACTAATTATGGATGGGACAAAAAGAAGTCATTTATTAGATTAGATGGTTCTTTGATTTATGTGTTGTAAGTGAAGTGTATGTGATCTTGAGTGTTGTACACTCTACCCCTTCTTGAAATTCGGATTTGGCCTTAAGGGCCAATTTTGGAGGCTTGTGGGACAAGTTAAACTTGTCCCACGCCTCTTAATTTATTATACCAACCCTACCTATGGGTTGGGGGTCAAACATAGACCCCATTATGTGTTTTGGAAGGCAAAAATTGTGTTTTAATTGCACTTTCTTACATGTGTTTATTTCCTTGTCTAAAGGGTATGGGTTGGAGTGGTGTGTGTAAGAGGTTTTTCATACCTCTCAACCACCCATTTATTTTCCTTGAGTATGGGTTTGAATTGGGTGATGTGGAGTGGAGAAGAAATGATGTGGCATCCTACATGGAGCCACATCATCTCCTCCCCTCTTTTCTATTTATTGCAATTTTTGGTAAGTAAATGGGTTACTTGCTTACTTTTGGATCTTGGATTTTTGGGAGTGCTTGCTTGTTGGAGTAGAAGGGAGCTTGGAGTTTCTTGAGTTTGAAATATTTTGGAACTTGCTTGAAAATTGAGCTTTACCATTGCAAGGTTAGATCTTGCACTCTTTTTTATTCTTGTTTTCTTGTATGTTATGTGTTGCATGAATGTGTGTTCTTGTTTGAAGTGTTGGGTAGTAAATTGAACTTAGGTTGTGTTGAGATTTGGAAATGGGGATGAAATATGTTGGGAGGCATAAGAGCTTCTTTGTGTGTTTAGGAGGGAGTGGGTTTTGGATGCCCCACCTTATTCTATTTTGTTATTTTGTATATTGTGGGAGCCATAAGAGAGAGGGAGGCATAAGAGTGAGGAGGCATAAGAGATATAGATATGTTGTTGTGGGAGGCATAAGAGATTTTGGGATTGATTGTGTTGTGGAGGATTTTAGAGGTGGGCATCCAAACCCTTGGGAGGCACAAGGGCACCCCCATGTTCCTATCTCTACTTGGCTTATTTTAGAGCCATTGTTTTGGGTAGTTGTTGTGCTAAAAAAATAAAAATGAGACTTTTTATGTAGTTATCCTCTTGTGTGTTTGTTTCTTACAAGTAAGTGTGGAAGCATTGTAGAGTTGTCATGTGTTGGATCCATCCCTTATTTCCTTGTGGTTAGGGTTCGGGGGCCAATGAGAAGAATTGCATCTTCTTCTCATTGGAGTTTTGGTTGGGTGGAAAGTGTTTCCTCTCCCCCATTTTTGGTTGTTGTGATCAAGTGAAGAGAAGATGGAGATTGGTTGGAAATTTGATTTTAGGAGAAATAATGAAGACAAAATGTATTTCATTATAGTTTCCTTTTTGTAAAAATTATCACTTCAAGTGGAAGAATATTGTATTGTTCTTTTAAAGAAATGTTGCATTGTAAGTTTCATTTACTAAGTTCTATTATTACTTGAAAAGAAGTGCATTAAGGAATGTGTATTTTCCTTCTCCTCAAATTGTAGAATGTGAAGGAAGAAATTAGAATGGAAATCATGTTTAAAAAGCTTAGTTGTAGTGTATTATGTGAAAGAAAATCTCTTGTATTGAAATAAATGAGCTATGCTCAAGGAAAGGAAAGTTTATTTTCATTGTTAAAGTTGCATTATTGTAATAAGGAAAGAAAGACATTTTAGTGAAGCTAGTTTTCACATAATGGAAATGTAGTTGAAAAGAAAACAACTATTCCTATTTTAGTTGATTGGTAGTTTTCATTTAGTGTGTATTTTATTTTTGAAAAATTATTGCAAATCCATTATAAATTGTTTAAGGAAATGAAATTTACTTTCTTCTACCTTCTATACAATAATTATCAAATTTTTTTAGAAAAGAAAGTGTTAGTACAAGTTTTTAACTTGCGATATTACTATCTATATTTCATTAATACTATTAATAGTAATATTAATATGTTTAAATATTATTAATAATGAAATATTTTATTATTAATGGGACTTGTTAATATGAAAATATATCAATATTAATATACTATTAATATTATTATCTTAATAATGGTATACCATTATCGAGATATAGTTATTGAAATAATATTAGAATATTATATATATATATATATATATATATATATATATATATATATATATATATATATATGTATATGTATATATATATATATATATATAAATCTATATAAGTATTATATAAATATAGATTTTATTTATGAAAAATATTTAAGAAGAAATCATATCAATTATATACCACTAAATATAAAGAAAATTTTAATTAAAAAAGGGGATTGAAATCGTGGAAGCTTCCCAAGTCCATGGCGGCATTTGCTAAGTATTGGGGAAATAGGGTTTGAGGAGGGTCACCACCCCACCCCCCACACCATTATCAAATGGGATGGGGGTTGCGGTCGGTGACCCTCCCCCTAACCCTAAACCATTATCATTAAACATTAAACCCCAAGTATATATCTTACACTTTGGTAGGCGCATATCCCTTCTTGCCATGGATTGCACAAATTTTGATTCGTGCCGAGTTTGTTTTTTTTTTATATTATATATATATATATATATATATATATTATATTTTAAAATGATTAATATGTTTGATTATATATATAAAATGTATATATATATATATATATATATATACATATAGATGTATATATATCCTCTCTCATGTACATTCAATCACCATTTTAGCATTTTCCACTAAAATGGGGCAAAAACCATAAGCCCATTTGGGAAAAATTATTGAAATGAAATAAACAAAAATAAACCAATGTATTGAAACCTAGGTGAGGGTGTAAACAACAAAAAAAAGAATTAAATGGAACATGTATATCCTCCAAAATCTTGAAATGACCTCTCATGGATTCTTCCTTCTCTTCCAACCTTCAAAACAAAACAAAAAAGAAAATAAAAGTCAAAAAAAAAGAGAGAAAGAATACTTTCTTAAGAAAAATTAGGGTTAGTGAAATCTTGATCTTGTTTCCAAATGAATCAATGCTATGGATGAGATTCATCCCTACAAAAAGTAGGTGGGAGTGGTTTAATAAAATCCAAATTTTAAATTTTAAATGCATGGGTTGACTTTTAGGGGGGCACATGGGTTATTTAGGGGATGGGATTATTTTCCTAACCCTTGAGCTAAATTAAGGACCTTGTTATGTGTTTTTAAACCTTGTCACATAGTGGGATTAAAATGATTTTAGTATTTAATTAAATAGACCCCTTTTACCCATGGGATTAATTTGTCCTAGTTTTCTATAGTGCAAATTAAATGTTTATCAAAATAACATTTAAGGGGAAACTAAACCATGCCTTAGATAACTAATTTTATTAAAAGGTAATGAGGTTTTTAATTATTATTTTTAAGTGGGGATAAAAGAAATTTATTTTATTAATTTATAGTAACTTAGAAATAATAATTTGACAACCATTATTTTCAAAAACTTTTATGCGGGCACACTTTTTAAAATAAAATTCCATAATTTTTCTAGTTTGAACTAAGTTGTTCTTGGGTTTCATGTGGAAAAATTTAGTGGGCATTAGACTTGGTATCAGATCCATGGGTTCAAATCTTGGACCCTTGGGAACACTTGAAAACATGAGACATGAACATTTTAACCTAGCACAATTTTTTTTTAAAACCTAGAAAACAACATTGTATGGTAATAGTATAACATAACAAACTTAGAAAACTAGAACAAAACCTAGAATGATGAACTAACTCTCACCTTGGTCTATGGAGGTATGAGACTAGACGAGGGGTTCTTACACATAGATATAGACTTTCCACCTCCAGATCAGGTGGTAGTGGCCATTCTACCTCAGATTTTATAGATGCTTCAGACAAAATGTCATTATATGCGAAGGGTCCTTAGGAGGACAACCTACTAGACATGATATGGAGCCATAAGTTGAGGCTCTTGTATCTCCTCGACACAACGAGGAGCATAGGGAAGATAACTCCCACGTGGAGTTGGCTAGGGAAGATTCACCATGCAGAGGGGACATGGAGACAGGATTTCAGGGCACATGGGACATATCTCGAGATTCCTAGTAGAGGAAGGAGAGCATGTAATGAGACCTAGGGGTGATCAGTCATCAGTTGAGACCATATCGGGAGATCTTGATACTATAAACATCTCACTATTATGGAGATACATGTGTTTTTAGGTAGATCCATCATTAGTGAGGTTGAGTGGGTGCTTCAAGATCTTCCCATGTACTAGCAACATGAAATATCATGTTTCGATCCATCTTCTAAGGGATGGAATATGTTTTGGTGGAGGATCGAGAAGTAGAAGCTCCATGTTGACTTAGAGACAGTTACCTGGGAGCTCTTTGAGGAGTGGTTCAGGAGTAGGTACTTATCCTAGAGGTTCATTCAACAGAGGATAGATGAGTTCCATGACCTCCGTCAGGCATCTATGACTGTAGATGAGTATGAGATTTGATTTCTAGACCTACTCCAGTATGTCGACAATATGTAGGTGAGAAGGTCCAGATTCACAGTTCATCGGGGCCTGAATTTGATTTGGGAGGTATGGTGCGCATTCATTTCTCACATACATTAGTAGAGGCCGTGGAGAAGGCCTACATTAGAAAGGAGATGCGGGGAAGACTCATCAGGCTAGGGAAAGAGTGTGGAGCCACATCTAGTAGATGTAGGATAAATGGTCGAGGGAGTCAACTCCTCCTCCTCGTGGCATACATGGTTCTACATAGTCTTCATTTAGACCACCATAGTAGCCACCTCATCAAAAAAGTATAGCAAAATTTCCACCATTCATACCTACTCAGATTCGATGCTCAGAGGGGATGGATTATGGGGCCTCCTCTCTAGGGGTCCCATTAGGACACAGGTGCACCGAGAGCTCGATTAGCAGAGCTTGCTGAGAGACCTCGGGAGTCCATAGTCAGATCATCAAGATCCATGGCACATACCTCTAGAGTACCGGATGGAGCTGCATCTCATTGGAGAAGACCAAGTAGCTATTATGGTTGTGGCATTGTTGGACATCATTGGAGAGAGTTCCCTCGAACCCTTAGTAACAAGGGTAAGGCATATTTTAGAGCCTATGGTTGGTGACATGGGATGTAGCCATTGGATCTATGCAAGTGGTTGAGAACCACCAGGATGAGCATTAGAGTACCATGATAAAGACTACAGGTAGCATTGTGGTATTCCTACCTCTATATTGTTTGATTCTGGTTCATCTAATTCATTTATTACACCATCCTTAGTAGAGTGTTGCAGGTTGGTGGTAGTTAGGAAGGGTCTTAGTTGGGAATCGAGATGGCTTCTAGAGCCAAAATCTCTATAGACTCCTTAGTTAAGGAGTGTGTAGTGGATTTGGGACCCTTCACCACTACCTCGGATCTTCGTATCCTTTTGTTGGGTTCATATGGAGTCATCTTGGGCATGGATTGGTTATCTACACATAGAGCCAAAGTGGACTATTACCATAAGACTATATCATGTATAGATGATCTAGGAGTTGAGTCAGTGATAGCAGGAGTTAGGAGGCCCATTTCCATTCACACTATTTCCACTATGCAACTTAAGCGGTGTGTGTGATGAGGTTGCTTTAGATGTATGTTGTTAAGGTTAGTGAAAGAGCTGAGGATGATTTTAGTTGGCCGTATCTTGATGACCATCACATCTTGAGAGAGTTTTTGATGTCTTTCCAGAGGAGCTACCGGGTTACCTCCCCCATGTGAGATAGATTTTCACATAGATTTGGTTCTGGGCAAAGCCTATCTCACGAGCACCTTATCGGATGACTACCCTTGAGCTATGTGAGCTCAAGTTGTACAGCTTGAGGGCCTTTTAGAAAAAGGCCTAATCCATCCTAGTGTATCCCCTTTGGGTGCACCGGTGATTTTTTGTGAAGAAGAAGGATGGATCTTTGCATTTGTGTATTGATTATCACTAGCCAACAAAGTAATGATCAAGAATCGTTACCCCCTTCCACGCATTGATGATTTATTTGATCAGATGAATGGGCCACAATATTTTCCAAGATATATCTTAAGTCAGGTTATCATCAGCTGAGGATCACGGAGGATAGATATTCATAAGACTACCTTTTATACAAAAAATATGGCCACTACGAGTTCACAATAGTGCCTTTTGTCTGACGAATGCCCCCACAATGTTCATGAGCTTGATGAATGGGGTGTTCATGAATTTTTTATCACTTCGTGCTCATTTTCCTTGATGAAATTCTGATATACTCACATACACGTGAGGAGCATGAGGGGAACCTTTGTCAGGTTCTTTAGTGTCTTCATGAGAAGGAACTTTATCGGGAACCTGAAGAAGTGTGTTATTTTAGATAGAGGTGCAATATTTGGGCCACATCATTTATGGGGAAGGTATCATAGTCGATCCTTCCAAGATTTGAGCTATTATGGATTGGCCAACACCCACTAGTGTGACCGAGGTGTGCGTTTCATGGGTTTGGTAGGATACTACAAGAGATTTGTATAGGACATTTCTCGGTTACGCACCCCATCACTTCCCTTCAATGGAAAGGGAAGAAGTTTGTATGGTAAGATAGATGTGAGAAGGCCTTTAGACACTAAAGGAATGCCTCATAAAAGTGTGTATTCTTGTTGTGCCAGACCCTCAGGGTGAGTTCTTCATTTGCACATGATGCTTCTTTGGCAGGACTTGGAGGTGTGTTGATGTAGGAGGGTAGAGTAGTTGATTTTGAGTCTCACAAACTCAAGGATTATGAACTCAATTATCTAACTCATGATAGTGATCTTACAATAGTTCTACATGCCTTGGTGTGGTGGAGACACTTCCTTCTTGGTGGAGATTTACACTCAGGATTGATCACTTGAGTCTTCATCACCTCTTCACATAACCCAATCTCAACGCTCGTCAGTGGCATTGGATGGAGTTTCTTTGTGAGTATGACATGGAGATAGAGCATGTGAAGGGAAGGATAACATGGTTGTAGACACCCTGAGTAGATGGAGACATGTGGCTATAGCTACTTCAGTGGGTATAGATTTATGGAGTAGGATTTTGCAGCAGCTTCCTCACAATAGTTTCTACCTTGAAGAATAGAGATTGAGTCTTAGAGACCCCTTGAGGGGATATTTGATGGATTTTAATTAGATATAGATGGCCTTTATAGGCATAGAGGTTGGATATATGATCTTATAGATAAAGGCTTGAGACAGGAAATTTTGACAGGCTCATCATGCACCTTATTCATCCCATCCCGGGGTGAAGAAGATGCATGCCACCTTAACATAGTTGTTCCATTGGAGGGGACTTACGAGAGAGATGTGGCTCATTTTGTGTCACGCTATTTAGAGTTTCATAAGGTGAAGGTCCGAAGCATCGACATCTAGTTGGCCTTCTCTTCCCTCACGCTATACTGGAGTGGAAATGGGACACCATTTCCATGGACTTCATAGTTGGGTTACTAACATTGAGATACCACCATGACACCATCATGGTCACGGTGGATAAATTGATGAAAGTGGCTCATTTTTCTTTGGTGAAGACCACCTACACAACTAGTGTAGTGGCATGGGTATACCTTGATGAGATTTTCAGATTGCACAAGATTCTATGAAAGATCATTTGTGACCATGATCCCTTGTACACTTCTCACTTTTGGACTACGATGCAGTATGCTCTTGGGATGAAGATCAATTTCAGCACAACCTATCACCCTGAGACAAATGGATAGATTAGTGGGTGAATCATATCTTGGAGGACATGCTTAGGATGTATGTCATGGACCATCAATCGAGGTGGGAGGAGTACTTGTATCTAGTGGATTTTTCCTACAATAATAGTTTTCAGAGTTCGATAGGCATGGCTCCTTTTTAGGAACTATATGGTAGAGAGTGCATGACACCTCTTAGTTGGGACAGGTTGGAGGACAAGGTTTCTCTTGGGCCAACTTTATTACATAGGATATGGAGCAGCAAGTTGTTATGATTAGAAAAAGATTACAGGAGGCTCATGATAGGAAAAAGAATTATGCGGATCAACATAGGACATATCATAGTTTTGAGGTGGGCATGAAGGTGTTTCTTTATGTCAGGCCACATAAGAGCCCTATCTATTATGGAAAAGGCTCTAAGATTTCTCCTAGATTTGTGGGTCCCTTTGAGATCTTGGAGCATATCGGTCCTTTGGCCTATCGTCTAGCATTTCCACCTAGCTTGTCTCATCCACGATGTGTTTCATGTTTATGTACTTAGGAGATACATTGTTGATCCTTCTCATGTATTAGATTGGACCTCATTGTAGGTGCAAGATCAAGGGTAGGTGATGGTGGATCCCATCCATATTTTAGAGCGTAAGACCCTGGGCCTTCGAGGTAGAGAGATTGACCAGGTTCGAGTCTAGTGAGACATGTATGATGAGACTTTGCTACTTAGGGAGGATGCTACATTGCTAAGAGTCTAGTTTCCACACCTATTTTAATGACTTCCAGGAGGAAGTCGAGTCTAAGGGGAGGGGATGTAGTTCCCACTTCCCTTCGACACTTATTACGTCTTAATTTTGATTACATTTGGTTATATACATGGATATTATTTATCATTTTGGCTTATCATGATGATTAGATGATAGAGATACTTGAGTATTGATGGATTTCATTCATAGTATGATTGTGTGGATTTTCTTTGAGAGACATTTTATATTGATGATGATGTGTTGTTGACATATTTATATCTATTTTGACATTCAACATTTTCATCATATTGAGTAGGATTTAGTAGTGAACTAATCTTGTGATCTTATTGGTATTGATGAAATATAGAATTGAGATGTTGTTGGAATTTTAAAATAGTAACATTATTTGCCTAGATGATGATTTAATTTATGTATGGATGATTGTTGATTTATATGCATATATATTTTACCTTGGATGTTTTGATGTGCCATGAGGCCAAGGAGGTATTGTGTGTTTTGTAGGTGATTTATATCACAAAAATCAAAGGGGGATTGGAGACCAACCACATCGGAATGCTAGATGGATTCAACAATGGTCACCATGGCAACTTGTGTTATGTTGTGTGTGTTTTTATTTTTTGTTAGGGGGTCCCATGGGGGAATTACCTCCAATTATGATCAATGGGTTCATGTGTTGTTCTTTAATTTTCCTTTATTTCATTTTAGAGTATATGTGATTTTATGGTGATATATTTCCCTCTTATCATTAAGTAAATTATGTGTCTAGATTAGTAAATTAATCATGTCACTAAACTAATTATGGATGGGACAAAAAAATAATTCATTTATTAGATTAGATTTTCTTTGGTTTATGTGTTGTAAGTGAAGTGTATGTGATCTTGAGTGTTGTACACTCTACCCTTCTTGAAATTCGGATTTGGCCTTAAGGGCCAATTTTGGAGGCTTGTGGGACAAGTTAAACTTGTCCACACCTCTTAATTTATTATACCAACCCTACTATGGGTTGGGGGTCAAAAATAGACCTCATTATGTGTTTTGGAAGGCAAAAGTGAGTTTTAATTGTAATTTCTTACATGTGTTTATTTCCTTGTCCTAAAGGGTATGGGTTGGAGTGGTGTGTGTAAGAGTTTTCCATACCTTTCCAACCACCCATTTATTTTTCCTTAGAGTATGGGTTTGACTTGGGTGATGTGGAGTGGAGAATAAATGATGTGGCATCCTACATGGAGCCACATCATCTCCCTCCTCCTCTTTTCTATTTATTGAAATTTTTGGGAAGTAAATGGGGTTACTTGCTTAGCTTTGGATCTTGGATTTTAGGGAATGCTTGCTTGTTGGAGTAGAAGGGAGCTTGGATTTTCTTGATTTTGAAATATTTTTGAAACTTTCTTGAAAAGTGGAGCTTTATCATGGCAAGGTAAGATCTTGCACTCTTGTTTTCTTGTATGTTATGTGTTACATGGATGTTTGTTCTTTTTGAAATGTTGGGTAGTAAATTGACCTTAGGTTGTGTTGAGATTTGGAAATGGGGATGAAATATGTTGGGAGACATAAGAGCTTCTTTGTGTGTTTAGGAGGGAGTGGGTTTTGGATGTCCCACTTTATTCTATTTTGTTATTTTATGTATTGTGGGAGAGCATAAGAGAGAGGGAGGCATAAGAGACATATTTGTTTTTATGGGGATTAAGATTTTGGGATTGATTGTGTTGTGGAGGATTTTAGAGGTGCATCCAAACCCTTGGGAGGAACAAGGGAACCCCCATGTTCCTATCTCTACTTAGCTTATTTTAGAGCCATTGTTTTAGGTAGTTGTGTTATAAAAAAATGATAGTTTTTATGTGGTTATCCTGTTGTGTGTTGGTTGCTTGCAAGTAAGTGTGGAAGCATTGTAGAATTTCCATGTGTTGAATCCATCGCTTATTTCCTTGTCGTTGGGGATCGGGGCCAATGAGAAGAATTGCTTCTTCTTCTCATTGGAGTTTTGGTTGGGTGGAGAGTGTTGCCTCTCCCCATTTTTGGTTGTTGTGATCAAGTGAAGAGAAGATGGAGCTTGGTTGGAGATTTGATTTTTGGATCAATAATAGAAGAAAAAATGTATTTCATTATAGTTTCCTTCTTGTAAAAATTATCACTTCAAGTGGAAGATTATTGTATTGTTATTTTAAAATAAATGTTGCATTGTAAGTTTCATTTACTAAGTTGTATTATTACTTGAAGGTAAATACATTAAGGAATGTGTATTTTCCCTTCTCCTCAAATTGTAGAATGTGAAGGAAGAAATTAGAATGGAAATCATGTTTAAAAAGCTTAGTTATAATGTATTATGTGAAAGAAAATCTCTTGTATTGAAAGAAATGAGCTATGCTCAAGGAAAGAAAAGTTAATTTTCACTGTTAAATTTGCATTATTGTAAAAAGGAAGGAAAGACATTTTAGTGAAGATAGTTTTCACATAATGGAAATGTAGTTCAAAAGAAAACAACTATTCCTATTTTAGTTGATTGGTAGTTTTCATTTAGTGTGTATTTTCTTTTTGAAAAATTATTGCAAATCCATTATAAATTGTTTAAGGAAATGAAATTTATTTTCTTTTATCTTCTATACAATAATTATCAAATTGTTAGAAAAGAAAGTGTTAGTGCAAGTTTTTAACTTGCCAATATTACTATCTATATTTCATTATTACTATTGATAGTAATATTAATATTTTTAAATATTATTAATAATGAAATATTTTAATATTAATGGGACTTGTTAATATGAAAATATAACAATATTAATATACTATTAATATTATTATATTAACAAAGGTATAACATTATCGATATAGTTATTGAAATAATATTAGAATATTATATATATATATATATATATATATATATATATATATATATATATATATATATACATATACATATTATGTAAATATATATAAGTATTATATATAAATAGATTTTATTAATGAAAAACATTTAAGAAGAAATCATATCATTTATATACCACTAAATATAATGAAAATTTTAAGAAAAAAAATAGGGATTGAAATCGTGGAAGCTTCCCACACAGGCCACGGTTTAAAGTATCATAAGCCATCAAATCCATTATCAAATGGGATGGGGGTGGGTCGGTCACCCTCCCCCAACCCCAAACCATTTCCATGAAACATTAAACCCCACAAAGTATATCTTACACATACACATTATCCCTTCTACTTGATGTATGCAAGTTTGATCCGCGCCGAGTGTGTTTTCTTTTTAATTCATTTTTTCTATATATATGTATATATATATAATATGTATAAATAAATATTTTTATATTCCCCTATATTGTATTTTTGGTTTATATTAAAATGAAAATGTTTAATAAATATATATATACATATATACATATTTATACATACATATACATACATACATACATACATATACATATACATATTACATATATATATATATATATATATATATAGTATGGGATATATATATATATATACCCAATTACCATTTTAGAAAATATGGGGAAAAATATAAGAATTGGGAAAATATTATTGAAATGAAAAAAAAAATAAACAAATGTATTGAAACCCTAGGTGAGGGTGTAAACAAAAAAAAAAAGAAATTAAATGGAACATGTATATCCTCCCAAAATCTTGAAATGGCCTCTCATGGCTTCTTCCTTCTCCTCCAACCTACAAAAAAAAACAAAAGAGAAATAATAAGTCAAAAGAAAAGAGAAAGAAGCCTTTCATAAGTAAACTTAGGGTTAGTGAAATCCCTTAATCTTGTGGCCCCAAATGAATCCATCCAATGGATGGGATTCATCCCTACAAAAATTAGGTGGGGAGTGGTTGAATAAAATTCTAATTTTAATTTTTAAATGCATCGGTTGAATTTTAGGGGGGCCACTTAGGTTGTGTAGGGGATGAGATTATTTTCCTAACCCTTGTGCTAAATTAAGGACCTTGTTAGGTGTTTTTAAACCTTGTCACCTTGTGGGATTAAAATGACTTTAGTATTTAATTAAATAGATCCCTTTTACCCATGGGATTATTTTTTCTTAGTTGACTATAGTGGAAATTAAATGTTTATCAAAATAATGTATTTAAGGTGAAAATAAACCATGTCTTAGACTAAGTGTATTAAAAGGTAATGAGGGTTTTAATTATTTTATTATAATGGGGATAAAAGAAATTTATTTTATTAATTTACAGTAACTTAGAAACAATAATGTGACAACTATTATTTTAGAAACCTTTTTGAGGGCATGCTTTTAAAAAAAAATTATTCCATAATTTTTCTAGTTTGACATAGGTTGTTCTTGGGTTTTGTGTGACAAATTTAGCGGGTGTTCCAAGAATGATGTGGTAACATAACTTGTGGAGACCATAACTTTTGATCCAACCTTTGGATTATCTTGAAATTTTACATGGTCGTAGATTTACATTAGTTCTAAATTGGGACCAACTCGGTTCGAATGTTTTATCCACTTTGCCACATTTTCAGGGCTAGATTCCTTCATTTAGTGGCTTAAAATTGGCTCTGAATGTTTTTTCACTTTTGACTAGGTCTTAGAAGTTTAATAACTTTTTTTTGCTTGTTAGAATAAGTCAAAAGTTTGTGTGAGACTTAATTTATGAAGGTATACTTCGCACGCAAATTTTGGGGCCCATCCGAGTTGTTTTGCTAGTAGGTAATTTTTGGCATTTTAGTGTTTTTAGAGTAGACGTGAAATAAAAGGAGGATTTTAATGATGTAAAAGTTTAGTGTGGATTCTAGAATGATAAGAAAGCTATTTTTAAACTTTTGTGTTTTATTTGCAAAGTTGTTTATGTGTGTTTGGAGGTATTTCAACCTCTTGTAGCTGGATCCACATCACATACCTTTTTTAAAATGAAATAATAAATACTACACCACTTGCAAATGTACATTTGATTCATTAATAGTAAATCAATTTCTATTCTTGGACATGTAATAACACTCAACTTGGAATTCTACTGCATATAATTTAAAATATTCTCTTGACCAAAACTAAATAATTTCAAAAGTACAATAAATTAGTGAATCGGTAACAATGGTTAAATATAGGTTTCCATTTATGTTGAATTCATTCATATAGATACAAAAAATTGGGTTGGTACACTTGCACCAACTACTACCATCTAGAACATATAGACACATTCACATTCACAATTGGTTACATGTTTACACAATTGTATGTACAAATTTCATAATTTTAGCATAGTTGTAATACAACTCCAAATTTTAGCAATATCATTTACTCGACCCTATAGTAATGCAACCAATGCTTTGGGAAATGAAGTTTTGATTATTTGAGAGGGGTTTTGGGAGTTTGTGATCAAGAATATGTAACATCTAGAAGTAGACACTCAGCTCTAGAAGAATAAAAGTTTGAAGGTCAAAATGAATGGGAAGTGTTAGAAAAAGAGTTTAATTTTGCCTCTAGAAAATAAAAAAAGCAGTTTGTTTTTTACATGCTTTTAGTTTTTAGATAATTCACTTTTAGATTCTCACTTTTAGGAAAAACTAATAAAGCAAATAAATCAAAAAATTTGTATTGCACAAAAACATGTGTTAATTTTAGGAGAGTGGAGTATTTTATTGTTAGATGAAAGCCATCTATTTATTAGAGTCAATTGTGAGTGTTTTGATATAACACATTCGGAGAGATTGTATTAAGCCAAGCTATGACAAGGAAGAAGAAATATATGCACATGTAATCTGATCCGAGTTTGCAATAATTTGTTTTATTTGCAATTATTTATTTTATTTCTGTTAGTTGTTATTTTATGTGCCTAATTTTTAAACAAACTTTCCTCTAGAATGGATTTTCTGTTGAGAGGGAAGATTGAGACGCATTCGCTCGTGTATCCGCTTTTCGTCATTCTATGCGCTATGCTTCTTAAATTCACCAAGGCGTCCAATGCAACCATCTTGAATTCATAGATTCTGTCAGTGGACGGACGGTTAGTGCTAGTGGCGGATGTATGGGTTCACTCATAGTTAAATTTTTTTTGTGAAACTCCTTCTGCAGATAGGTGATGGACATTCTCATCATCCTCTGCGGGTGGATTAGTTCGGTGTTGGCAAGAAAATATTCCATGTGTCGATGAAGATTGTGCACTGTTTCCATGTACTTACGGACTTCTTCTTAGCCACTATCGAAATGTAATTGAAATTTGGTGACTATTGCTTCTTCACAACAACCGAGAAATGTGTGGCAAGTCAAACGCGTATATGATTATTTAAGCTAATACATGGGTGGACTCATCCATTGGGACGTTGTCGACCGCTTGAAATACAACAAAACAAAAAAATCAAATGCAATCGAAAAAATTGTCTTTTAACTTGTCACAGCTTTACATAAGCCTCACAAATACCGTGTTCATTAATATTTACGCCGAAAGGCGTGAACTATGTGGGAAAGCCCGACCCCTTCTGACAAACAACAAGACATGAACGATCACGATTAGTTGGTCGACGATGCACGGATTATCCTGGACCGTACACGTGGCACGCAACAGGGTCGAAATTACTATTCTATCGTTGATTTATTTTTGAAATCCTCCGGACTGACTAGGGACAGAAAACTTGTAAGGAGGAGACCCCTGCACCATGCGCGACAGAGGGAGAAGCATTCCGCGAGTCAGAAATGGAGGACAGGTTCTGCATCCAAAACAATTAAAATCCCTGAGTTCAACGAATGGAGCAGAGTCATTTGTGAGCAGGACGCCGGGAAACTGATCCATGAGTTCAACAGCCGGGAAGAAGGGAGTAAATCCATATGTGAGCAGGAGTGGATGTTGAAGAAAGAGATCAAGACTCTCACCAAACAGGTCAAGAAACAAAAGGATCTAACCATGGCTAGTAGGCTACTAAATTTTCTATCATTTTATTGATTCTGTAAACTTGTGGAACCACAATTATAGAGTAATTATAGTTGTTTATCTTCCACAAACACAGTATTTTATACGATGAATATGTAGTTTCTAGTATAACATCTCCTTGTGTACATTCTCGATTTATGAACCTAAAAAAAATCAGTGTTTTGTAGGTGGAGAGCAAATCACACCTGTATACTAGCTAACATATATTTTTCTATTGAGTAGAAGGGAAGAAAAAGCTTGAAACAATTCCTGGGATGTAGTGGGGTCAAATCACAAATGGATGCTACGCAACTCCCATGCACCTCTTTGTCAAGCTCTACAACTGTAGGAAAGACTGCTTCTGCAAAAAGTTACTCGCCATAGTAAGCATCATCAAGTAAATTTAGATTGGGATCCAATAAAAGAAAGTAATGGAGAAAAACATAAATAAGAAATACTTGGTGGAGCACAATGACATCTCTAGAATTAAAAGATTAATGGATGTGGAAAATGAGAAGGCAAGACATGACCCTAAAGGTCTCAAACAAGATGATTTAATGAACAAAACCGTAAAAGGTCTCAAGAGAATTCATTTCACAGCTAGACACCAGTAAAGGAACAAAACCCATCAGACCAATGTGGCCTACAGGACATAAAAAAATATCAAATCTCAGTCTGGAAATCATCAAATCCCAGTTTGGACTTTCAATTGTAAAGGAATTAGCATCATAATGATGAAAATGTTAGTACTTACTTCGGAAGTCTCCAAGGCTGAAGTTTTTGCCTCTCTGCCCACTTAGCATAATCAACACTAGGCTTCATGAGCTTGTCAAACCATCTTAGCTTGTCCCCAACTGTGTAATTCTTGTAGCCTTCCACTTTCACATGCCCAAATCACTACAAAACGGAGTACCCATATCATGATTCTATCCATGATTGAGTATTTTTTTGGTGCGTAGTTGTTCTGATTTGTTTGCTCACAGACCCACTTCAATCAATTGCTCTGTTAATCAATTGCATGACAAGACTTTTTTAATAATGGAGTGCTTCTAATCTTCATCATCATACTTCAAATCTTCATCAGAGATCTAGTTTATTCCAAGGTCAAAATGCAATGGATGAAAAAATTGAACAATATAATAGTGTTCAAATTTTTTAGCTTTAGGTTTCTATCTAATAATCAATTACAATGGTCAGAGTAAACTGCACACTATCAATCTGACACTAGTTGAACTGAAACCATATACAAAAGATTATCATGACCTGTGTTCGAGGATAATAGGAAGAGATTGAGAATTGGTCCATTGGATCAGTATACCTGATCAAGAAATAAGGAATCTGACACAAACATCAATGTAACAGAAAATGGGGTTTGGTTGAGGTTACACAATAAGTAAATTAGAAAAGGGTAATCTGTACACACACATATACTGATTTTTAGTAGTTATAACACACAAAATATAATAGTGGCACATGAAATTAAAAGATGCGCAAGCCAAAGTTAGAAATTCACACAGAAGAGGCAAATCACTCAGTCAGTTTACAAATATCTTTTATTTAAAATTTGCAAAGGATGTCCATAGGAAAGTACGACACAATGATAAGAAGAGATTAAACCAATCTAATGGTTTTACACAAAAATTCCCTATATAAGCATGCGCTGGAAGTAGGAAAGTGGAGAAGGATTCTCTATATCCCACTGATATCCTCCGTAAGCAATAAATTGACTTCACATCGCTTTAACAGTGAACACATTTCTTTCTATTTTTTCATATAAATCATAAGATTGGGGATTGGAAGTGAATGGAGTACGAAAGATATTGCTTGAAACCGTTGAATGTTCGTAGATTCCACGCACCTATGTGAATGTACTCGTTGTTGCGCTACCATGGGAAGCACAAGGATGAAAATCGCTGCTCACGGAATTTTTTTTCTCTCCACATGCACCGCCCTCCACTGAAGGCTCATTCAAGAAAATACCTGTCTCGGCCACATCCACCTCCCTCCACTTGGCAACATAAAAAAATCCACATGGCTATTTTTAACACATCCAAATAAACTTTAACAAAACCGGTGCTATCTGCACAATATCAGGTTTTGTTCAATGAGGGCATTAGTTTGA
The DNA here is from genome assembly GCA_018340775.1 of Taxus wallichiana var. yunnanensis. NCBI lineage: Eukaryota > Viridiplantae > Streptophyta > Pinopsida > Cupressales > Taxaceae > Taxus > Taxus wallichiana. Next base: position 986,807,782 of record CM031242.1, read on the forward strand.
ACCAATCACAATGACTGGAAAATAAATTTTTCCATAAACCATAGTTCCCAACGAGATAAATTTTTACGCCGAAAGGCGTGAACTATTTGGGAAAGCCCGACCCCTTCTAGACAAACAACAAGACATGAACGATCACAATTAGTTGGTCGACGATGCACGGATTATCACGGACCGCATACGTGCAACGCGAGTCAAAATGGAGGGCAGGTTCTTCAAAGTGATCCAAAACAATTAAAATCCCTGAGTTCAACGAACGGAGCAAAGTCATTTGTGAGCAAGACGCCGGGAAACTGATCCATGAGTTCAACAGCCGGGAAGAAGGGAGTAAATCCATATGTGAGTAGGCGTGGATGTTGAAGAAAGAGATCAAGACTCTCACTGAACAGGTCAAGAAACAAAAGGATCTCACTTCGCTAATAGAGGAGCGCCTACATTTCCACCCGGATTTCACCTTTGAGCAACTCCGTCTCCTCAAATACCAGGTCGAAACCATGCTTGGAAGCGTACAACTGCTACTTTCTCAAAAGACGCCTTCCTCTCCTTCTGATGCTCAAAATTGCATAGAGGGGAGCCAGACCGAGACCGAAAATGAGAGCGAAAGCGAGAGCGAGTGGGGACCTGGCTGCAATTTGACTAGTCTGAATCGCTATATGCACAACGGCCGTTGGATTCTTGTACAATAAATTCATTCTAATCGTGTAATGATCACTTATGTAGGGTTTATGTAATAATTCTTGTACAATGGCCGCTTCTATGAGCATGTGCATATCTGGGTGGGTTAGGGTTTCTTGGTCCAGCACCACAAAATAATCCCCCCCTTCTTAGAGAGAGTTTGGCTTTTTAGAATTACATTACATCCTTTCTTTGTAGTTTCTGCAATGCAGTGCATTACGGCTACGGGTAACTTAGTGCTCTCCTTGAATTGCCCTGTCAAGGGACTGTATCACCATGTATTACTAAAGCTAGATCAAATTCTAGCTTTTCAAAAAATAATAGTCATCTTTATCTATAATTATACTTCAAATGACTCTGGTTGTTTAGCCTTTATGAGGTGGATGTCAAAACAAATGAATTTATTTGATTATTGGTTGATCTCAATCAGGTTTTATTGAGTGAGGTAGTGCTGGTTTGATCTCGAATTTGAGTGTTTTTGAAGCTAATGAAGCCATTTGGCTACAATTTACATAAACTTGCATAATGCTATGGACTGTGAATGAGTATTCCTCTGCCTACATGAGGTTAAAGAATATTGAAAAAAAGTTTGTTGTTATAAAAAATAGAGCTGCAACAGAGAAAACTAATACAAATTGCATTAATCTAGCTTGCATTACATTTAGTCCAATCTGCCCTCAATGTTGTGCATGGTTACATTTTTATAGTTTTTCTAAAATATAAATCACCTTCTACCCGGTTATTAGTGCTGCTACCAAGATCGTTGGCTCGCACAAAATAATGAAAATGTATGTTCTGATTCGAGGTTTCTAGGAAGGTAAGGAGAGAATGTTTTTCCAGAACAGAAAGTGTTAGAAACATGTCGGCGAGATTTTTGGTTCTGTTGGCCTTTGAAATTTCTGTCCGAAGCAATTTCCTTTGAGTAGCAATTTATTGGAAAGAAACCAGATACGGATCATCGCATTTCTCGGTTGTCTAATCTTAAGAACTTTGGTATGTTAGAAGCCTCTGTTCAACATTTTCCTGTAATTGTTGTGTCTTTTCTTCAAATTTCCTTTAATGGGTATCTTGAACTGACTTTGTATTTTTTCTCATGGTTGGGCAGGATACCATTTTTGGTTGGAGATCGCACACTGATTTCAGATGAACCACAAAATTTTGAAGAACAACAGATTGTATCTGAAACTTAGTAAATTCTACATGTTCAATACCGAAGAAATATATTGGTAACCTTAACTTCCATCATCGCTAATAATAGATTGTGGAGTAGTAATTTCAGTTCTGCTAGCGAAAAATGATTATCTTTAAGTAGAATTGTTTTCCGTTATGAAGAATACAGGGTGGTCCTGTGAATAGTCAAGCCACCAAAGACAATAGAGATTAGAATTTTCGTGTAATGATTCCTAACTAACCTATTTCATTGTTCGTAGACTGGAAAAATACAAATGAGTACGTCCAACGAAGGTGGGAGGAGTGCGAGGATTGTCCCGGGGCTCAATGGAGATTTCAAGGCTTGTGATAGAAGTGTTTCATTTTCTTCCTTTCTCTCTGGAAGTGATTCTTGCCAAGCGGTACATCGACCTTCCATTGAAGCAGGCAGTGGGAATACAAACAATACATTTGTAAAAGGGTTGGAGAAGCGAATCTCTTTGAGCAAGAGCGTGACGAAGGACACTGAGATCAGTATCTTCCGAGTAGAAAAGTATTTCAGCTCTGAGCAAGAGAAGAGAACTGACGCAAATCAGGATTCCACAACGCAAAGCTCCAAGCCAAGAGAGAATTCCAAAGCCAAAATAGAGGCAGGAAAGGACAAGGTATTGTTCTCTGGTACTCATGATATATATGATTCTGGTAATCGAATTCCCTCTCTTGCATCTTCCATCGGAGCAGTAAATCACACTTTCAGGCCAGGAGGGGCAACTCCGACAACTTCTTCAGAGGCGAGCTGGAACAACCAGTTAATTTAAGTCACCAGCATCGGCTTCCGGTCTCTGTTCTAAACCATTCTCTTTGCTTTGAAAACTGTTCTGCCATCTGTATTATGAAGCTGCACTTTCTGTTATGGAGCTGCAATTCATGTACCTTTTATAATGCATCATACAACTTAATTATTTATAGTCGAACAGCTAGGAAAATATAAGATGTAGTCTATAGGAAGCTCCTATGGTTGCCTAAGAGCGCCGAGGCAAGTGTAATGGTACTGAAGAACTTCTAAGAATTTTTACAATTTATAATTTCCATTTTATCATTTATAATGTTGTTTTGATTCTCTTCTTATGTTGAATTCATTTTGTTTTGATTCTCTTTTTACAATTTTGTGACGCTAAATGTAGGCAGAAAAATCTTAAGAAGTTGGGTTGAAGCAGAGTGTGAGGATGCAGAAACATCCCTGCTTTTAGATGCATACAGGGTCCGCCCTTCAAACATGGAAAGCCTTCCACTCATTGAAGTTGCTCGCGACTGGAGTTACAGAAAATATCACAAGCGCACTAGGTGGAAGAGTCGTACCCATCCAACTATTGTTCGGGTGTTCCCCAAATTTCAATGCGTTCCATCTAAGGACTCCCCTCTTTTGAACTTTTATGTTGGTCTGAACTCCTTCTATACAAACCTTTCCGCAACATTTCTACTGGTATTGGTTCAATACCTCAACAAACCATTTCCAATTGGAGCTTTTTCAGATACAATTATCGGCCTTGACATAATGCACGGCGTGAATCAAATCCGTCACTCACCTCTGACAGAGACACTGAGTCCAAGGCCGAGCCCCCCCTTCCTGTTGAGCAACTATATGATTGGCAACTGTTGGCTCGATTCCACCCCTGGAACACTTCTTTCCTTGACATCTTGCAAATGTTGGGCCTTTGTGAATTTGACACCCTCCACAATTGGAGCGCACATCGTATTCCTATTGCTCTGTAGTCTTTTGGCACCACTTTCATTGAAGATAATAAGGCAGACCATATTTCAGCTTCCTTCGTGGAAAGATTCGACCCTCCAGCTTCAGGTTTATCCCCAGAACAACAAGCAACTTTCAACATAGTTATTCAACACTTCACGCACATATCCAACCTTCCTCCACTGAGACTTATTATACAAGGGACTGCAAGTACTGGAAAATCATTCCTCATTAACATTGTAAAGTCTTCATTTGCCTCTTCATCCAGCCAAGGCCTTTCACCTCTCCTTTTGCTCGCCCCAACAAGAGTTCCTGCTTTCAACATTTCAGCTTCGACAATACCCGCAAGCCTCCGGATTCCCATTAAAGAAATCAAACCCTTAGAGGGCCAAGCTTTATTGTCTCTTCAAGACTCCCTCAAGCACATCAAATACATTTTAATTGATGAAATGAGTTTCGTCGGGCCACATTTGCTTTCCAGAAACGACTACCGTCTTACGGAGGCTTTCCCGCACTTCAAATATTCAACATTTGGAGGTAGATCTATGATCCTTGTTGGAGACCTCGGTCAACTTCATCCGGTTATGGACATCCCGCTTTATGCCGAAGGTCTTACGGAGCCACCCTTTGGCGAGAATTCAACATATCTTGTCTCCCTTCATTCAATCTTCCGACAACAACACTCTGATCCAGCACAGGCATCATTCCGGAACTTCCTGCTTAACATTCGTAACGTCGTCCCTCTGATCTAGGACTGGGCAGCTCTTATTTCAAGATCTGAATTGAAGTCCCTTAACTCTCCTATAGCCAGATCAATTTCTGAAAATACCATACATTCTACATCTGGCGATACCAAGATGATCAGTTGAAGCCCAAGGTTCTTCTCCCAGCCCTCGTCTTAGCTCCTTATAGCGATCATGCAATCATGGTGCCACACATTTATCCAAAATTCACCCCTCAAGGTAATTTTGATAACATGCATCAAATTCTTTAATCCCAAGCAATTATATTGATTCAAGGCAAAAAATCGTGTTTCTGGGGTCCCCTCGGCTTCTTCCTAACTCTCTTGTCCAAGAGGAAAACCCAGCAAGTTTTAAAAATGTGAAAAAGTTGCAGAAAACAAGCTTGGGCCAGGAAAAATCATGAAAATGGCTAAGTCCTAGTCCTGCAATGCGATCGGGACATGAGGGACATCTGGGCGCGAATCAGCCGAAAGGCTGCCAGGAAGTCTGCAGAGCAAAGAGGCAGTTGGGATGTTGGGATGCACGAGATGCGAAAAGGCGAACCGGCTGAAAATGGAAAAAATCGCCAAGTTTTGTTATCGTGCGGTTTGGGACATCTGGGCCAAAGGTACGCGCGGGACGCGAACCGGCCGAAAATCCGAAGGACAGTCCATTTCGCACGGTTCGGAAATATTTGTCCCAAGAATCCTGGGACAGTTGGGACAAAAGTACGTGGAGGACGCGAACCGGCCAAATCGGCCGAAACAGGAGACTTTCGTGCCGAGACGCTTTGGGACATCCGTGCAAAAGTACGCGTCGACGCCAAAAGCTGAAAAAGGCGAGAGCGAATGGAATCTCACCACGTGTCTTCACCACAAAGAGGGACAAGGAAGCTGAATCAGCCGAAACAGAGAGTTTCGTGAGACAGTTTGGGACATCCGTGCCAAAAGTACGCGTGGGACGCCAAAAGCTGAAAAAGCCGAGAGCGAATGGAATCTCGCCACGTGTCTTCACCGCAAAGAGGGACAAGGAAGCCCGAATCAGCCGAAGCAAGAGTTTTTCATCTGGGACAAACGGGACAAAGGTACGTGCGGGACGCGAAAAGTCAAGCGGCGGTGACGACAAAGAAAGAAGAAAAGTCAACGTTTGACCCGTGAAACTTCAAACGGCCATAACTTTTGACTCCGAGCTCCGATTTTCACAAAATTAGACTTTCTGGAACGAGCACGACGTCCTCTATGCCACAAAAATAGATTTCTTATTTTTAATGAGGGTAGATATATTTAAATAAAATAAACATATTCGGCTCCAGTCAAGTAATGCTCATTCCCGTCAAATGACAAAAAAGCCTCGCCCAGACCCACAATAGCTGCACGCACTCAGAAGGCCATAACTTTTGTATTTCTCAACGAAATCGCACAAAATTGGTACCGTTGGAACCGTGGCTCCAAGCCCGACGCACAGCAATCAAGAAATTCTAGATTTGATGAGAGATTGATTGATTTTTTTAATAAAACGTCGCCGAGTTCACAACAGTGTTTTATTTGGTAGTTGGGAGTGCAATTAAGAGGCATGGTCATCATTCTTTCTTTCTGCAGCATCCGGGACAGTATGGGGAGCCTTTGCAAGTAATATTCAATCATTTCACTCCATTTAATATCTCTTATAGGTGGTTGAAGGATAGATTTCGGGATTTCCATTTTCCCTTCTCTTTCCCTTCTCATTTTTCTATAAATTGGAGTGTTGAGCTCATTTTAAAGGGGAGAGTTTTCAGACATCAAAGCTCTGTCAAAATTGCTTTGTGAAGCCAATGTGCTGCAGGCCCTTGTAGTGGACTCCTTGCATGGTGATCTAGGCCCTTATCTTGTAATAGATTGAACTGTGCATATCATGAAGCAATAAAATATTAGTTTGTGGATATATCTTCCCCTGCTGTGTTTTCTTGCATTCTTCTTGCCCCTTTAATCTTTCTACAAGAATATTGTGTCTATTATTATGTTCTTGCAGGGATCCATTATCATTGTGTATGCTTGGAATATCGTTGTGAATGCATTTTGCTAGATTATGGAGAACTGTCATCACCTCTTCTAGTGTGTACTCTATTCGTATTTCACACATTTGGAGACTACTCTCACACCCTCCTTTTCTGGTGTATCACCACTTTAGTGTAGGCTTTCATTTTATGCATTCTCTCTCCCTGGTCCCTTGGAAATTTAGATTAGGATAGTTAGTTTCCCTGCATTAGAGTAGATCGTGGCGGGTGTAGTTTAGGAGCAAGAACTTCCGGCTTTCTCTGGAGGTCTATCTCAAGTAGCAAGTCCCACAACTTGGAGATAGTACCCATGTTATCCAATCACACCATGAGTTTAAGTATATGCACTTGTATAAACAAAAGGGTGTTTGTGCTTCCCTATGATAACAATACCTTCTTTATAACAGTCATGCATGTGTATATCACGTGTATTTTGTGTCGATAACCCCTTTTGGTTCGTTTTTGTATTATCTGCAACTAATTTAAACACCATATTTGATCTATGTTTGTTTACAAATATGTTCAAAGTTTCTTCCTGCGCTCTACTTCTAACCAGTCTAATATAACTAATGGATTTTTATACCTCGCTATTATTCTTTTATATTTAATGCTCAAGATCTTGTTGCTTATGTTTTTTTCACATTTTTCTTAATTTGACCATATCCCCACCACACTATATAATCTTCTACTCGATATACGTTAAATTTCATTTTATTATCCATTCTTTTAGATTTGCTCCACTACTTTTCCTTTTTTGACTCCTACCATTACTTGCATTTACGAGATATATTGGTTTTTAACACTCTCCACTTTCCTTCAGTTTTACCTCTTCTCTTTCCCTCCTCCATTTCCTTTTCCCTTTTTCATTTCTTTTATCCTTTCTGTCAAATGCATTCTTCTTCTCTACTTCCTTCTCCTTGTTACCCAACCTCTCTTTCGGCGTTATCATCGCACACCTCACGTGCGATTGCTAGTAGATAATTGTTAAAATATTCGTGAAAGGCAAAAATCAATGTATATGAATGAAGAAAATAGGGACGCGATTTCCTTTTTCTTTCAAAGCCTCTTATAATATTAATTATAAACAGTTTTTTTTTCAGTTAGTTTCAATTATACGCAACTTAATAATTAGTTATAGATATATAAGTTTCTAAAAGACTGTCTGAATCGCACAATTTATTTTCATACTTATGAGATATGAATTTTAAAGAATGTATGCATTTCAAATAGTAAAATTTAAAAAACGATTGTTCTATCCAACATCAATACAACGTACCCACCAAAATTTAAATGAACAAATATAATTTTAAAAATAATAATTTACTTAAACTATTGCAAGTCACAATCTTGACTTCATTCATTGCTGTATCAAAAGAATTGAAACTCAAATAATACAGAATATAATTTTCCACGGTAGAAGTATCTTTGGAACGAAGCATACTTCACCGCGCATCATAAGTTGAAATAGCTGCAATACGCCTCCACCAGGAATACATGCATCCCGATGACATAATGTTCTATCTATTTGGAACGAAGTGGATTCTAGAATACTATTTTATAACACGAAATAGAATTGAACCTTTAGCTTCGTTTCCAAGTGAATGTATGTAGTGGGAACATAATTAATGTGCTCGATCAATGTGTCTTGTAAATAAGAGTCTTGAAACATGTAGCAATGTGGCCCACGTGGGTTAATTCTCAAAGGGATGCAACGGGTTATAGTTGAATTGTGACTTATAATAATATTGAAAATTATATTTTAGATATTGCTATTAGAGGTTTTATTTATTTGATCAGACGAGGATTAGCGGGAATTTTAAATTTCACCATTCGTGAGGTCTAATGTTTATAGATGCTTTCGATGTTAGGTTATTTATGACTACACAACAATAATATGCTAGAAATCTCACAAAACAGTTCAATGGGTTCATTGATTGGGGAAAGTCAAGGGTATTGCAGGAGGAGGAAGGATGAGAGACGTGTAGGAGAATGGGTAGGGTAAATGTCAGCAAAGGCTTGTCATTCGTCATAAAGTTTGATTTGGAGGAAGGAAAGGGGGAGAAGAGGAATTGTCCATGCCTCCTAGTTGATCCTCCTCTTTTACCATAATTTGAACGTATGGGAGAAGAGCCAATTTGGAGAATCTTATTTAGGAGAATGGAGAGGATATATGCATGTAATGGAGGCCAAAAACTCTTATGATAGTTGTCTTTCTCGAAAGAAGAGGATATACATGTATGAGTAAAAAAAAATGTTCTAATTGAAATGTACATTATGTTATTAAAATTCCAATATATTGAATGTACTATCAAAATGAAAAGCACGGGCTATAGCTAGAGAGAGAAAGAGGGAAGAAGAAAAGGAGAAGGAACAATCTGAATTATGGGATTTGGTTACAATGACCATTGGATCTTTAATTGGGTTGGGGATGGTGCATCCGGTGAGGGTTATCCTCCTCATTTTTCCTGATTTGAACAGATGGACCAAGAATCATTTTGCCGAATCTTTGGAAGGAGAAATGACAAGATATACACATGTCATAGAGGTTATCGTCTTACTAGATAGCTATGAAAGTAAGCTCTACTCATTCAATCCCCAAACATCATTAGTTATTTTTAAAACGTAAGGTGTGTGTAACATCATAACTAGGTTTACCGGTCAAAGTGCTAATCATTCTTTTACCAAATGGGAAAACATATAAGATGTCACAATGCATGCTTACCATTGGAGAAAGGATCACAACCTAGACGTGAGTAAATTATTTAATTTAGTGCTTATTATGTAATTATCATTTATAATTTATTAATGGTTATCATAATCACAATAGACAATAAATGGAAAATATTAAATAAAAATGTTACATCACTTAACAAAGAGATATAGTTACTTTTTGTTTTCTAACCTAACCGATTATACACAAACATAAATAAAATAATAAAATGCCAACCATTATTTAGTTGTAGACTAGTACTCAACTATGTTATTGTAATTATTTAAAGTATAATTTATTTAATGAGATTAGAACATGAATAACCCACATTATTATAATTATGAAATTAATATTAAAAATCAAATTCTTCGCTAAGCTTAATGAGTTAATAATAATAACTTAACCTTATATTTAATTTTCCAAAATCCCCACTCATACTATGTAGAGATTTAACACATTTAATTAAACAAAATTAAAAGATAAATACATATTCCCTATTATAGTATTAAACAAAGCCTTAGGATTAAAATGATCTCAAACATTAATCATGTGCAACTCCAATGGTGCCCTAATTTCTCTTTAGAGAAATACAAAAACATATGCGAGCCTCCATTATCCTCATTTTGCAGGCTTGGCTATAGAGGAGGCGAGCATGAAGATTTATGATCTCATGGTGGCTTGTTGAGGGTTTAACAGGGAAAATATTTTGATTCTTCATCCAATGGACCAAACGTCTCTCTTTATCTTTTCCTATTGTATTCTAAATCCATTTATACTTTTATTTTCAAGTTGTATTTTTGTGGAGGAAAGTTGAATAGTCCATTTTTAGGTTTGGATTTCACTCTACATGTTTATTTTGTTTTACATATCAGATATTATATTCAATCAAAAAATTTATTCATGTTTTTGGAAAGAAGGATACATATATACACACACTTGTGTTTGTGTGTGCGCTTGTGGTTTTGTTCAAAACATGCTTGTAATATTGTATTACATTGAACTGCGCATAGGGCGATTGTATTTGGATTCCTAATACAAAGGAAAAGCATTGGGGTGGAGTTTGAACCCCACCCTAGTCATATCAATACAAGAGGAGGGGTGAGATATTAGTGTTTCGCCCAATATTTTATTAAGAAGGACATAACTATTTCTTCCCCATCTATTCAAACTAAGGGGGTGACATGGCCATGTGACCCTTTTTGTTTCATTAGGGATATACAACCATGTCACCCCTCATATATTTAAATCTAAGTGAGGTGGCCATGGGAAACCCATATTTTATTTATTTATTATTATTTATCTCCAATAAAAAAAAGGTGACTACACTACAAATTGTTGGGTTATAAGATTGATTTCTACATAGGCCATGCAATGTATAAATGTTTTTATTAATCTAGTGTTTAACATCACAACATGTGTGTATGTCTACACACACACACACACACACACACACACACACACACACATTAGGAAATAAGGTATAAAACATGTGAACAATCCCACTAAAATTTTTGATAGTAGAAACTAATATGCAAAATAATAACACAAATCTAAAATATAAGTGCAAAAAATACAAAAAGAACATAACAAAGAGACAATATTTAACGTGGTTCACTCAATTTGGGCTACGTTACCTAAGAATAACTTGATCAGACTTTATTACAAGACAAATCTTCTCTCAATTCAGTACCCATATTTGTTTATAGCTATGCTAAAAGAAATCTATAGAATTCACACCTAAACTCGCATACATCTACAATGTTACATCAACCCTACCATATGAAAAAACCACATAAATAGGAAACTTATTAAGGAGTTTTACAATATTGTGGGTACCAAAATAATGGGCCCAAACCATTCCATAAAATTATGCGTCAAAAATCCCACCCATATTGGAAAAGCATATTTCCGGAGATATCAAGAACATTTTTGAGGCCAAAAATCTTAAATTATACATTACCTTTAGTGTACCATCTTCAACACTTCCACACATGAAAATAGGATCCACAACACACACACACACACACATGAAAAAGCTCACTCAATCACTCATACATACATATATGCATACATACATATATACATATATACATACACACATACATATACATATAGACACACACACACACACAAACATGTCTATTTAAAAGTTTAAAGATAATTAGTTTTATGTAAGAGTGAAGATTATAAAGAGATGGTCTAGTTTTCATCTAGTTTCTATTTGCATAAAAGATGGAATAGAAGTAAAAAATACGCTATAGGAATGAAAAGATTGATTTAATTTTTTATAGACCAGTTTCATATCAAACTCTCTATTGTATAGTTGTTATGGTTTTATAGTTGCACATGTTTCTAAAATGGATATTGGCACTCATACATAGCAGCATACAAAAGAATGCTTCAATATATAAGCATGTTTTTTTAAAACCAAACAATAAATACTACAAGACTTGCAAATGTACATTTGATTCCAAGAAATTAAATCAATTTTTATTCTTGGACATGTAATAACACTCAACTTGGAATTCTACTACATATAATTACAAAAATTATGCTGAAAAAATCTAAATAATTTATAAATTACAATAAATTAGTGACTCGGTAACAATGGTTAAATATAGGAATTCATTTATGTGTAATTCATTCATATAGAAAAAAAAATTGTGTGTGTACACTTGCACTAATCAAGCTTTCCATCATACATCATACATACTACATCATCTTATATGCCTTTGCACTTATTACCCAATAACTTACTTTAGTTCCTCGGTTCATACTTGACTATCAAGGGTTTACAAATAAAATGGAGCTTACATTCAATGACATTTACTATTCGACCTTTCATCATGTGTCTTTCCTAGGCTAGTGACTTACACTTTAGGATAAATCGTCACCTATTCTACCATATAGTTGTAGCATAAAATTTAGGCTACATGACCACTCCCTAATATTATTTTTATAGTGATATATGATTAGACTAAGTCATCACTTATATGTTCAATCTGGTCGTGATATACACTTCGGCTATAGGGTTCATGTACACATCATGTCTAGGTCGCATCTCATCACCACACCTACACATTCATCACAACGCGTTAGACACAACACACACTTCAACCATTTCCTGATGACGCACTCTTGTTTACGGTTCATTCTCAACCGATAAGGGGAAAAAAATGAACATCATTGCATACACTTCCATCCACTTGGGGTATGCAGCTCTTATCACTCCATCTTGCATTCCATTCCATCTATACAAGTCATATTGCATTGTCTTAGGGGAATTTACTCTTGCTTATTGGTGTTTACATGATAAATTTACTACACATGTTAGACTGATTTCTTATATATAATTATCTATATCATCCACACATGAGCGTTCACGTATTTTCTTAGTTGTGATTGTAGATACACATCTTTTGCACGTAGAAAGGATGTTTTTATTTTACCCTTCCTACATTGGTCGTTGGGGGCATCCACATTCGTTTCTCTCGGGTGTTATTGTGTCATTTTATACTTAGCACTTTACATTACTTGGTTATACACACTTTGACATATTATTTACCTTTCTAACATTATAAAGGGTACTTTATGTGCAATATTTGTTATGTAGGGATATTTTCTTGAATTCTTGTTTGTTCTATTGTTTTCTATTGTTTTATTTGGTTTGTGGGCCTTTCCCTATGTTTGGTGTGTACACTTGTTTGTTATTTGACGTCATGATGGAATTGTGTGTATTATGACATCGTGAGTGATGTACCATGTTTGCGACCATCTTTATGTGGATTATTTATCTTTTTCATATTTACACTACTTTTCTTACTAACTTTTACATTATGCTGCTTTAGCTTACATATTATTTTCTACATACATTCTTGTTTCTACTAACACTTGTATTTAGCTAGCCATATTGTTTGTGCATGCCTTGGTTATACCAAGTGCATTCCTTTCCCCATGCAGTGAAGAGTTCTAGATTTTATGTTGATGTTCCTGTTTTGGGGTTGCATTCTCCTATCAAGGACATTGCATGAACCCCCAAAGAGGGGGAGAATCATTTGGGGTTTTAGAGTCTAAATAATATGTTTACATTGGTGCAGTTCATTTCACTTTCTTCCCTTGACATTTTCGGTTACATACGGTGAGTGAATTCAGACCACTCTAGGAACTCCACACACATTTGAATTTTACTGGACACAATGAATTTTACAAGATATAGTGGAATTACTTCCAATACTTCTTCTAAAATAAGTGTCGATAGCTAAATAAACCAGATAGTACGGAGATCTCTTCAAACACATTCAAGGAAGTAGTTAAAGGTTGGGGATCACGGATCATTTCCTCCTAGACTTCTTCAACATATGGCATCGATAGCCTAAAAACCTACCAATATAGGATATCTTTTCTACACTCTTTTTCTCGACATGGATCAAGTGAACATGTTACATTTACATTTTTCATTTGCATACCTTAAATTTACATGCTTTTTACATACATACACATTGGGTGTTTACACTTACATGCATATATATTTGACTACTTGATCATTTTCTCCTTGCAGGTCTAGCATTATGACAAACAAGAAATCAAATGGGGGCAATAACAACAACAACAACACTTCGTGACTAACACCTCACATACTAATCATGTAGTTACACACAACAACAGCTACACATGTGTTTCCACCTATATTCATTCTCAAAAAATTTATTTTTACATTTTTCATCTTTAGTTTCCATGCTCCATCATCTTTTTTCATTCCACACTTTGTTTAGTCCTTTTCCACACTTTTTGCATCACTCTACATTGGCATTAGGTACGCATATCTATCTACTTTATGTTATCAACATTTCCACTCACCAACATAAAGTGGGTGAAATCGTAGACAAAAAATCATGTACTTTAAACAATATTTAGTTTCGGTCTCATACTACTATTTAGAGGGTTTTTTAGAGAAGAAAGTACTAATTAACCCCCATCTTTTGGCCATCTTGCTTTATTTTACTTCGTCATTCCCGACACATACCAAATATAAGCCTAGTTTTTTTACCACTTTCAAATCATTTCAGCCTTGACTAGGGCACCCAGGTTAGTACTTGGGGGCACATATGGGTCCCTTTGTCCCACCATGGGCACCCTAATCCTTTTTAGACTTTTCCACCATTTTTAGGTACTTTGTAACCATTTTAGCTTCTCAATTTTTTGTTGGTCATCTATTTTGGTGTTAATTACAAAATTAAATCAAGAGAACCCTATAAATATAGAGTGACGAGACCATAATTATGGACCAAGAACTATTCATTATTGTCATCCATCTAGAGTTGCATCCATCTATTGCATAGGAGATCACTTACTTCCACATAGGTCCATCACATGGCACAAGGCTAGGTCATCTGCATCACACATAGAATAGGGGGAGGATTTTATTCTATTCTATGCACACATTCTATTACATTTTCTACATCTAGTTATTGCTTTCTACTTCACAAAGTACAACTAGTACAAAAACACGTAGTGCACACTATGCACATAGTCACCCGAACTACATTTGGGTCTGAATTGTAGTGCAACACTCAATTAGTAAGCTCAAAATTGTTACAAAGGAGATTAGTATGACCCATTAATTTACATTTTTAGTTTTTTAGGGGTTTGATACTCAGGGTATTTTTAGGTCTTTTCATCATTAAAGAATTATAACGACATCCAAAGTAGTACAAAAGTTAATGTGATAGATAGTGAGGGTTTCGACCATCTCCCAACTGTGAAGATCACTTTCGAGCTATTGCATAGACCTAGTTGGCCATTTTTCAGACTAGTGTGCCCATAGAATCCCCGTCCTCTCTCGGTACTCGAGTTCTATCGGATACTCCAAATCCATCCTTTTCCAGATTTCCTACACAGTCATTTGTGCTTCCGGATTTTCAGTCATCTTTACAAGACACGAGTCCCTACGAGCATTTGTTATTCAAGTGTGTTATTTTATCTTCTCTCTTCCATATTAGGTTTCTATTTACATTTGCTTAGTTTCTTGGGTCATTTACATATTTATTTACAACATCTAACCACTTTATTTATAGTTATTCATAACTTATATTAACTAGCTTATATTTACATTTTTAGTTAATAAAAACAAAGAGCATAACATGTGATGAATAGAAATAGATGTATGTGGTGTAATATAATAGATAATGTGAAAAATCAATGTTACTATACAATATCAAGGGCTAAAGTATTTTGGTGCAATGAAACAACCGGTATAACGACCACATCACAAAAGGATGGGCTTGTCTTAAGGTAAATATACTCAATGTTTTTTTTTTTTGAGGTTAGCTAATGATAAAAAAATAAATAGAGGTTGATTTTTTCTTGAATCTCCTCTAAAGACATAATTATTTATTTATTTTCTTTAGCACACATTTCGTTCAAAGTATTTACTAGTTTCAGAGGCCAAGTAACTCATATAGGAATCAATTATAGACCCATAAATATTGTGATGAAAAGGGGTTAGGTCAATCTATTACAATATTTAAAATTTTGATGTTTATGATGACATGGTGGGGCTGGGAAAATTTGATTTTTATGTGGAACTAGAAACGCATGACCCGCCTAGTACTTGTTGCCAATGTGGTCGCCCCCTTCTAAATTCATCGATGAATTAGAGAAAGAATTTAACTCTTACTTCTAATGCATGAATTTGTAAAATGCTTTTTATAGATGATGTATGGTACTTTATGCAAAATTAATGTTTATTTAGTATAATTTATTCTTCCTTTTGAAATAGTAAAGGATCCGCATTAGAGGTTAAATGTTAAATACACATGGGATAAATTTAATATTATTTTTGAAGATTGTTGAGGATAAAATTGTAGTCACCAAAATATTCATGTATAGTGATGAGATGCCCATCCCTATTCCTGCATCTTCTAGTGACTATTTATAAATTATCTTTATAACCTATTTTTATTTACTCTCATACCCAGAATTGAAATAGCATCCATGTCTCGATCCCACTCCTGCCCACACGTATTCCTCAAGCTCATGCTGAAATGCATGAACCACCTGGTACTTGGTGTTAGTGTGGCCTCATGCCTTCCAAATTCACCAATAAATATGATTTAGACATTATCATTACATCCATAGATATCACGTTAGCTTGTGTGTTATAAATATTTTCTCATGATCTGTATTAGTTTGTTTGTTGTCACATGTAGAGGATGTGTTTTGTGAATCGATTTCTTTATTTTCTAAAGCTAACCCTAGTATAGATATGCATCCACACTTGGTGTTAATGATTCTTCCGTGGGGGAATCTGGTAGTAGGGTGTTTTTTTTATACATGGTAGTCTTTCATGGTTTTATGTCATCTGGTAGTCTTTGGGCATATGATGAAAGGAAAAGATTCTTTAATGGAGTACATTGCACAATAATCCCGCATCCATGTATGTTATCTATCTGCTATCTTTTCTCCTTCAAATAAGATTCTAAAGGGCCTTCAGTGGGTTCTATATTGAGGCATACTACTCTTTCTTCACATTATATCATACTTTTTTTCTTGGGCATTTCATATTTAAAGAGTGAAGTAGTTTAATTGAAGATAGGTAATAAGCTTAGGAGGGTGTTGCTTCTCTTTAGTCGAGAGGTTACTCTTTCATGACTGAATGGGCCTTAGTTATTATTTATTTTTCATAGTGTGTCATTTGATTTAGAGGAGTTACTTTATTGACAAGCGAACCATAATATTAATGATAAAAAAATTGAATGGAAAAAACATGCATAACATTTCATTATAATATATTATTTTAATCATTCTAAATTTTAATTAATAGATTTTACTTTTATAAGAAACATTACAAATTAAATTGGTCAATATTATGTAACTTTATTTATGATATATATTTATATGTATGTGAGACTTTTTTATTTTTTTAGTTTTACCTCTAAACAATAAGTATGTGCCTATCGACATTCCACAAGCATCTATGAATATTTTTCTAGTAATATACATATCTAGTTTGTATTCTACTTGACATATGTAATGTTTTGTATAAAATTATATGTATTATGTTATTGACGCAAAAAAATACAAAATTTATAAAGCAAGGAATTTTTTTGTTCAATTAGGAGAATGAATATAAATTTACCCAAAAAAAAAAAAAAGTCAGAGAGACAATAAGAATGTATGCATTGAATTCTATAATTTAAATGTTTCTATTTTTAGAGTAAGAATTGAAAAAGGGTGAGTGCTTTGAATTAAGTTACATAGTTTTTATAAATAATTTTAAAATAAAATTTTATATATATATATATATATATATATATATATATATATATATATATATATATATATATATATTGTATTGCATTTGTACATATAGTTAGAAATATAATGTCGGTGTGTTGTGAAGGTTCATTATTCACGCAATTCTTGATATAGTGAAATACAATCCTTTTTCTTAGTATGTCTAATCCATATTATTGTATTTTGTAGTGTCAATATTTTTAATTCCTATATATTATCACAATTGTAGCTATTTTGTGTGTAACGTTTTATATAATTAGCTATTTGTAATTAGTGGAACTAGTATTTGTTTTGGATTTCTTTCATTTTGTAGTGGATCTATGTAGTTGTCAAAATTTACAACAATTTTTTTATAAAAAAATATGGGGGTTTTCTAGTATAGTACACAAGACCAAAATACACCCACAAGTTAGGAAGCGAACATAACATGTTATCTTATATAAAACAAGACTTTAGGTTCATGTTAGTATCCAAATTTGTTCTCCTTTTCAAGCTAAGCAACATCACAGATTTGACACGGAGCTTAGAGATAGATAGATCATAATGTGTGTCATTTTGTAGCTGGGGATGAGATCTAACTGGCCCTTTGTCACTCAGATTTGTGGAGAGATGGATAACACCTTCAAGAGGATTTGACCTATCCTCACTACTTTAGGTTGTGCCTCTTCAATAAGGGTGAGAGGACCCTTAGTGTAACCTCTATTTGATGAAGGAGATGGAGATATCCTTCTTTTGCATGAATTTTATGAAGAAAACCTTGGGAAAGTATGATCAATACTCCATAATTTAACTCTCAAGAGTTGTCACTTCTAAAAGATGGAGATACTTTCAAAACAAGGCTAAGGTTACTGAAGACATTATGAAATCTGATTTTTTTCATATTTTAGTAAATAGATTTTGTTCCTTTGTGGATATACATGGAAAACTAGGGTAATTTAGGATGGATTCGTGGTTTTTGAATAATTTTGGTTGGAGATTAATCAGGATAATGTTGATTATACCGGATCTTTGAGAAACTTCACAACAATGGAAATCTCAACAATAGAAAGCTTCGAAATAGTTAAGAAATTCCTTCAACCAAAGGTGTGCATCAATGGAGGCCCAAATTTGCATGTTTTCACACAATATTTAAGAATCTAGCATGAAGGCTCAAGTTAAAATAATTAATTAAAAACCAAAATCTCTGATAGATCATGCCTAAGATATACCCAAAGACTTACAAGCAATATTTATCAACAAATGATAGTGATGTGATTTTAAATTTATTTATCTCATCACAAAATGAAGGCTCTTCTTGAAATGAAATTTCCAATGCCACTAAATTGTCATAGGGGCGAGATCCTTCGTGATTTCACAAATATTTCAATGTAAGATTGTAATCGGAACAAGAGAAACTATTTTTAGAAATTCTCAAATAAAGCAAACACAAATTGCTAGAGATTGAACATAAATTAATTTCAAAATTGCTTAGATACATCGTAGGGGAGACATTCCAGAGAAATCTTAGAGCTTGTCAATGGCTATACATCTATGACCAACTTTACATGATAGAAAATATAACACGAAGAAATTAAACAAGTATCTCATAAGACGACTTTTCTCAAATATTTATCATGAAATTTAACCCCCGAACCTTTGCAAGAGTATTATCATTGCATTTATACATTTCAATCACTCAATTTTCCCCCAAAAAAAGAAGAATATTCGAGGTACCTTTGTTTGTTACCAGTTTTCCTCATAAAGTGACATTTAACAAATTCACATATGAAAGCTACCAGGTGGAACAATTGTGAATTGATCACATTTCTCAACCCCTCGACTAATGACTAAGATGCCACATTGTAACCTATTTTACACTCCTTTTAATCATTCTAAATTTGTCATGTGAGAAATCCCCATTTTAATAATTTTCCAAAGGCTCTGTATAGCTAGACCTGACAGGTAATCCTTTTCACTCTCAAGGAAACACCTTTTTCATCTTTTGCACATGCAACCTCCATCATTTCATCCTTTTCCCTATTTTTCCTCTGCAACTCTTCCCACATCCATCTTCTCTAGTAATTCACATTTTTGCAAGTGCCCGAGAAATTCCAAATTCAAAATATTGACCTTAACAATTCTTGGACTCACAAATTAAGTTCTAAATCTATACAATGGCACTTTGTAGACAAAAGCGACAACGAATCTCATCCAAAATGATTAAAAATAGTGCGTATTCGCATCTCCAGAAGTCTAGGACAAAAAATGGTAGAAAAACAGGTGAAATGCACAACAACCATTGACTCTGCCCATTCTCAACTCTAGATTAGATCCGTACACGTGTCTCCTTGGCGCAACCGTAAAGGTGAGGTACATAGAGCAAGTTTCTAAAAAGTGCAGGCCTTCCACGTGCCTTGGGCCCAATAAAAATGTATTTTTGCCTTTGAAGAAGTCTCGGTAAAAAAGGAGCTAGCGAAGCCTCCACATCTCGCCTTGCACACCTTTGGCATGGTCTATCGACTTTAAAATTTTCTCCGTAATTTCTAATTTATTATGTATGTATTAGGAATAGGATGTTGTTAAGTATGATTAGTAGTGGCGTCTCAATAGAAGATAATGACACCGTCAGTATGGTGCCGCCAATAAAGTAGAGTATGGTAATAGTCAAAGTATAATAGGAATGTTGTGGTAAAAAGTAAATATTTGTCGTAAGTGGTCCGGTAATGTTAAAATGTCAAAGTTGGGTAAGTAGAGAAGTAGGGTCTACATGATGAGGAATTAGAAATATTATATTTGTAATAAGGACAAAGAGTGATGTCATAAATATTTTGTGTATTTTATTTGTGGAAAAGTCTAAAAAGGTGGAACCCATGTGAGATGATAAGGTTTATCTTATCTTAGAAGATAAGCCTACATGTAAAGGCAAGAGTTTAGGCATGGAATATGATTGTCCGAAGATATTTCCTATCCTATCTTAGAGATAGTGTGGATAAGCCTAAATTCCTATAAATAAAGAGGCCACCCCCTCATTTAGCATCAAAGAAAGTAGTGAGAAATATTGTATGAGTAAGTTGTAAATGAGTTAAAAGGTGTGTTAAAGAAACCATTGTGAATTTCCTCCCATAGTTATTATTGGAAGGAAAGTGAAGTTAGAAACACTTGAAGTACCTCATGGGTGAGAATGTAACAATTTCATGTTGATATTATAATTTACACTTATATTTCAGATTTGTCATCATTCCTTCATATCATTGTCTATGGTATTCTTGTGTTATGTTTGTTGTTGTGTTTCTAGATTATATCCACCAAACTAAAGGCTTTGCATTAGTAAATAATCATAGCATGAGGAGTTCCTGGTGGAGAATTATCATAGTGCCATATTGGTGTTGACATTTTGGTTCCATTGCTGGGACCATTCCTCGTTGGTGGATTTTCTGGAGAAATATTCCCACTTAGTAAGAAATCATTTGGAGGGTAACCTTGTTTTTACTGTGCATAGTAGTTACCATGGTAAAGTCACTTTTTACTGTGAATATTATTTACCACAGTAACTTCACTTTTACCGTGAATAGTATTTACCACAGTAACTTCACTTTTTACCATGAATAGTGTTTACCACAGTAAAGTCAGTTTTTACTGCAGTAAGTCAAGTTTTACCATAGTTTACCATGGTCATTCCTATTTTACTATAGAAAGGTGTAAAGTCACTTTCTATTATAGTGAGTCCAATTATTTGTGCACATAAGTCTTATTGATTGTACTTGTGAGTTGGTATTTCACTGTGGTTACTTTTAAAAATGGGGAAGATTCTTATTTTTTCAGCCCAATCTAATGAAGATGCTTCCTCTTTCATTCAAGAGTTTAAACGATCTTGCATTTGTAATGGCCTCATAAGAAGGGAACAATGGACTGAATTTTTCCTAGCTTTTGGATGGTTCACCCTTAGGTGGTTTTGAAACACTAGGTGATAATGTGAAAAACTCATGGGATTTATTAACTAAAACTTTTCTTGAAGAATTTAGTGAACAACAAATATGTAGGTCTCATGATCGATATCACAAAGATATCCCAAGGAGAGAAGGAAAAGATAAGGGATTATCATGCTCGTTTTCTAGAGCTAAGGACGAATCTCGATGCCTAGATTTGAAAGGAAGGATTAGCAGATGCGTTGATGAATTACATGTATAATCTCCTCTATAAGCACTTCATTCTAGGGATGAAGCCGGATATCGACAACGAGTGAAGTATGACCACCCAACTACCATTGAATAAGCAAAGGATATTGCAAGAAGGCAAGAAGAGAGCATGGAAGAGGAGCCCAAAGAAATTGCTGCTAAGGTAGAGCCTACACCAACACCTTTGGTCCAGAATCCACAACCACTCTCGGTGAGCACAAATATTTTCCCTAGTACATCTACTGAGTATGAAGATCTTCTCAAGAAGATGGGTGGAGTTAACTATTAATCTTGTTTAAGGAAAGTAATTTAGTTCTCAAGGAGGAGATAGAGGTCCAAAAAATATAACTCAAGTTGTATGTTATTATTGTCATAAAAATGGTCATTATAAGTATAATTGTCTAGATAGAGCTTCTACATCCGGTACAAGAGATAATGATAAAGGAAAAGCACTGTGAATTCTTTTGATGTAATAGATAGGAGCATAAAGAATGAAGCATATGTGTTTGTAACAAAAAAAAAAAAAATAAAAAGATAACCAAGATGGAAATGATCCTAAGAAGATGAAAGGAGAAACTAGTAAGAAACATAGGAGAAGAAAGTTGGGTGTGTAGGATTTTTGATTTCACAGAGACAAGGACCATACTCCATCTTAGAAGATCTGTCTAAAAGGCTTGCAAATATTACATATGGAAATCTTCTCGGCTATGTCTTCGAGAAGAGGCGGGAGCTGCGAAGTGGACTCAATGCTCGACAAAGTAAGGAGTTTGAGGTACCTATTTTGGAGGTAGAGGTCGATCCCTATGCTCCACAAGCTAAGGTATTATGTAATGGTATTTAAATTCATGATGTCTTAGTTGATGGAGGTGCTTTGCGCTTAATATAATGACCGAGTATGTAATGAATATGTTGGGTTTAAAATTGATCGCCCCTCAACACTTATGTTAAGGTCATTAAATAAAGGAAAAAATAAACCGAAGGTGTTGTTTCAAATGCGACAATATCTCATTATGGGTGTTGTATGTGTGGTACTTTCGTGTGATGAAAAATGGTACTCTTGCGCACCCAATGTTATTGAGAAGTCCATGGCTAAGGAGAGTTCATGCAAGAAACTACTGGAATGAAGGCTTCATGACACTTGGACATGTGGTAGAGAGAGGGTGAAGATAAACGTTATACCTCGGCATCGTATAAGGCAGAAATTTGGATTCAAGTGATGAAACTGATGATTGGACATCCTCTGATCACTCTAGTACTAGTGAAGTGGACACAAAAGATGAAGAAAGTGACGTTGATGTTTTGGTCATGGATATCCTTCTAGTCACACTAGCTCATGAACCCATAACATTATCTGAAGAAGAAATTGTTGATCATCTCCAAAAATAAAGATTGGTGATGATGTGATGGAGAGTGAGAAGGAATCCTACCTCCAGGCTCTTTCGAAGGTACATACACTTATTCACAATTTGATTACAAGGAACTCCATCAAGTAAGTTGGGTAGAACATTCTATTGAGTTGGTAGATGGTGCTAAGCCCATAAATAAAATGCCATATAGAATGAATCCTAATTTTTCCAAGACTATAAAAGAAGAAATAGATAAGTTGCTTGATGTAGGATTCATATTTGTTGTGGAGAATTCATAATGGGTTTCTCCCATTGTGATCTCAATAAAAATAATGGGAAACTACACATTTGTGTTGATTATAGGAAGCTAAACAAGGCAACAAAGAAATATCATTACCCTCTTCCATTCTCAGATCAGATCTTGGATGAAGTAGTTGGCCAGAGTGTTATAGTTTTGCTGATGGATATAACGGATACAACCAAGTTCATATAGTAGAGAAAGATCAGCTGAATACCTCGTTCACCACTCCTTGGAGAACGTTTTCTTATAGAGTTATGCCTTTTGGGTTGTGTAATGCTCCGGCAACGTTCCAACGCTTAATGAATAGGGTGTTTGAAACCTACATTGGGAACTTCATCATAGTATTTCTGGATGATTTTTGCATCTATGGGAGCAAGATAGACCACCTGCACGAGATGGAGATAGCATTTCAAAGGTTAGATGAAGCACAAGCCTCATTAAACCCTACAAAGTTTGTCTTTGGATGTTCTAAAGGCGTTTTGTTAGGGCATGTTGTATCTAGACATGGTATTAGTACTGATCCTGATAAAGTTTCAAAAATCAAAGAGTTACCATTTCCTATGAATATAATTAAGTTGAGATCATTTCTAGGCCATGTGGGTTACTTTAGAAGTTTCATCAAGAATTTCTCAAAGATTGCACAGACCACTAACCTTGATTCTTGGAGAAGGATGTTACTTATGAACCAGAAATAAGGTGGATGAAGCTTTTGAACAACTAAAGGAAGCTTTGGTGTCTTCACCTGTTTTAAAGAATCCAGATTAGAGTAATCCATTCACTATGTATACCGATGCCTCGGATGTAGCACTACAAAGTACTTTGAACCAAAAGGATTAAAATGGGAATTATCATCCAGCTTTACTTTGGTAGCATAAAATGAGCAAAGTCTTTGAGGTAAATTATACTTCAGAATCGAAAAGAGGATCTAGATGTCATTTTTGTTGTAAAGAAGTTTAGAAATTACTTGCTAGGTAAGAAATTTATAGTTTTAATAGATCATCGTGCTCTAAACTATATTATAAACACGCCTAACCCATCGTGGAGGATAAAGAACATGGATAATTTTGGTACAAGAATTTGAATTTGATATTATAGATAGGCCGGAAAGAAGCATGACAATGCATATGTAATCTCTTGATCCTATGATGGTTTAGGTTCCTCTTGGGATGATGATGATTTCCCGGATGCAAAATTATTATCCCTTGACACAATCCCTAGTGAGTACATAGATATTTTGAATTATCCGAATGAATTCAAGTTTCTGATGGTGCCAATGCAAAGACTAAGAGGAAGATTACTCTGCAAGCCGGTCATCCATATTCTATTCTCGCATGGAGTATTATTTCGAATAGGTCCCGATGGACAAGTACAAGAGGGTAGTTGGACATGATCAAGGGAAGGAGCTAATAGAATCCACAATGGTAGATGTGGAGGACACTTCTCTGGACAACTTACATCAAGAAGGATCTTTGATGTAGGTTATCACCGCTCACTCTTTTTAGAGATTGTTATAATTATTGTAAGACATGTGATATTTGTCAAACACATGGTAATCGTAAGACTTCATCAGCTAATTATGCCCTATTCTTCCACTTGGTCCCTTTGAAAAGTGTAGAATAGATATTGTAGGTCCACTTCCAACTACCCCATGCCAAAATAAGTATATTTTAGTATCCACAAATTATTTAACCAAGGGGGTTGAAGCTAGGCCATTGAAAATAACTTCCATGGATGAAGTGGAAAGGTTCATATATGAACGCATTGTCACCAAATTTTGTTTCCCATTATAAATTGTAACAAATCAAGGAAGCCACTTCATTAATGAGGTGGTAGAATCCCTAGTCAACAAGTTTTCTATTAAGCACAAGAAGGCAACACCATACAAGCCAAGCACAAATGGATAGGTGGAACGAACAAATTTTGTGTTATGTCAAATTCTAGGAAAAGATGCAGCCTTGCAGGTACATAAGTGGGATAAAATGATTCATGCAACATTATGGGCATATAGGGCAACATCAAAGTCAACAACATGGTACTCCCCATTTCAGTTGGCTTATGGCATTGATCCAGTTCTTCCTATTGTGTTTGATATTCCCACCGTGAGAGTTGTGAAAAAAGAAAGGATGGATGAAAGTGATTCATTAAAATAAAGGTTGGTGCATCGTCATTTGATAGAGGAAATTAGGGAAATAGCGAAGGATATAAGCTATAAGAAGAAAATGAAGCGAAGGAATACTTTGATCAAAAGATCCATTGGTCTCCATTTCATCCGAATGACTTGGTTCTAGTATCCGATTCTAGATGTAAAAAATAAGGCGAGAAAATTTCTTCCCAAATAAATGGGCCTTACAAAATAGTAGTTTGTGCATGAAAATGGTACATATCAACTGGAAGAATTGGATTGCACTCCCATTACAAAATAGGTCAACCACAACAAGTTAAATATTTTCCAAGCACTAGAATCTAGTCTACTCCGAGGATGGAGTAGAAGCTAGAACGGGAAAATGTCGACATTAAAATTTTCTCTCGGTATTTTCTAATTTATTATATATGTATTAGGAATAGGATGTTGTTAGGTATGATTAGTAGTGACATCTCGATAGAAGATAATGGTGCCACGTGACGGTGCCGCCAATAAAGTAGAGTATGGTAATAGTCAAAGTACAATAGGAATGTTGTGGTAAAAAGTAAATATTTGTTGTAAGTGGTTTGGTAATGTTAATTGTCAAAGTTGGGGTAAGTAGGGTCTACATGATTAGGAATTATAAATATTATATTTGTAATAAGGACAAAGAGTGATGTCATAAATATTTTGTGTATTTTATTTGTGGAAAATTCTAAAAAGGTGGAACCCATGTGAGATGATAAGGTTTATCTTATCTTAGAAGATAAGCCTAAATGTAATGGTAAGAGTTTAGGCATGGAATATGATTAGGTGGAAGATATTTCCTATCCTATCTTAGAGATAGGGTGGATAAGCCTGAAATCCTATAAATAAAGAGGTCACCCCCTCATTTAGGATAGAAGGAAGTAGTGAGAAATGTTGTATGAGTAAGTGTGTAAAGGAAAATGGATGGAAGGAAAAAACTGAGTTTTAGGCCCAAGGTACGAATATTTTCACATGCAAAGAGGAATGAAAAACAAATTTTGGACTTTAAGCGATCCTCGACCAAAAGAAGGGAATGATCATGGTAACCAAATGGAGGAAAAAGTTTTCATACATCAATACGGGGAGATAGAAAAGACAACAGAGCCTAAAAATTTGATAACTTCAAGGAAAAATAGGGCGAGACCAAATTGAGCACCAACATCAACTCGACTCATGGGATGGGCACTCATTGTGAGTGCCACAAGAACAAATAAGAGACCAAGTTCCAAAACAAACCATTGGGAAATGGAATCAAAGAATAAGCTTTTAGAATAGAGAAACCATAACCACCCTAAAAAAAAAAAACTGAGAAACCAACAAAACCAGTGACCAAGGACCGTAATGAACAAAAACACAAAATCAAAATGAAAGAAAAGAACTATACACTATACAAATGGTTCTCAACTTGATTCCGAAATCAATCAAGGAAATGTTTCAAATTCCTTCCATTTACAGGAAATTCAAGCAGCTCCTGTCTAAGTATTTTAGGAAGAATGTATTTTAACCAATTCGAATGTCAATTGAATAAGGGCCCATTGACAATGCATCAAATTTACCATGCTTTTCCTTATCTTCATGCCTGCTATCCCATAATAGCATAAAATCCCCAATGCTGAAAGCTCTTGAGTCACTTTTTTATCAAATAACTTATTTAATGTTTCTCTAAACTTCACATGCCACTAATGATATGCCCTTATTTCTTCATCTAACTCAATACTCTGATTGATTCACTTGTATCATATGGACTAACTTCTTGATCTTCAATTTGTTGAAAAAACTGAAATGAAGACAATTACAAATGAAGGGGCAACAAATCTTGCGTTCCATATACCAACTCAAATGGGCTTTTACTAGTAGCTCTTTTGACAATGATTCTATCAGCCCAAACAATAAACTTCAATTTCTCACCCCACTTCTTTTTTTTTAGCTCCAAGGTTATTCTAATGATCTTGAACAAGTTTTTATTACTAGAATCAGCTTGTCCATTTCCTTGGGGATTTTAGTTAGAAGCATATGTCAAATTGATTCCATACTCTTTTCACATTGCCACCAAATTTTTGGCTCTGAAACTCATGGCATTATCAGCAACAATCTTAGCTGGAACTCCAAATTTGCATATGATTTGATTTAGCATGAAGTCCATGATGACTTGGTGTGTTGCTTTCTTGGTGGGGATTTCTTCCACCAACTTAGTGAAATAATCAGTGGCTACAAGAATCCATTTATGACCAGCATTGGAAGGATCTGAAATTTTTCCAATGAAATCTATTCCCCATCACTTGAATGGGGCTTCAATTGACATAGGCTACAAAGGAAGGGATCCTGAAGCTTTCCTTCTTCCAAAAAATGCTGACAAGTTTCACATTTCCTAACCAATAGAGTTGTATATTTGAAGAGACTTGGCCACAAATAACCAACCCTCAAGATTTTATGTCTTGTAACTCTTCCAGCAAAATGTCCCCAAAAACTCCTCCATGGAGATCATCAATTATTTTAGGGGCCTCAATTTAAGTGATGCATCTTAAGAGCACTCCATTGGGGTTCTTCCAAGTTAACCCAAAATAAGTAATGACATATTTTTGGGAGGCTAACTTAAGAGCTATTTTTTTTATTTTTACTCAAATGTTTAGGGCAACATAGATGTATCAGATAAAATATTATATCTTTGTACCATCTAGAGCTTACCAAATTTTCAAGGAAATCCAAACTTTCTCCTTCTACTTCATTGACCTCAATAACTTGTAGGTTTCTTTGAGACATAAGCTTAGCTAGGCCCAAACCTCTTATCAATTTCGTGGTTTGGATATCCATGTCATATTCCTACAACTTGTTTACCCATCTGCATATTTTTCTTGAGACATCTATCTCGATAATATATCTTTCACCATGGCGTGGGAACATAAGAAAAACACCTTTAGAGCTCAAGATGTAAGGTCTGAAAACCTTTGTTTATTTCACCAAGGAAAATGCTTGCTTCTCCATGATGGTGTACTTCAACTCAAATCCTTGCAATGCCTTACTGAAAAAGGCAATTGGTCTCTTAGCCCCTTCATCATCCTTCTACAACAAGATAGATGCAATGGTGTTTTCTAAAGAAAAAGAAAACATTTGAAAAGGATTCTTGTAATTTGGAGCTACCAAAACAAGGGCATGCTTTAATTCTTCTTTGATCCCATTGAAATCTTGAATGGAAGCTTCTTCCCATTTGATAACTTGGTCCTTCTTTAGCATGCTAGTAATGGGGATGGTCAGCTTAGAAAGTTAGACACAAATCTTCTGATAAATTTTATTTGTCCAAAGAAGGATTGAACTCCCTTCTTAGTTCTCGAATGGAACCTTGTTGATGGCTTCCACTCTCTCGAGATCAATCATGACCCCTTCCTTTGATACAATGTGACCAAGCAGCTTTACCTTTTGCACTCCAAAATGGCACTTCTTAGGATTCAAGATATGTCATACTCTACACCTTAACAACATTCTCTCCAAGTGTTACAAGTTACATCATTGCTATTTATCAAGATGATGTAATTGTGTTTTCCAAAGAAACACTACATCCATTGATCTATGGAAAGTTGCTTTAACATTCATTAAGCCAAAATACATCCCGAAATAGACATAAGTTCCTCAAGGAGTGGTAAAGGATTCTTTATTATTTCGACTCCTTCACAACAACTTGATTTTAGCCAGAGAAACCATCCAAAGTGGATAAAAATTCGAACTAGTTACCAATTGTAGCATATTATCCATGTTTGGCGGAGGGTAATTATCTTTCTATGATACTTAAGTAAAATTCAAAATTGTAACGATTTAAGTGGTTGCAATGATCATAGATCAAGACTTACCATCCCTCATCAAACAATGATTCACATAGCAAGAGAACTAAGCTCGGTGCAGGTCAACAATGGTGTCGATCCAAAAATTTCTAGGGCTTCACCCGCAAGCTAGAAAACCAAATGAAGTCATCATTAAGGTCGATTAACCTTTACCACATCATCTTGAGAGATGATTTAAATGAAACTCAACTACATTAAGAGAATCAAAGGTAGATAAGAAAAGGTATTCAAGATCAATGTCCTCAAATCGATCTCCAAAATCAATGCAAACCACCATGGTCCAATGCCACTGACCACCTTAATTGTAGGGTTGAAAGCCTAACCATGGGTATGCGATCAATAGGGTAAGATCCAACATTAAAGAGATCAACAACTTTAAATCAATTACAACTTTCAAAGTAAAATCGAGTTGGGTTCCATATGTCACCACATAATGATAAAGGGGTGATTCATCATCACGAGGGAGCCAACCCATATTATATTAAAATTATTGCAATTGACATATAAAAAGGGGATCTCAACTATAGTCCTAGCACCAAAAAATTTCAAAATCCAACAACTAATTGCATGGTCACGTGTTAATCAAAGGTGGCCAAATCCTTTTACAAAGTAACTCCATGTGTTTTTAAAAGGATGGTAATGTTAAAGTCCACAAGAGTGGACAAACCCAATGAATACAAGTGCAAATAGCCACAGTAGTCCCCAATGATTATGATGGATTGAACATGACTTGGAATGCAAATTTTTCATGTGATAAAAAGGGATAGAGAAGAGGTCACCATCGAATGCACGTAAACTTTTCAAGACTTGATTACCTTATTTTTGACAAAATAAGAGTTGATTATGATTACACATGTGATCCCATTGGTCCCAGTGAGTGAGGTTAATAATATTTTCTAAGTGTTGGAGATCAAAGGTATTTATTTTCTTGTATATGAGTATTTTTCATACCTTCACAAAAGGATAGAAAAAACAACAAGACAAATTTGCATACACAAGGAAGGAGACTTACTCATCAAGAAATATTTATTATTAGAAAATTATTCACCCATGTTGTTTTTTTTTAAATAAGATAGTCAACTTTATTTTCAATGAGATTTAATCAATGGATATTAATGCCTCTCTTGTATTAGCTTTCTTTATTTTATCACTTTATTTAATAGATAACGGATAAAAATAGGATGCATGGATGATTAAAATTTTATCATATTTTTTGGGAAGGGTGGGTGAGTCAATTTTTCTATATATTATGTGCCTTGGCAAAGTAAAAAGGAGGAATTTTAGATACAGGAGTGTTGAAGAATATTTTTCTAGTTTTTCCCTCTAAATGAGAAGTATTTTCGCCTTTCCAATTATTTGTAGTCTTGTGTATGTCCCATTAATCTCATGAATGTTGAATTCCTTGATTAATCATCTTACCCTATTGCAAAATTCAGTAATTTCTACATGATATTAATGTGTATGTTTAACTTAGCAGTATTGTTGTGATACTTTCCCTCAATACATCAAAGTGTTTTCCTTTAATATTCTGCAGAAAATTGTTGGCTTGTGCATCAAGAATTCATTCTCATATCAATTGTGCATGTACCCAATAAAATAACTCATGAAATTTTGGTGTATCGCTTAAGTTTTAAATCTTTTTACAGTCTTATTTTACCCTCATACCCCAAAAAATTAGTCAAAGATACATCAATAAAGAATTGGCCACGACACCAAAGACTCACCTAAAAAATAGGTATACCCACAAACCTGAGGTGTTTCCATTGTATCTACGAAAGAGAGAAATCAATTTTGCAAGCTTAGAACACATGCAACCATCTCTCTACATGGTGTGCTTTTGAGAGATATCACCCCCAATCGATAAAAAAGTATGGCACGAAAGTGGACTTTGAGATAAGAGAATGGCAACAAGCGTGGACTTCAAAATAAATATGGTTCCCAAAGGAAAAGACATGTATGGCCACATCAATGGACTAAAAATAAAAAATATGGTCCCTCAAGGGAGAGACGAATATGGCCACAAAAGTGGGCTTTAAAAAGAGATGAAGATTTTGACAAGATTAATTTGGATTTAAGATTAGATGATATTAAATAAAGCGATGTCAAAAGTGAAGTCACCCAGCATCAAGGGAGTTGTATGGAAAAATAAGAGATGAATTGACATGGAAGGGATGCTATGAGAGAGGGTAAGAGGCCCCTAGCTAGGGAGATTATATTATATGCAAATGAGTTAGTGGATTATGAAGGAATTTAGATAGGATTGTTTTGGATTTGGATTGGATAAAGAGTCGAAGACCACAAGGGTGATTGGAAAGATAAATAGAATCAATGAACAATGAAGGACCTTATATAGGAGGAATGTCATGCACAGGAAAGATGTTAGGGGATGATGTGAATGAAGGAATTGTGGGAAAAGTGATGGATGGCATACAAAATGGATTAGATTTAGATTGAGAAGGATGTTCCCCTAAAAGTGGAAATTGTCTTTTGTAATAAGGTTATTGATGATTGTCTAAAATACTTACAATGTTCAATGTCATCACCTTGGGTACGATGATAAGCACAAATTTAATTGGGATTAAACCATGATGGCTTTGGACTATGGGGATTAAAATCTTTAATGGCGGGAATCGTGATGGAAGATATTTGAATTAAATGTCTAAGGATGTCGGCATAGGACCCAATCAACAGCCATCGGGAAGGTAAATCTTGTGAGTTTTGTTAGAATATTTTGGCTCGAAGTTAGGGGAAGAAGTGGACATTGATCGATGGGTGAACTAGATGTCTTAAGAGATGAATAATATTTGACATGAGGTTTAGATTGTTTGGATTGAGACATATCATTACAATATGTATTAGATGAAGGGACCGAATTTAAAATATATTTTTAACATTGGATTTCTCAAAAGAGGGAAGACTTGAGTTCTTACAAGTACATGCGGGGAATTTTTGGGATACTTACCAAGATTCGTAGCTTTTAATTGAGATGACTTACTCTTGGAAGGGATGACTATAATTTCAAGCTGGAGGGTATAAATATTGTGGTGTGGGTAGATATTGATAGAGAAAGAGGTGTTTGTATGACGTGATTAATAAAGTATATGTGAGATTTAGATTGTGTAGTTTATGGTTTGGTAAATATGGAAATATTAGATTTTGTAGAGGGATAACAGATCCTTGTGTTTGTATCGAGATGGAGCTTTTTGTTCCATATATTTTCATGGGGTATCATTGATAGAATTTTCAATCAAGGGGATATGGTCGATATGATAGTGAATATAGACATTTAAGGATTAAGCATAGATGGCTGGGGTAAAACACATGATGTGGCCATGGGAAAGGATATAGGTATAGGTGACGAAGATGTTAAGGTAGGGGTAAGTGGAGTTATGGATCTGAAAGATATAAGGGTAATTAATATTGATAGGGAGGTGGGCGTAATTGGGATTTTTGGATATGTAAGTGATGTGGTGATGGGTATGTTTGATATAGATGTGATTAAGGGGTTGAATATGACACGTTGGGGCATGATAGATGTGGATGAAGTGGTATGTATAGTCAAAGTTTATGTGTATGTGGTAAATATATTTGGTGTGGTTGGTACGTAGGAAAAAAGTGGTGAAGGAGGAAATGGGATTGACTTTTAAGGATGGTATAAAGGGTAAAGGTATTACAAGTAATTGTAGGAAGAAATGTTGTAACCATTGTAGTAGATATGATAGGTATTACATTAATTGTAGGACTAATATCAAGTGTAGTAAGAGGTGGGAATGCTTGTTTTAGAAAGGTTTCAAGTGGTAAGAATGATATGTTTAAGAATGGGGTTAATGTTGTAGGTGTGGATGTATGGATATGTTTTTAATGTAGATTTGGATGAATGGACATATTTGAGAGAAGTAGGGATATCTGTGTCTATCAATGGGGATGAAGCAGTCTTTAAGGATGAATATGATGTGATAGATTGGGGCATAATCAAAGAGAATGGAATAGATGGTATAGTAAAAGTTAATGTGGATGTGGTAAGGGTAGGAGAAGGTATAGGTATAGGAAAAGTAGTAAGAGTTGATATAGACATGATAGTTCTAGATAGGATAGGTTCTTAATAAGTAGTAATAATGTGTAAGGTATGAATATGCGTAATCGATGATGAGAAGAGATATTGATTGATGTTGTTAACGGTGTAAGCATTTGATAGTTGAGATGTAAAAATTGTGGCTTGATTCGTTAGTGATTGATTAGAAAAATCTAGCATAATTTTTTCGATGGGTTGGATAGATGAAGTGGTGGAGTTATCTATTTGGATATCCCTATGATTTATAACGTTTTGGATATGATCTTGGAAGGAATGACATTTCTCAATGTCATGACATTTTCCTCGATGATATTTATAATAGTGGGCTTCATAATACCAAATAAGCTTGGGTCTGTGTCCTCCACAGGCGTTATGAGAGGAAGTTGGATAGAGTGTATTGCGATCAGCTTTTCAAATACAAAACTATAGGATTCACCTTGTTTGTATCCAAATTAATTCTCTATGAGGGTTGACCAAATGACATAAAAACCTGGAAGGATACTTAGAGACAGAAAAATCATGATATATGCCATTTTGTAGCTAGGGACGGGATTCACTCACTTGTTATCACTCGGGCATTTAAGAAATGGATAGCATCTCACTAAGGTTTTGATCTACCATCACTACTTTAGGTTGATCCTTCAACTATGGTGAGAGGACCCATTTTGTAACCCGTGTTGGTGAAGGGTATCAAGAGATCCTTCTTTGCACAATTTTCAAGAAAACCTTGAGGAAATATGATCAATACAACACAATCTAACTCTCACAATTTGTCACACTAGAGAGTGGAGATGTTTCTGGACAAGGTTCGGGTTATGTTGTCATGCGAAATGTGCAACAAGGAAATTGACAATTTGAAAAAGCACGACAACTATACCCCCGTGCCAAAATTTACATGTTTTATCATTCCCAGGCACCTCAAATCATATTCATCAGTTCGGTAACCCCATATTTGATGTAAAATTTATCCCCTAGGTGATTTAGGAAATTCCATTCATTCCCCTAGGTGATTTTAGGAGTTCATGAAAATGCAAATTTTGGGAGTCACGAGAAGGGCTATCGTTCGTCTTCCCATGAATCGATCAACCCCTGGAGTGGAAATGAAGGGAAAAATTCAACATGGAGGTGAAGGAATACCTTAGAACATAATGAAGATTATATTTGAAGTTTTTGGGAATTTTCACAAGACTTGGAGTAGTCAGAGTAAAAATTAGGGTTCGCCAAGCCTAGGCGGTACACAAGCCTAAAGCAGATTCTTGTGCTTTAGAAGAAGAGTTTTGGAGCTCTAGAAGGAGTTAAAATTAAAAAAATATATATCAAGAAATAGGATTCTAATACCTACATAATGGTGAAATAATATTTTCACAACACTTTGGTGCATCAGTCTACGAGCGGTGTTTCACGAATAGGTGGAGTAAAAAATTAAAAATCAGATTTTTAGGGATCAAATGGAATAATAAAAAATGAAAACCCCGCCAATGGATTCAGAAGGAAATTTCTAGTCAATATCATATCATTTTTTTCAAAAAGGTCCATCGGGAGCTCAAGTTATCAACTGTCACAAGTTCGGGCCTTAGCCAATTTTTGGGAGGACATGTGTCGACACGAGGAGCTGGCGGGATTTTGTGTCCCCGATGTCCCCTAAGGTCGGAGAAATAAAGGTTGTAAAATTTTCATAGACCCCTTGAATCCCTCTCATACCTTATATGACCTCTCGGGACCCTCTTGTGACCTCCAAACTTGATAGTTCATCCCCCGAGGTCATTTTTGGATCATCCATTCCCTACCGTTGGATCGGGCACCACATGCTAGCTCCAAGACCACCATGGAATTTTATGTCCCTTATGAAATTGAGGAGGGGGACATCAGACCTTGAAAAATCACCCAACCCCTCTGCGAGGAGTCTTTTAGACACCCACGTCACCACATTTCATCCCCTAGGTGCTTATTTGGAACGTGTATTCCTGTCCGTCGGATCGGGCACCACGTGTCGGCTCTAGACCACTGTGGAATTTGATGTACCTTATGCATTTGAGGTGGTGGACATTAGACCTTAAAAATGTGCCCATTCTTAATAGGGAGTTTTATGGACACCCATGTGACCTCCTTTCACTCTCGGTGCTTTAAATCAGCTTTTTCCTCCTTCATTCCCTACCATTGGATCAAACGCCACATGTCATGCTCTTGAAAATCATAAAATTTGATGTCCATCATGTCTCTGAGGTCAGGGACATCAAGCATGGAAACATGCACCCAAGCCCTACTTGTGCATATCTTTTTGAAATTTTTCCAAGTGCCACTTTTTCCTTTCTAACTTTTAACAGATTATATGTGCACTTCATTCCTCCATACCTCCTCTGCAAATTTCTTCCATCACTCCACAATTATAAGAACTCAAACCATACCTATTATAAATTAAATCCCCTCCCACTCCATGAAATCATGTAGGCCCCGGAAGGAATCCTCATCAAACATAGAAGTTGAAGCACGAAGCACAAAAGGTGAAAACAGAAAAACTCCATAGCCATGAAATGAGAAGTTGAAGAAATCTCCCAAACAGATGCATGAAACAAAAAGATATATTTTTATGCTCATTCCTCTACCCAAGGCCATCAAAAATAAACCTTCAAACTACCCCCATGTGTGACAGAGCATCCACAATGAATAAATCTCCTTTCCAAATTTCAACGAAAAGAAAGAAGAGGGATTTCCCTTCAAATCGATTTTCAGATCGAAGTAAGATTACACATGAAGAACCAAAAGAAAAAAATCACATCAAAATATAATTTTCTTTGTAAATAGAGAAGAAAACAAGACCTACAATTTTGAGGTCCATTAATGGTTGTCATACCTAGAAGCACTACTAGGTCTTAAAATTAAAACTTTAAAATACCTTTGATTATTAAGCATGTGGGCCCAAAATTTCTAAGGGAGGATATTGGGAAAAATCCCATATCAAGAAAATTCATCCCACCTCAATCTGACTCCTAGAGGAAACATTTCTAAAAAAAAGCGAGTCTACTACATAGGAACTGCTATTTTAGGAAAGCCATCGATAGAAGAACCTGTGAAGAAGACAAAGACATTCGAGGTGCACTAGAACTGAGAATTCACCAGAAAAAATTTTTGGCACTTACTAGAAATAGTAAGTGGACCATCGAGCACCTGCTATAAATATAAAGTTGATCCGAAAGACGAGGAATGCAAAGAGAAGGAGGAAAAATGACCGCAGATCCATTGAAGATCGAGGACTTGATTTCTCATACTTACTAAAAATAGTAAGTTGATTTTTTAAGGGAGATATGAAGCAAAGTGGATGGGTTAGAAGCCTTCTCATGATTACGAAGTGGAGAACGATCGAGGAATAGAGCCAAGTCCATTGTAAGCAACTCATCCTTTGGCATAATTCTTCTTCTTCTTCTTCTTCTTCTCTCTCTCTCTCTCTCTCTTCACTCCTCATACGACACTCTCTCTTCAATATTATATTTTTCGTTGAGGGTTGCACTTTTTAATATGAATTACATGACTTTAGAAATATAATGTAAATTAAGTTAACTTGCTATTATAAAAGGGTCTTATATATTAAAAGTGGAATATGAATAGTCTTAAGTCATATTAAGGCATATGGAGGGTCATGAGGAAGATGATAAGTCACCTCTCATTCTATAAATTGTAACGCCATTCCCATTGCAAAGGGTTGGTGATTGATCTTGTAAAATCAAGAGTATATTTTACCTTGAGAGAATAAAGGAGATAGCCAAATTATTCCATTCCCCTCATTCTCAAAATTCCTTTATTTCTCCACTATGTACAACTTTGGTTTGAGTAATCAATACAAGAAGGAGTTTCTAGCTTTCTTTGATTAAGGGGTTTCTCGATACTTTGTGATCGATAAATTCTATTTCATCTTGTTGTTATTTATAGAGTTGTTTCTTCTCATGAATGTATGTGTTGAAGTTTCTAACTAGTGTGTGTGTGTGTGTAGGAATCTGATTATCTACCTACAACATTAGTTCTCCTACCTCTTTTCTCACTCCCTTCCCCTCTTTCAGACAAATTCTTCTCTAGCAAGAGATTAATAGCTTTTCTACAAGGTCAATGGAGTGCCCTTTTTGGATTCTCGGTGAAATGCCACCATAGAAATCCACCTTTTCATGTGCATGCATATATGATAGTTGCACTTGATTAAGTAGAGGGACTTAGATTCCCGAGATCATTGGAAAGAAATCCACAATTTTTTCCACATCAAAAATTTTCTCATCAAGAGTTCTTGGTGCCCACCATGGGGAAGATTTAGCAAAGATCTCACCCAACATATGACCGCAAGGTCTAGAAATACAAAAATATCAAATATTGAAAAAATTAAAAAAGGAGTTCATGAGAGTTTGTTGCCTAAAGAAACACTACTAATTTCTACACATGAATTTTCACATTCCACGGTGCCCTTTTTTGTTCCGAATACAAAAATTTTCAAAATATGGATGAAAAAATATACACTAGGTTGAACGAGGTCAAGAGGTGTTGTTGATTCCAATTTTAAAGATTTGAAAAATAAGAAAGAACGAATTAGAGATAATCCATACTTCTTCTCTCGAGCCTCCTCTTCATCTAGATCTTCAATGATTTCACCTGTAATCCTATCCAAACTCCTTCAAATTCTCCAATTTTTCAACCATCATTGAACATCAAGTTTATAGAATAAGAATAATTTAAATAAGCAAGAGCTGAAATAGAATCAGAAGAAACAATGGTGGATGAAGAAGAAAGACCTCAACCCATTGTTTCATGGGGAAGGAATAAAGGCCCACTTGCTCTTGAACCCCCTCTTCATGATCTACCGATGGGTTCCCACAATAACTTTCCAAAGTCCAAAGGTGACAACACACAACATCCTGAAGAACACCTTTTTGCTTTCATGACATCATGTGGAATTCTTGGTGTCTAGCATGAAGATATTCTTCGTAAGATTGTTCATGGAGTCCCTCCAAGAAAAATCAGCAGATCAATCGGTTCTACCGCACCGCCTTCCCAATCCATCACCGGGTTGGGATGAAATCAAAGCTGCCTTCAAGGAAATATTTAAATCAACTTAAGATTGTCAAGACCTCTTGGTGTAGTTGGCTCAAATGAGGAAAGGATAAAGTGAAATGATGAGAGAATTAATTGCTCGTTTCAAGTAGTTGCTTCATAGGATACTTTGAAGAAGATTCACCCTCTCGAACATTATCAAAAGATTCTTCATAAATGTTCAATCATCAAAGGTAGGATTTCTCCTATGAAGAGTTCAACCAAGGAACATTGTAGAAGTACAAAGGAGGGCCATTGAATTGGATGATGATCTCATCCTCTCTAGAAAAATCAAGAATCCATCAAAGGGAAAGGCCCTACATCCTGAAGATAAGAAAACCAATCCACCGCTATAAATGTTTTTGAATGAGATAGCATCTTTGAAGACGGAAATATTTGAACATGTTTCTTCCCAAAGAGACAAAAAATTAGATTGCAGGAGCACCCCAAAGGCTCACCTTGAGGCCCCACCCGTGAATGCAAAACCTGTAGACTTTAAGAAAGTGAACAAGAGCTTGAACAAGGAAGTGAAGGTGTTGATTTACGAGAAAGTGATGAGTTTGAAAATGATACAAAAATCAGATTCTGTGAGTATTCGGATGTTATGAAGAAGAAAAATAAGATGCACGTAGTTTCTCATGTGCGTATTCATTCGTTTTCAATTAGAGAAAGGAAAATCTCCTTCCATTATTGTAAATAAAAAGAAGACCAAGATCCTCCCCAGTGGTGAATCTAGAAAATAAAATAATCATCGAGGATACCCACTTCCATCTTCCATGAAGTTTGCATTGTTGGAGCCCACCCCCGTAGCCAATAAGAAGGCTCCCTTGATCACAATTAAGTCTTATGATGTCTCTTCCAAGTCTAAATCTAAATATGCTCCTATAAAATCTAGTACTTTGAAAGCTCCTAGCGTACCTTTCAAAATATTGTCCTTTCCTCAAACATCAAATCTTGCTCCTAAGCCTATCCAAACTCCAAAATTAGTCCCTTCACCCCCCTTGTTTGCATCTTCTCCCTTTGACTTCAAAGAATATGTAAACAAGGACAAAGTGTAGATTACTGAAACTAAATATTTGCGGACTCATCTTGAACGATTTGAGAGGTTCGTTTAATATATCGGAGTGGTATTCTAACACCCAATAGTTCCAAAGGCATGCTACGAAAATCACCTACAGATCCCTCAAAGAACATGCTTTCTCAGGAGTGCATCAAAGACTGATAAAGTTCAACCTTTATACGTCTCCCTTCTTATTGGAGAATTTATACTTGAACAATTGCATAATAGATTCGGTGCCTCGACAAAGGTGATGCCTCCAAGGTCACCAAGCCTCTTAAACTTACAATGACTCCACCTAGTGGCTCTTTTTACTCTTTGGAATAAAAAAAAGGTCTCACTTGTAGGGAAGGTCAAAGATGCACAAGTGGCATTCGCTTGATTTCCAGACAAAAGAAAGTTTTAGCGATAATTTTGGTAGTAGACGTCCCGACCTCGTTCAAAATGTTCTTTGAGTAGAAACTATTTCTAGGTGTTGGGAGGAAAATTCAGATGAATTGGTCTTTTGTAACCATACCAAGGTGAAGGGAGACATGGAGAAATTTTTTCCCGAGAATAAAATGAGGTATACTTTGTGAAAGTCTAGAAACCCGAAGCTAACATCTTGTATCAATGTAGCACGAAGATGAATCACTTTGTGGCAAACCGAGGAGGAAGAGGATATTACCATCTTGATAGGTCCGGACATGCCTTCCCGAGAGAGATTTGGATTATGAAGAAGAAGTGAGGATATTCGAGTTCTGAGAGGGCCCCTAATTTGGATGATGCAAACCATGAAGAAGAGGAGATGGCTCTTGATGATTTTCAAAAAGAAAAATCAGCTTATGTTCTTATCCGTGATGAAGACATTTTCACATTCCCATTTGAAGATGAGGACTCCCTTGATCATGTCACCCAGGAAGAGACCAAGCCAGTCTATAATGAGCCCTCGAACAATGAGAAATAAATGTCTGTACAAGAACTACTTAGAGCCACAGAAGAAACTGAAGATCCTGAGCTCAGCCTCAAGCTCCTGATGCAAGCCACAAATTTGCAAGACAAGCGTGAAGCTGATTTGGAAGCCTTAACTAATGTGAAGGTTGGCCATATTGAGATAAGGAAAGATGAAACATATGATGCCACTCTTGAGCTAATGATTGATGGATGCAATACCGAAATGGAGATATTTTGTTTCCCATTTGAAGATGAAGACTCTTTCCATGATGAAGAAATTGAAGAAAAGAGTTTGAGACCTCGAAGATGAAGCTATTTTGATGAAGGATTGGTAGAGTGTAGTGATTCTCAAGATGATTAGGTAATCCCTCCTGGATAGTTTCCTTGAGCTACAAAATAAATATTCTTCAAAGGAATATCAAGATGAGCTGCACAAAATGATGAAACTTAATTTTGTGCAAGAAATATTGGATGAAGTAGAAGTTACGGAAGACCCCAAGTTGATTCTTGATCTCTTCACTCATGCCATGAACATACGGGACACATGGTTTTTTGTCCAATCCTTCCTTCGGACTCAAATGCCTCATAGTGGAGTAGAGATAAAGGATGAATCAAATGTTTCGATGGAGAAGATGTCAATGAGCGTAGGCACAGGAAAGAAAATAATCAAGAATGTTCAAGTATTTTAAACAAAAAGCAGTCTTGGGGAAGCGATAAGATGTTGAATGGAGAATCAGCTATATGGATAAACATGGAAGGCAACTAGCACTATGAGACCGACTTAAAAGAACACGAAGGTAGTGGAATTTTGAAGTAAGGACCAGCATCAAGAAGATCACATGGAATCACTCCTACAAAGTAATAGGACAATCATGGAAGAACCCGGCTTCCATAAAAATTAAGGAAAGGAGGCTACGTTACTGGAACTGTCGATGGATTCGCAGAGAACATCCTAATTGGAGATACCTCTTCGGGGTAACTTTTGAGAAATGAAAAGTAATTCGGTGAAAGTGGGTTTTCCTCGACCTTGTACCATAGGTGATTGATAGGTGTTTTTACCTTCTCGTTGTGTATGTTTCCCTTCCTTTTGTGTGTCGTGTGTTTCATTTCCTTCATTTTGTGTGTGCGTGTGCTTCCTTCTTCTAATCTTCCTTTCTAGAAGTTATACATGACTCTGCAAGGCCCAATGGCCAAGGCAACTGTCAACAAATTATATGGTCTAAAAATGAGATTCTGGATTTCCATTTTATGTATTCACTACACTCGGTCCATGTCATGTCCCCAAGCTAGTGCTAGATGTTACCGCATAAATGTGCAACAGGGAAATTGATAATTTCCGAGCACGAAAACTACACCCCTATGCCAAAATTTTCATGTTTTATCATTCCCAGGCACCCCAAGTCAAATCACATCTGTCACCCCTATTTGATGTAAAATTTATCCCCTAGGTGAGTTAGGAAATTACATTCATTCCCCTAGGTGATTTTATGACTACATTGAAAATGTAAATTTTGGGGATTCACGGGAAGGGCTATTGTTTTCCTTCCCAGACTGGATTAACCCCTAGAGAGGAACAAAAGGAAAAATTTTGACATGGAGGTGAAAGGAATACCTTAGAACATAATGGATATGATTTTTGAAGTTTTGGGGAATTTTTCAAGACTTGGAGCGATCGAGTAAAAACAAGGTTCATAAGCCTAAAGGTACACAAGCCTAAAATAGTTGTTGGGCTTCAAAATAAGATTCCAGGAGCTCTAGATGGAGTTAGAAGCAAAAAAAAATATATTCAGAAAGAGGATTCCAAGACCTACATGATGGTGAAATAATTTCTTTCACAAAACTTTTCTACATTAGGTCAGCAGTAGGAATTTATTCTCAAGAATAGGTGGAGTAAGAACTAAAATCTAATTTTATAGGGATCAAATGGAATAATGAAGACATGAGACAAAAACCATTTATTTCAAAAGGCCATTTAATTTTAGGATCATAAATTTTTTTCAAAAATAGTCCATCGGGTTCTCAAGTTATCACTATTACAAGTTCAGGACTTAGCCAAAGTTTTGGGAGGACATGTGTCAAAGACGGGGAGCCTAACGAGATTTTATGTTCCTAACGTCCCACAAGGTTAGGGACATCAAGGTTGAAATTTTTTCCTAGCCCTCTTAAATCCCTCCCATCCATAATATGAACTCTTGGACCCTCATGTGACCTCCGACTTGACAGTTCAACCCTTAGGTGCATTTTTGGATCATCCATTCCCTACCATTAGAACGGGCACAATGTGTCACGGCTCCCAGGAAAACTATGGAACTTGATTTCCCTTATGAACTTGAGGTGGGGACATCAGATAGTGAAAAATTCACCCAGCCCCTATGGGGATTCTTTTCGGACACGCACGTACCGTTGTTCAACCCTCAAGTGCTTATTTGGAATGTGAATTCCTGTCATCGGATCAGGTGCAACATGTCAACTCCAGGAACACTCTTGAATTTTATGTCCCTTATGCATCCGAGTTGGTGGATATTAGACCTTGAAAAATGTGCCCAGCCCCATAGGAGTCTTACTGACACCCATGTGACCTTCTTTTAGCTCTTACTTCTTTAAATCAACTTTTTCCTTCTTCATTCCACATCGTTGGATCAAACACCACATCTCATTCTCTTGACCACCATGGAATTTGATGTCTGTCATGGCCCTAAGGTTAGGGATATTAAGCATGTAAAAATGTGCCCAAGCCCTACTTGTGCATATCTTTTTGAAATTTTTCCAATCCACATTTTTGCACTTCTAACTTCTAACATGATTATATGT
This sequence comes from Taxus wallichiana var. yunnanensis, assembly GCA_018340775.1. Taxonomy (NCBI): domain Eukaryota; kingdom Viridiplantae; phylum Streptophyta; class Pinopsida; order Cupressales; family Taxaceae; genus Taxus; species Taxus wallichiana. The sequence goes on from CM031242.1 coordinate 986,850,835, forward strand.
GCACTTCATTCCTCCATAATTCCTTTACAACTTTCTTCCATCACTCGAACCATTGCAAGAACTCAAACCAAACTTGTTAAATATTCAATCCCCTCCCACTCTATGAAATCATGTAGGCCCTAGAAGGAATCCTCATCAAACATAGAAGTAGAAGCACAAAGTACGAAGGAGAAAATAGAGAAAACTCCATAGCCATGAAATGAGAAGTTGAAGAAATCTCCTAAACGGATTCATGAAACAAAAAGATATATTTTTCTATTAATTCTTATAACAAGTCCATTGATAAGACACCTTAAAACTCCCCCACATGTGATAGAGCATCCACAATAAAGAAATCTCCTTTCGGATCAATGAAGAAAGAAGTGGATTTCCCATCAAACCGATTGTCTGCCGGATTGAAGTAATATCGCATGTCAAGAACTAGAAAAAAAAACACATCAAAATATAATTTTCTTTCCAAACAGAGAAGAAAACCAAACCTGTAATTTTGAGGTCCATTAATGGCGCCATACCTGTAAGCACTACTAGATCAGAAAATTAAAACTTTAAAATCTCGTGGACTATTAAGTGGTGGGCCCGAAATTTCAAAAGGAGGATATTGGGAAAAAACCCATATCAAAACAATTTTTCGATTTCAATCCAACTCCCAGAGAAATGTTTCTAAAATAGCAGGTCTACTACATAGAAGTATTATTTTGGGAAAGTCGTCGATAGAAGAACCTCGCGAAGAAGACGAAGACATTGGAGGTGCGTTAGAATTGATAATTCACCAGAATGGATATTTTTGGAACTTACTAAAAATAGTAAGTGGGCCCTTGAGCACCTACTAAAAATATAAAGTTGATCCAGAAGGAACGAGGAACATAGGGAGAAAGAGGAAAACTGAGCCGCATCATCCAATTGAAGATCGGGGACTTGATTTCTCATACTTACTAAAAATAGTAAGTTGATTTTTATAAGGGAGATATGAACCCAAAGTGGATGGGTTAGAAGCCTTCTCGGATTATGAAGTGGAGAAGCAGTCGAGGGGATGGAGCCAAGTCCACTTTATAGAAGAACTCATCCTTCGGCATAATTCTTCTTCTTCTTCTTCTTCTTCTTCTTCTTCTTCTTCCTCTTCTATCTCTCTCTTTGCTCCTCATACGACATTATCTCTCTTCAATATTATTTTTTTGCATTGAGGGTTTCACTATTTAATATGACTTAAATGAATTTATAAATATAATGTAAATTAAGTCACCTTGCTATAATAAACGGGACTTAAATATTTAAAGTGGAATATGAACAATCTTAAGTCATATTAAGGCTTATATGGAAGGTCATGAAGAAGACAATAAGTCACCTCTAATTCTATAAATTGTAATGCCATTCCCATTGTAAAGGGTTGGTGAATGATCTTGTAAACTCAAGAGTATATTGTACCTTGAGAGAACAAAGGAGATAGAAAAATTCTTCCATTCCGCTCGTTCTCAAATTTCCTCTATTTCTCCACTGGCTAACGTTTGGTTTGAGAAATCAATACAAGAAGAAGGAATTTCCAAATTTCTTTGACTAAGGGGTTTCTTGATACTTCCCGATATATAAATTCTATTTGGTTTTGTTGTTATTTACAGAGTTTTTCTTCTCATGAATGCATGTGTTGAAGTTTCTAAGTAGTGTGTGTGCAGGAATCTAATTATCTACCAGCAACATTAGTTCTCCTACTTTGTTTCTCACTCCGTTCCCGCTTTAGACAAAGTCTTTTCTAGCAAGATATTGTTAGTTTTTCTGCAGGTCATGGAGTGCCCCTATTGGATCCCCGGTCAAAATTCCACCACAAAATTCCCAAAGCATTGGCGGAAATCCACAAGTTTTTCCACACATATTTTTTTCTCACGAACAGTTACTAAACACAATAATTGAAACCTGATTTTCTCTACATACTTTAGCAATACTATTTGTTCATTTGTGGATACACAAGACAAAAGGGTAGTTCATGTAGTATTCATCATTTGAGAAGTTGAGGAAGATAAAGTTGATTATACCATATATTTGAGAAGCTTTACAAATATTGGAAAACTCATAGACAAAATACTTTAAAATAGCAAAAATATTCCTTCAACCGTAAGGTGTGTATCAAAGGAGTCCCAAAGATACATGGTTTCATACACTCTTCAAGAATTCAACACAAAGGCTCATGTTAAAGACTCAAATAAATTTTGGAAATCCTTGATTAGTCACACCTAAAATACACTCATAGGATAAAAAACAATCTTTATCAACATAATGAACTAAAGTGATTTTAAATTTTTATTTGAATCACAAGATGAAAGCTCTTCTCATAATGAAATTGAAAATGCCACAATACTAACACCGAACGAGATCTTGTATGACTTATAGATATTTCTAACATATGATTGCAACAGAACAAGAAAAAATATTTGAAAACATTCTGAAATAAGACAAACATAATAATACTCATGATCAACACAAATTCATTTCAAAGTTCATTAGATTAATCAATAGGGGAGTGTTTCTTTAATAATATCATAGCTTGTCAATGGTTGTACACTTTGCAACCATCTTGATATTTTTAAATCTAAAACATAGGAAAATAAAAAGGTTTCTCGAGACATTCTCTTGAAAACTAGTTTCTTTCACACTTTCTTAGAAAAGTTAACCCCCGTTATGCAAGAGTATTCTCATTGCATTTATACAATTTCACTCACTCACTCATCAAAAATTTCCCCAAAAGTGTACATATTCAAGAGAATATTCCTCTTTGCAACATACCGTTTAATCATGTTTATTTGCTTTAAAATATCTTCCTTTACATTGCGAGGTGGACAAATCATGAACTAATCATGTTTCTAAGTTCATCAACTATGATTGGGATGCCATGTCATAACTTTTGATGTCCATTTTAATGATTATTTTATTTTATAATGCAAGAAATGCCCTTTTAATAATTCTCGGGTGGTTCCATATGGTTTGATCTTACAAGAAATCCTTTTACCTTTGAGAATATAGCTTGAGGATTAGATCCCTACATTCATGCCTCTCGTTAAATGAGTGTCCTCTCATGTTTAATACCTCATATATGTGCTGCAAGTCTGAGTCAACCAAGTGTAAAGAGGAGCCAATAGAAGGCTCCACGTGTCTTCTTGGCCCAACCGTAAAGGTGAAGTCCGTGAGGTAGGTTCCCAAATGAGTGTGGGCCCTTCACGTGTTCGAACCCGAGAAATTTACACCTGATTCTTTGAAACGTCGAGCATGGAAACATCTAACAGAATTTTCCACATGTTTGTTCAACTCAACTTCAAAGATGAAGTCTCGAGGAGGGACCTCAAATGAGTCCAGGCTCTCCACATGCCGTGGGCCCAAGAAAGTTTCCTTAGCCATTGAAAAGTCTCATGATAAAGAGGAGCCAAAGTGGAAGCCTCCACATGTCTCTTGGGTGCACTTTTTATATGGTGCACAAAAGTGGAGACACCAAACAAGTGCGTGCTCTCCATGTGTCTCGAGCCTAGAAAAGTTGCCTTTGGTTGTTAAAATAGTTTAAGAACCCGGTGGTAGGTGCCACATTCCTAGGGTCCAAGAACGTTGCATCGGATGGTTGAAAATTCTAAGAATGGGAAGTGTTATCACCGAATCACAACAACCTTATGTTTACACAAGTGCATATATTTGAGCTCACAATGTGATTGGATAACATGCGTACCATCTCCAAGTTATGGGACTTGCTACTTGAGATAGAACTCTAGAGAAAGTTGGCTCTTGCTCCTAAACTACCTGCCAAAATCTACTCTAATGCAGGCAAAAGTATCTTTCGTAATCTAAATTTATAAGGGACCAATGAGAGAGAATGCATAAAAAATGAAAGCATACACTACGGTGGTGATGCACTAGAAAGGAGGGGGTGTGAGAGTATTCTTCCAATGTGTGAGATACAAAAGCAAAGTGCACACTAGAAGGGGTGATGGTAGTTCTCCACAATCTAGCAAAATGCATTCACAAAAACATCTCAACATACACAATGATAATGGATCCCTGCAAGAGCATAAAAATAGACACAATACACTTGTAATCATGGTTGAAGGGGCAAGAAGAATGCAAGAAAACATAGCAGGGGAAGATGCATCCACAAACTTGTATTTTATTGCTTCATGATATGCATAGTTCAATCTATTACAAGATAAGGGCCTGGATCACCATGCAAGGATTCCACTACAAGGGCCTACATCACATTAGCTTCACAAATAAATTTTGATAGAGCTTTTCTACAAGAAAACTCTCCTTTTACAATGAGCCCAACACTCCAATTTATAGAAAAAGAGAAGAGAGAGAGAAGGGGAAAATGGAAATCCTGAAATATGTCCTTCAACCACTTGTAAGATAAATTAAATGGAGTGAAATGATTGTATGTTACTTAAAAAAGGATCCCCATACTTGTCCTAGAGTCTTTGCCGAAGCAGAGAAAGAATGATGACCATGCCTCTTAATTGCACTCCCAACTACCAAATAAAATGTTGTCATGAACCCGGCCACGTTTTATGAAAATACCCATCGATTTCTCATAAAACCCATAATTTATTGATTTTTACATCGGGATCGATGCCATGATTCCACTGGTACAAATTTTGTGTCATTTCATTGAAAAATGAAAAATTTGTAGGCCTTCGAAAAGTCTGAGCAACTATTTTGGCTCTGTAGGCATTTTTCGTCATTTGACGGGAATGAGCATTAACTGACTACGGATTTAATATGTTTATTTTATTTAAATATATATACCCTCATTAAAATTAAGAAATCCAGTTTTATGAGGCAGAGGACATCGTGCTCGTTCCAGAAAGTCCAATTTTATGAAAATCAGAGCTCGAGTCAAAAGTTATGGCCATTTGAAGTTCGGGGTCAAACTTTGACTTTTCTCTTTGATTTGCAGGTATTGTGGCAAAATCAGGTCCGTGTGTCCCAACCGTCCCCGTAGACACATTCTTACACATTGGTCGATTTGGGCTTATCTTGGCTCCTTATGTGGTGATTTCACCTTTACGCGTCCCACGCGTACTTTTGTCCCGACTGTCCCAGACGAAAATCTCCACACCACCCGCAATAGATTGACTTGTGGCAAATCAGCCAATTCACATCCCACATGTACTTTTGTCCCGACTATCTCGGAATGCGTGGAAAAAAACTTCCTCTTTTGTCGATTTTCACCACCTGGTCATTTCGAAGCTTATGCGGCGCGCGATGTCCCAACCGGTCCCACGACCGCCAGGACAAAAAGTTCTGAATTTTATGATTCCTTCGTATTTCAGCCACAAATATGGTATGAAAAACCTTGGTATGATCCACACTTTGGTATGACCCGCAACCTTCAGACCCGTAATGCATTAAAACAAGCCTGCAACTTCATTTTAGGATTTTCTTCTTTTGATTTTTTCTTAACTTCTTGGATTTTTTCGTTGGCTAGGGAAGTTAGAGAGAAGCCAAGGGACCCCAAAAACATGATTTTGGACCTTGAATCAATATTTAATTTCTGGACTGAATAATTTGATGCATGTTATAAAAATTACCTCGAGGGGTGAATTTTGGATAATAGGAAGATCAGTGGAAGCCTCCACGTATCTCCTTGGTGCACTTCCAAAGATAAGACCTAGAGGTAGGACCTTAAATGAGTGTGGGCTCTCCATGTTTCCCAAGCTTAAGAATGTGTCCTTGGCCGTTAAGAAGTCTCAAAGTATAAAGAGGAGCCAGCGAAGCCTCCACATGTCTCCTTGCGCAACTCCAAAGGTAAGACCCGAGGGTGGGACCTCAAATGAGCGCAGGATCTCCATGTGTCCATGGTCTAACAAAGCTACACTAGACATTGAAAATTCGAGTGTTAGAAGAGCTAGAAGAAACCTCCACATTTTTCCTCGCACAACTCCAAAGGTCAAAATGAGAGGAAAATCCTCGAGATCACAAAGAAGCCCTCCACATGGAAATTATCTTTGTTGAGGTGGGCTTGCGGGGCATTTTTCATTTTATGCCACTCAGAAGAAATTTCTAAAATACCTCCGGTGACCCACCCTTCCGTCTTTGATGTAGACTCAACATGTGGCTTTGTCAGGAACTTGCAGGGCCGTGCGTCGTCACTTTTATACCTTACTCCTTTTTAAAAAAACAAGGCTAAAAGTTCCAAAGTCCTCTCGACGACCTGCCTCCTACTTTTATCTTAAAAATGGCCACATGTCCATCTTCGGGGTCAAAGTAATAAATTTTCCTTGCTTTGCTTCATATTGTTGAATAGCCAATTAGAAATTATTGGGGCCACAGGACCAATTTGGCATTTTTTACAATTGTGGCAAAAGTGACAAGTTCGCCAAATAGACTGACGTGGCTTGTGTTCAATTAAAGATGACCATGTATCCACGGATGTCAAGACAAAATTTACGAGAGGAGACACAATTTTAGAAGATGCCCAAAAATAAAAAATTCTCCATGGAGAGAAGACTATAAATAATACAAAGACTCAATGTGATCCATGACCCAAGAAAAGGACAGACAATAGTAACTTAACGAGGAGAAATTTTTTTCACGCAACCATACAGGAAGACACAAAATACTTCTAACCATGTGGACTGAGAAATTTGAAATGAAAAAGGGGTGAGACTAAAATTGAGCACCAACACCCCCAAGGGTTATAGTTAGGAGATGGTCTTAGGGCTTGTTTTTGAGGCCACATGTTACATGTAGGTGAGGATGAGGAATTAAAAACCATGTCGTTGGGCAAACCCTTAAATGTGTTATTCTATGTGGATGGTTTAATAAATTCAATTTTAGGTTTGGTCGATTTGAGTTTAAGATGACCTTGTCAATGGCACATGCTTTTATTTCACGAGCCATCTTGAAGTCTTTGTCAATTGTTTTGAATGATTGGATTTACATGGTAGATGATATCTTCTTAAAACATGAACATGAGAAGAGATTGATGAGTTTGTTTTGGGGAAGAGATAAGGATTGTTGGTTTTTAACACCTCGTCATTGTGTGAAAAAGTCCACAATGGACTTGTCTTAAAACTATCGGATGGTGTATATGTCGGTGATAGTAATTTTACTCACAATTTTGATCGATTAGTTCTCAAGAACAAATAAGAAAGTTGAGTTAAGGAAAATATCAAGTATTGAGATATACTATTGTACCATTCTAGCGCAAGACCATCCAAGGAGATGGGGAACTGCGAAGCATTAGGTCCGGATCATGTAAAATATGATAACATTCATGTTTGAATGCACAACTATGTTTTTGGGGATCTTCCTTGCTCTTGAACTTAATAAACATGGGAATCTCCCAATGAGGAGGGTAAGGTTTGATAAGAACTTACGAATGAATTGGTTCATTATAGATTTGTTTGTATGATAAAGTAACATTGGGTGCAAAGGTAATGGCTTCTAGACTAGGCATTCTATTCATTAAGGCATGAATAGGATCATTCGATGTGATGATAGGTTGGGATTGTGGTTGTGTGGCATGAAAAGTATCTTGATAAGGTGGTTGATAAGTTTGTGGGTGGGATATTTGTGGAATTGTTTGATAAGATGGTTGATTAATTTTCAGATGTGCATGTGTTTGGGGAATTGTTTGATAAGTATTCATATTTTTCATGGGTTGAGGTTAGGTATGTTTTTACATAAGTTAATTTTGAGAAATAGGGACGTGATGTGATTCTTGAGATTGGGTAGGTTCTTGTGATAAATGATAAGTGAGGATATGAGTGTTAAGAGATTGAGATGGTTGGAGCATATGGTGGGTAGGAATGTATGTATGAAAAGGTTGAGATGGTTGGATAATCATCCTAGTAGCGGATGGAATAGAGTTCACAGAAAGGGACATGTGGGGAATAGGATCCGCCGATTGAGTATATTTATAATATTGAAGGATTGTGGGGGATTTATGAAATAAGAAATCATATTTGGGGTTAGGAGGAGGTCTAAGAGTTTGTAAAGGAGTGATAGATGGGTGTGTATTTATTCTTGAAAGGTTAGACTAATGAGAGGCAGGTAGAGGATTGGTTTCAAGATATGGATAATTTTGGATAATGTGTTCATCGTAAGCCGAGACCATAGAGACAAGGGGTTGGAGTAACTCAAGGTGTGGTCTAAGGTGTGGAATCTTGTTAGGAGATATCATTAGGGGAAGGGATGTAATTGGATGGAGCGGATTGTTATTTTGTTTCAACAATGACAATCAGTATGAAATAAATGAACATTAGTTTATGTAATTTATTAAAAAAAAATCAAGTAACAAGTTTCTTATCATCATGAATACTTAAAAGATGTGAAAAGAAAAGAAAAGTGGATTAAAATGCACCTCAAGAATGACATTCTAAGGCTATTTTTCGATAGTTTTGGCTAGAGAGAAACTCAAAGCGGCATTCTTTTGGTGATGAAATCCCAAATAGGGAATTGGGTAAGGAGATATTTCGATGTGTTGATCTAGGTTCATGAGTTGTAGGTTGTGTGTGATAATGAGAGGTGTAAAAGGGTAAACCCCTATTTAAACTATCTAAGTAAGCAATATGCTTGGGGTTATTTTTTTAGATCAGATCCCAAATGTGAATTTTGATGTAGGAACACACAAGAAAGGGAAATTCTAATGCAAAAATGAGTAAATAGGAAAATGAGGAGTACACTGGAGAGTGCTTTTCCTTTTTCTCTAGCTACACAATGATTGGAGGTGTTAAGAATTGGGACAAGGAACGCTCTAGGGACCCTAAAGTTGCACAATTCATTTTTTAGAAGGGGCTTGGTGAAATATATTTTTGGCATGCTTATGTTTCAAAAATTGAAATTTGATGGCTTAATTCGGTGGTCAAAATTTTATAGAGTGTAAAATACATTAATGACAAGATTGATTACTAGGTGTGTTGTGTATCGTTCATATGAATATAAGCCTGTAATAGCTACAAGGAGAAGTTATCCTGCACAAAGAACCACAAAATTGATCATAATAAATTATTATTAATTGTTTAAATTGTTAATGACGACGTTCAAATTTACCGAAAGAAATGACAATCTTTAAATGACCAAAGAATTGATGTAGATTTAATTTATCTTATGCAAATTAAATATCTCAATAAATGTGATCTAGGTGTAAAATGATGTAATTCAAATAAGAAGTTAACTAAAGGTTTAATATAAACAAATTAATAAAAAAGAAAAGCAATCTTGAAGCAATAAAAAAGTATGAATAATTATTGGGTCGATGTGTCTAGGACAATAGTGTGTTGACTAAGGGAAGAGGAAACACCTTGAAAAGTATGTAGGAGAGTAGAATTCTTGGAAGTGAATGTGGACTTTAAGAGGACAAGATGAAAAGTGGGTGGGGAGAGTAGACTTTAAGGATGGGAATGTGGCCTTTAATAGTACAAGACGAAAAGTTGGTGGGGAGAGTAGACTTTAAGTACGGGAAGGTGGACTTTAAGAAAGAGAAATTCATTTGATTTAAAATTCAAAATGTGAGGGGGACTAATGAGATTAAATTTAAGGAAGATGACTAACCGAAAAATAAGAAAAATTAACTTATATGATGACAATGTCCTACATGTTGGACAAAAAGGATGAAAAATTTAAGTTGAGTGGAAAATTACAAATAGAGATAGGATATGTGATATTGACTAAAGCGGTGGACGTAATGGAAAATCCGAGGAGAGTGTGATATGTGACCGGAGAGATATATTAGTGACATAACATGTGGTTGTAAAAAATATAATGTTAATTGCTAATTGGAAAATATTCGTAGTGGACTGAAATGTCAAAGGAAATAAATAAATAAACACAAAGTTAAAATAGAGAAAGATAAAGTAAGATCAATCAAGGAATGCAATATGCCAATAGTACTAGTGATGGGTCGACGGTTTGAGTATTGGACACGTGGAGTGTGTGTGGCAAAGGAAGTGCATGGAGGGGCTTGGTGGGTGGGTGTTGTAGATGGTAAGTTGACTCGGGAATGCATGTGGGAAGCATGAATTATGGCGGGGTAGTGCGTTAAAACATTGGGATCCTCAATACTCTATAATGTTTAGGTGGAGATAAACAACATAGGATTGTTAACTTTGATGACGCGAGTTAAGTAGGTGTGTCCAAATAGGAAAAAATACATAACAAGGAAATAAAGGGTTGAGATTCCAATCATCCAAAGGTTAACAGAGGAAAAAAATAAGTTGAGTGACCCCGTATCCACCACGGACTTGGGATAAGCCACCACCAATACACATGTGAGCTGAATTAAAACCTAAGTGCAGGGAGGAAGGGGATGAGAAGCTCGGACCACCAAGGAACCACCGAGATAAAACAAATAACTTGCCAAGCAAGAATAATGGTTGAGCTAAGAAGATGAAGATGAGTTGATGAAATTGAATTGCACAATGAAGCTATGCATAAGAAGAACTGATCTAGGTTATATGAGGAGAGGTTAAGTTGTTGCAAAGAACAAGAGGCCAATATGGAGGATTATATGGCCGAGTTTTGGTTTGGGAGAGGGGTGGGAGGAAGTTGGGATTGGAAGGAGTTGGGTTGTTTTGTTGTGTTGGGATGGGAGATGCATCGAAGGAATCTACATGTAAGGAGGTATGAGAGTTAGGGAAGATTAGAAGGGTGGCTAGAAGTAAGGATCTCAAGATGGGGAAATTGATCAGTTGTTGAGCGGTAGGTGGCTCGGATTGATCAGAGATGGGCTAGGAGATCCCGGGTGGGATGGGTTGGTGTGAAGTTTCATGATATTTAGGTTGGGATAATTGGGATGAGTGGATAGTTTGACAGGAAATTGGTTCGGTCTATAGATTGACGGGGATAGGTGGTGAGTATTGAGGATATATAGGGATGTGGCTCGACCGAGTTACGACCATGCCAGATGGGCGGTTTAGGGTTTCGTTTAAATATATATATATATATATATATATATATATATATATACACATTTTATTTTTACTTATTAAAATAAATAGATATAAATTTAAACTAAGATATTAGATATTCAAGATAGAAATAAAATACAAATAAAATATTAAGATATATAGATTATATATATATATATAATCTAGTGTAAAAAGGTTTGAAAAACATGATTTATTACAAAGCAATATATATATATATATATATATATATATATATCGATTGTAAAACTAAGATCGAGAATAGAAGCCAAATAATAAGATTATTTTACGGATGGATTTTGCATGCCAAAGAGAACTCAAAGTATGATATTTTTGTACTTTAGTAATATTTAATAACAATGATTTTTGTTGTTTTGTTTTTACAGGTTTATAAGATATATAATTAACAAAATGAAGAAATGTAGTAATGTGCAACTACAAAAGAAGAAACAAAATAAAAAAGTAAATCCTCATACCTCCGGATTGGATACATGACTATTGAACCGATAGAGACAACACTAAACCCCCGCAAATAGTTAGGCCTAAATGTGAAATATTCACAAGATATATAAATGGATGAAAAATATGAATAAGGATATCCATTATATGTACAACATCCGCACAACACAAGTAAATTAAAAAAATGACCAAATGCGGGATCGGTCCGCACTAGGCATGCCGAATGTTGATTGATTTTTCTTCATCGCTATCTAGATTAGTGAGATATATAACAAATAAAATCAAGCAACCTAAAATATGCAGGTTTAAGGTATTTGTCGATCCTGTGGATGTAAGTGGATGGGCGCAAAGTGGATGTTATTGTTGCGAGATGGATAGACCTACAAAACATAAGAAATAAAGAGGATCATAGATTATATTTTCTATGTGGGGGCTGCTTGGCAAATCCACTTCCAAGAAGCACAATCTTCCTTATGCAAATTCCAAACCCAAATTGATAAGATAAAATGATATGAATGAAAGATAGATCGATAACATGCGAGAAACTAATAAATAACAAACTCCAAAATATCAATGTATAGAGAAGTTACCGATTTGATCCAAGTAAATGTAAAGAAAACCACACTATGATAACCACAAGGGCATGAGGATGGTATTATGTTGATACAAGTTGCATTACAAGGGCACTATGATGATATTATGATAAGAGAGAGGCTATAATGTCATAGGTTTTCTATCACTCTTAACTTGTTTGAAAGAGGTTAGGAAGGCCTATATTTATAGCCAAGAAATGGGGCTCATTTAGGAGTTATTAGGAAACCAAAGTATGACAAAGTGACCCTGATTAGGTGAGTGGGGGAAATGATTTGAGTGATTAGGTGAAATAATGGATTTGATAAGGATTATTCTACATTATTTAAATCATGAGTGGGGTTCATGATTTGAATGATTTTGGAGTATTTAATTATTAGGTGGGGTGATATGACTTAATTTGGAATATTTGGATATTAGCATATAACGAGGTTTAGGTATTTGAAAGGGGATTAATTAACCAATTAAGATTGATTAATTGAATATGTATTTTTGGTGGGAAATGGGATTTATTCAAATTTAGGGGGAAAAGGGATTCGAATGGGTAAGCCTAATGAAGGAGAGAAAACACGGGGTGAAGGGGAGGAATGATACCAAAAACTGGTGTCTACATACCTCAAAATAGCTATCGAACTTCGAGGAAAAAGCCAAGATCTCCCTAACACCAAGCTTGAAGCGCTAAGCTTTCTCCAACTCTCATAGTAAAATGACAAGAAAACTCCATACCCCTGTCCATGAGGAGGTATAAAATAGAAACATAACTCCAATCCACACAATGAGAGGGTGATATGTGTCACACATATCATTCTCGAATAAAATATTCCAAATTTAAAAATACTTAAAGCAAACACATTTAGTAAGTAGTCTCCCAATTTTCCTAAAAATACAATAAGCCAACACACTTCAAATATTAAAAATCACAAGAATCAACAAAATTTACAAGTCAAGTTACATGAGAGGGGTAAAATGAGAGGGAAAATCTAATTTGACATTGAAAAGATACCCCTCTACCCATAGGTAGGGTCCAAGGGGTCCGTTTTGTAAGCGAGACCCCCAATGTGAAAAGAGACCATTTCAAATGCCACATTTAGCCCAAATTCGATATTGGGTAAGGTGGCTCCAAGGAAGAGTTGACGGGCCCACCCAAATGATAATTAGGTGGTACCAAATCACTAACAACAAGATTAATATCACAATAGCAACACTACTGCAAGTGGGGACCATTAGGTCCTTAAACAAGTTTAGTACAAGGCTTAACAAATTTAAAAATAACATAGGTAAATTAGGAATAGCCAACGGTGTCAAAAATTGAAGATGCCAAAAGAAAGCTACACAAATATCATGCATGGCTAAAAGACTTGTCCCAATCATCCGTTTGTGAAACTTTGGGAGCAACTCTAAAATCCACATTCTCCTGTGTGACCTATAATCTGCACACTCAATTCACACATTAAACATACATGCTCGATAAATAATAAATCAAAGAAATAATCCAATATAACGACAACCAAATCAATCATGGATATTCATTCCAACTATACAACAATCGATAATTATTTCACTTATGATTGAAAATCCAAATCTAGAAAGAAACCAACATCCAAATGAGATAACTATCCAAAATGTCACATATGTTTCTATAGTAGATCAAAACATAGAATTCATCCAAGTTATTCCATGATAACATCCAAAGCAAAATCATCATAATTAATGGTCACAATATGAAATAGATTCGTCATTCATCCATCATATATCTAGTAAAATCCATCTAAGTTGCATCATGTTAGTATCCATAATAGTGTGGGTACAAGAAACTAGCAATATGTATCACAATAGTTTATTGGCACAACATGCCTCAAACACCACCTATGTCACAAGAGTAATTTACGAAAAAAACATATAATGATTAAATAGTATTATGTCACCTCACAATAAGATGAGTCAACAATAAAATAATGGAGGAGGATAGTGGACACTGCGAAAAGGATTAAAACATTGTTATATTTGATTATATTGGTTGAGAACAATATGGTAGGGTGAATCAAAATTATTTTATGCTCAAAATTATAGTACTATACATATCAAAGTTTTATTAGCTAATATTCATACATGTGTATGATATTTTTGTAAAAAATAATTAACATGATTAAATCATGTATAGTTCAATTCAACATGAAGATTGAGATACCAAAAACTAATTTCATGGATAAGTTACCTTTAATAACATTAGCTCATTTTCTAACTAGTTTGAGTTGTGCTTAAATGGACATGTTATCATCGAAAGTGCACCTGTAGAGAGATGACAACAGGTGTTCTAAGCTTGCTCTTAATCTCTTTCTTTTGTAGATACAAAGGAAACACCTCGAATGCTGTGGGTATACCTATTGTTGAGGTAAGTCTTTTCTATCAAAGCTGGTTCCTTTGTTGATGTATCGTAAACTATTTTATTGGGTTTTGAGGGTAAAACGATGTCTATAAATGAGTTGAGACCTGAGGTGATACACCAAACTTGTTGAGGTCTTTGACTAAGTACATGCAAAAATATCTGAAAATGGATTCTAGATGCACAAACTAAATAGTTTTCAGCAGAATATTAAAGAAAAAAACTTGATGTATTGAGGAAAGATTCAAAACAATATTGATAAAATAAACATGAGCACTAATATTATGCAGAAATTACTAAGTTTTGAAGCAAGGTAAGATAATCAATTAGGGAATTTTGACATTTACAAGAAATAATAAAGTATACACAAGGATGGAAATAATCGGAGAAGGCGAAATCAATCTCTCATTCAAAAGGAAAAACTAACAAAATCTGCTTCAACACTCCTATATCTAAAAGTTCTCTTTGCGCTTTGCCAATGCACACAATATATGGAAAACATTATTCATCCTACACATCCTAAAAATAGAATAAAAATTGATACTCGCCCATGCACCCTATTTTTATCCTTTATCATGAATAAATAAAGGAATACAAATAAGAATGCTTATACAATCGACATTAATAGCCTTGGGTACAAAAAATAGAACTCACCAAACAAGTTGACTATTTTATTTTTAATAAAGTTGGGTGAATAATTGTGATAATAATAAACTTTTCTTGATGAGAAAGTCTTCTCCAATGCATGCAATCTCTATCTTCTAGTGCATGATGTGACATATGCAATTTTGATCCACTTACCCATTGGATGCACATGCAAAATAATTTACGTGTGTGAGTAAAAATAATTATTTTATTTACATAATTTACAAAATTCACCCAATGCATGTGGACCACCTACAATTTCGATGTCGAAATGTTCTTTTCTTTATCTCGCATGGTGAAATAATCCATTTTTCCACCTTTACGATTAAATTCAATACATTTTTCTTGCGAATATAATACTTTTTATTTTATTCTCAATTCCTATGTGGGGACCACCTTTGATGTGAACACTTCGTATTCATTGGATTATTGACCCACATTAGGACCATCATTACACATATAGTTTATTGAGATCCTTTGAAATAATCAAATGTTTCATTTGGTTAGCATCATGATTATTTCCTACATAGGCGAAGGTAATGTTTACCCCCTTTGATAATTTTGTGGCATTGACCATGGCATAAGTAATAGTTATAACTTGATTATTTCAGTCCCCTTTTCATGATGGTTTTACACATTGACATGTCGGCATTTGATTATTTCGTGGCATAATGTTTGGTTTTGGACCTTAGAAAGGTCAATGTGATGACTATGGTGAATCATTGGGTTAGCCCCGTCTCCACGATTGTCTAAAGATTCACATGCTTTCTTGGTGGTAACTTGAACCATGGTCAAACTAGGGTTTATATTATGAAGACACATGGGAATTTTTTCGACTGGTTGAGCCTTGGTGGACATCCATGATCGTTGATCCGGTACTTTTATTTCTCCACCATTATATCTTGATCCTTGATCCTCTAGGCAGAGGGTTAGTTGGACTTTGTGGATTAATCTTCACCATCGATCTTTTGTACCTTTTGATTTCTACCATCGATGATTATAACTTTAATTGAATTGAGATAGGGTTTGCATTGATTTCGGGATCCTTTCTCGCATTTGATCTTCATACTTGATTGATTCTCATTCGTTGATTTATTCACGATGGTAAGTGAGGTATGTGGTAATACTTTGTAATATTGGTTGATCTTTGTTCTATTATCATCTTGGCCATCAAACCATTAACTTGAGTTGAGTTAGGTTTGTGGGGAGTGAGTTGAGTTTAGAAAACAACTCAACCCTAACTCATTGTTCACTTTACATTCTTCACTCTATGGGCAAAGCCTTGGCAAAAATTTCTTTGTGCCACCATGAGAGAGCCTTTTGATCTTCCTGAAACTATGATTTTACTCATTTTTCACCATTGTTCATTTTTTTTTAGATCAGTTCGATCATGTAGAGGTCTTGTATATGTACGGCATAAAAAGAAGTGAAGAACTTCTTCCATTTTCTTCTCTATGACACATTTCTAAGTTGCTTCCATTTTGCCTGATATATAAATTTGGTTTTGGGTCTTCACCTTTAACTCGTATTCAAGGGTTTGTTTCTTGGACTCCAAATGGTGAGTTTGTTTTCTATTTTTGAAAATCTATGTAAAATTTGTGAAAATATTTCACAGCCATGAGAGAATGAATCATTTTCTTTATCTTTACCTTACACTTCTTTGTTTGGCCACATTCTATTTCAAGGCAGAAACATGTGTTGTTGGGAATCTGCAATTGGCTCTGAACTTGTTGTTTATCTCTCAGTATCGATTCATTTCCTTTCTTCCTTTACTTGTTAATCTTGGTAGTTGAATGTTTTATTACATTCTCTCATTCTAAAGATGATATTTGTAGTATGCTTGTGATGTCTACCTGAATCTTTAAAACTTGTAGCCTCTAAACGTTAAATAAAACTCCCATTACTTGAAATAATGTACATGTAACTAGTTCTATGTTTTGAAATGTATCTTAAGAGTTATTTTTTGTAACTTAGAGGATTGTTTAGTTGTTTTTAACTAAGATGATTGATTACATTGTATACTTATCTTAGTTAACCGTGAACTACATTCTACCTCCTTGAATTTGAGCTTATTTTAGAAAAGTGGCTTCCAAACTTCCTCAAATCTAGAACACTCGAACACATAATCATAGTTATCCTTTTGATCTTATAATATTCTATTAGTACTTCTATGATGATTCTTAGAAAATGCATAGTGAAATTCATAAAGAATCATTTACAAAGAATCAAGCGTATAGATATTCTTTTGATTTTTGATCATGTTTTTTTGTTTAATGGAACCCATTGCTTTCTGAAATTGGAATTTGAGAAATAATCTACCTTTATTGCAATATTATCTTCATTTTTAGATTTGGAACTCTTTCCATCTTGAGATCATATTTGTGCCTAAACTATTTAATTGCATTGTCTATACTCCATATCATCATCTTTCTCTTTTGTTGTTGTACTAAGAATAAGTCTGTGACATTGTCTTTATGAGTTGCAAAATACTTGTTTATGCTGATCCACCTTGATTACATGATGATTCTAATGTTGTACAAGAATTAGAATTTGTAGATGTCGATGTAGTTTCTCGATTTATTTTTGTACTTGTGCTTATCTCGCTGCATTACTATTATGCTTTATCCTTATTCAACTATATTATGAGATGATCATTCATGTACCTTTTGTTTTATATGGATGACATTAATATGCTCCTTTCTGAGAGCTCTTTTCCATGTTTAGATAATTTGTTTGTTTATAATCCATTTCTAAGTTCATATCTCGAGCATTACTTGAGAATTACTAAATCTTTCTTGATGAAATCTGGAAAGACTACATGGAACTTGTGAATTTGGTCTTTTCTTTCTTAGGTGTATTTGATTAAGTTGTAAAACTTCTTTTCTTTGAGTTGGTAATTGTAGCCTTCATCTATTGAATTATGTCTTGTTGTTGAAAGATGAATTTTGGTAATCATGTATATTTGACCATATCATGCATTATCTAATTTATGCATTGCTATTTGATTTATCTAAGACTTTTAAACATGTATTAGTTTGAAATAAAATGATGGAAAGATGTAAAATGTCCATTTTACATGGCGAAGCCCTGTCAAAAATTTCTCATATTTCCTTTTCCATTCTCGCATGATCTCGTAATATTATCTCATTCAATTTAACTTCACCTTTAATTTGAAATGAAATAAATGTACTTTCTTGATTCAAGTTGCAAAATGTATCACTTGTTTCTTCTTTCTAAGTGAATGAGTCATGTATGTTGGAACATAATAGTTCTTTTATCAGTTGTGCCTTTTACCCTTATGTAATTTATACCTCTTGGTGTTAAGAGATCCATTTGCATGAAATTGGATAGTATTAGAATATGGATTAACCACGAGCTTGAAATTGACATTTTTCCTTTCCTTATTTTCAAGTACACTGCCATTTTCTAAGAAACAAGGATGAAGATGGAGCAAAGATGGAGCTAGAAATACATCAATGGAATCAAAATAAACCCAAGGAAATTATTGGTTCTTTCATACTCCTTTACTTTCTTTTCATGCATATGTAGCTCTTACTTCAGTAGTCATAATTTAATTTTGAGTTACATCCACGGCTTGTGTGGAAACATTTGAAATTACTTATGAATAATACATTGAATTCTAAAAGTGAGTTGTGTGTTTCTTTCTAATTTTAAGCTTTATCTATGGATTGTATAATGAATTAAATAAATCAATAACATAATTGAATGTATTTAGTCATGAAGGAAAGAACTATAAAATACATTCGTAACTTTAGCAATGAACCTTGACTACTATAATATCCAACTATGATTGTTGTTCCAAAACTTAACACTTTAGCTATTCTCTATTTTCAATCTTCATCAAGTTTACACATTTTCCTTTGGGGATCTGTGCTATATTTTCTAAAGAAAATCATGAAATTACAGACTATGTGATCTGCACACTTTGTAACAACACTCATGGCTGTAAATTACATGTATTCATTAATTAATCCAATAAAAAAACTATTGAAATGAAATAATCTCCCCTAGCCTAGGTTCACTTCACTAATGCCATCCATCTTAATGAAGTTTTGAGTATCCCATTTTCTCACAAGTGGAAAAAATTGTCAACATTACTAGCGATCCTGTGGCAAAGATGCCTACTAGTTTATAAACCAGTTCCTTGCTCTTGTCCATTTGGCATGGAGTCCAAAGCATGTAATCAAAATTTCCCTTTCGAAAGTTCCAACCCTTCCAAAATGAACTAAAACTAGGAAATATCTTGTAAACCAAATCACATGCATGTATGCACTTATTGAATTGAAAGACAATACAATGTATGTGCGTAACGCACTTATTAAAAAGGTAAATCTAATCTAAATAGACATTGAAGGATGTTCAATAAAGCTGTTTGAGAAACATACCATTCACAAGAATGGGAAGTTCCTCTCCATTCAGCCTTGAAAGCTGAAAAGCATTGTGTTCTTTAGAAGCTAGAGTCATGTAAGGACCACTCTCGGTTTATGTAACTTTCTATGATTTCATGGCTTTAGACAATCAACATCCCATTTCAACACAATGTCTCCTTCATTAAATATTATGAAGTTTTCCTTCTTATCAAAAGTTTTCTTCATTTATTTTTGATTCGTTTCCATGTTCACATGATCTTGATCTCTCGACTCTTGTAACTCCATCAATTCTATATAACGAATATGTAATGGTTCATTCTCAGTAGCTCCATATGATGTAGAAATTATAATGTAGGTAACTCAGTTGAAATAGGAATTCTTGCTTCTCTTACGTAAAGAAGCTTGTAGGGTGAATTGTCAACTGATCTTTTAGGAGTCACTCTGTTAGCCCAAAGTCTTGAATTCAACATTAGATGCCAAGCTCTCTAGTTATCTTTGAGTGTTCTTCTGATGATCCTTAAAATATTCTTGTTAGTACTTTCAGCTAACCCATTATCTTATGGATAATAATTATATGACATAATTAAATAAATTCCATGGTTGACAACCCAATCTGTTAGCTTAAAGCGCAAAACTGCTAAGGCATTATGAAATGATAGTTGTTGGAACACCAAATCTGCAAACTATTCTTTCATAAAAGGATAGTATCAAGTTTTTTAGCATCTTTCAAATCTATTTCTTCATTCCAACATGTAAAGTAATCTATAGCAATAAAAATCCAATTGTTTCTTTGTGACAAAGGTGTTTTTATCATGCAAATAAAGTCAAGAACCCACTTCATGAAAGGCTAATCAACTGAAATAGGCTATAAGGGTAATGAAGCTAAACGTTCTTTTCCAACAAAGAAAGCACATTTCTTACACTTTTTGATCCATTCGAAACAATATTTGAATATGTTGGGCCAATAGTAACTAGCTTTCATAATTTTTAAGGTTGTGGTACGTGCTAAAAAATGACCTCCTACAGGTCCTTCATGGAATTCGGATAATAATTGTTGAATTCTATCATAATCAACACATCACAACAAGATTCTATTTATATCTCTTTTGAATAACACACCATCAATAAAAACATAAGGTACAACTTGTAACCTGAAATATCTTTATTTTTTCTTGTCCATACCTTCTAGATAAGTGCCATGTTGTAGATAGTTAACTAAATCAGTCATCCATCTTTATTCCTAAACTTCTTGAACAAGATCAGGTTGCTGATTTTCTTGTTGCACCATGTTATTTGATTGTTGATATGTAATTATAGCATGTTGTTTTGAATCTTCTTATTTTTAGCCTACTATTTTTCCATATCAGCAATTATATGCTTCGTAACATGGATATCAACATCATACTCCATGAATTTTGTTATCCATCCTTCTCTCTTCTCATTCAATTCTTTATTTAACAAGAAAGATTTTAAACTTGGATGAGAAACAAGAACATGTATCTTGTTGATTGAAAGTATGTACTTAAAATTATTTAGTCCTTTGACTATTGAAAGTACTTGGTTTTCAAGAAATGTGTACCTTGTTTTGTAGTCATGAAAATTTTGTCCAAAGAAAGCAATTGGCTGCTCAATATTTTCATCATTAACTTTGAGTTAATATGGCTGAGATTGTTTTAGCACTTACAAGTGCATACATTGTAAAATATTTGTCAAATTTTTGATTTGCAAGAGTAGGATCTTGAGAAATGGCTGTTTTTATTTCTTCAAAACCTTCTCTTCCTTCGATGGTCCAAGAGAAAGTCTTCTCTTTACTGTAACATAGTTTTTAATGTTTTATCCAATGCTTCAAAATTTGGAACAAATCTTCTAACAAAATTGATTTTTCCCATTAATCTCTACAGCACCTTCTTTTGATGAGGCAATGATAGTTGTGACATGGCTTCAATTTTGAAAGGGTCGATTGCTAAACCTTTTTGAGGAACAATATGACCAAGAAATTTACCTTGATGTACTAAAAGATAGACTTTTTGGGATTCGTGAGATATTCCCAACTGTCTACATAACTGAAAAGTCTTCCTTAGATGTATTAAATGTTCATATGATTTTTTTGAAAATACGGTAACATCATCCAAATAAAACGTTGACAATTTTTGCAATTTTGTAAAAATGGGAAACTCAAAAAAAATTAGTTACGATGGACAGCATTGGTTAAGTATACCTAAGCTAGGGGAGTTTCTTTCAAACAATATTGTTATTGTTGAATTAATTAATGATTACATGAAATCTGCAGCTATGTGTACTGTTACAAAACATGACAGATCACATAGCCTACAATTTCATGTTATCTTTAACAAGAGAACACAAGTCCCCGAAGCACAATTGTGTTGTTTCGATGAAGACACCGAATTGTAGAATAGATGAAGTGTTAGGTTTTGAAACACCAATCAAGATTGCAGACTACAGAAATAAGAATTCATTATTGGATGTTACAGGTATTCTTCAATGTTCTTTCCTTCATGATTAATATATTCAATTATAGTATTGGGTTGTTTAGTTCATCATACAATCCATATTAGAAAGAAGAAATGTAGAAATAAATACACAACTCAATTTCATAATTCAATGGTTTATTCATAAGGAATTTCAAATCTTCCCACACAAGTCGTGGGATGTAACTAGAAAGTAAATTACAACTACTCAAATAAGAGGTACACATGCATGAAAGAGAAAATAAAGGAGTATGAGTGAACCCATCATTGCCTTGAGGTTTGTCCTTAGGTTGATGCATCCTCATCTTTAGCTTTGTTCCCTCTTCATCTTCATAACTCCGAGAGCACTACACCTGAAAATAGAAAAGAGGAAACTATCGGTTATGAGCTCAGTGGTACAATCCGTATTCCTAGACTCTCTAATTCGTGCACATGGATCTATGGTATAAAAAGAGATATAGATTACTTGAAAATAAAAAATAATACATGATTTACTCACTTAGAAGGAAATAAAGAGAAGAAAAGAAAAACCATGGACATAAGAGAGGCCAAAATCCTAAATATTTTCTAATTGTTTTCTTAAGTGTAATGCGGAGTACGAGGTTGCAGCCAAGATGAAATAAATAAAGTCTTTCAACAAAGATTACAGATTTCAATGACTTCTATCCTCCCAAGCATAAAGCGGTTAGATCATTAAGTACATGTTGGAATGAAGGAAGAATACATCTTAAGTTTCATAAGCTGTCATACAAATAGAAGAAGTTACAAGATCACAAAAAGAGATTGAAAAATATAAGTACATCTTTTGGATTACAAATAAAGAAGAAGAATTAGATTTCAAGAATCTGAATTTAACCGAAATGAGATAAAATTGCAGCTGAAATAGAATGGATAAGGAAATCTGAGAAAAATTTGACAGGGCTTCGCCATGTAAAATGGACATTTACGACTTTTCCATCATGCATGTAGAGTTGTAATGAAGCTCAATTACAGTATTTAAGCAAAAAAGAAATGGAACTACAACATATCATCAAAAATTCAATGCTTAGCATACGGTATTTGTGAACAAAATTTTCTAGAAATAATATTTCCTTTTTAGGTTATCAAATAAAAATAGGTGATTAACTTCTACAATTTTCAATTTTCGAATCGAAATTTCAAAACTATTTTACAACTGAAAATGGGGAAGGATGTCCAGTACAAAGTTACAATTCACAACGTAACTAGTTCAATATTCATTACAAAAATCAACTTTAGAATCGAAGAGTGTAAATGGAACTACAGTTACAAGAGATAAATCCAAAAGGTAAACGAAGAGAGAGATATATAGAACAATCTAGAGTTTCAAGCAAGCCATTTTAGTTACGAGACTTTATTAGAGTCAAAGCTAACTAATTTCAAGGAATGTAATGTCGCTTAGAAAGCATACAACCATAACACTATGAACTCAGTGAGAAGAATTCATATTCAAATGGTTAGTCTTTACACGGAAACAAGACCACTTACAGCCTAAAGATAAATGCACATCATGTTATGCTACAGATTGAAGTACAACCTAGTGAACAAAAGAGGAAAAATTCTACAACATAGGTACAAATTTAGATCAAAGCATAATCCATTTTGACAAAGTAAGGATCAAAGTAAGCTATATCCCATATGCAAAGATGGTGCTCATCAAGAAGGGTTTCAATGAACATATTGATGAGATTTTGAAGAAAACACACAGCTCGAGCCCCAAAAGAATATAACAGTTTATGTTCTCAAACCCGATTGGTTAAATGGGTGTAACTTTTAGGAAAATACAGACCCAAGTTAGCAAACAAAGTAACAAAACCTTTAAAAGGTACAACTGTGTTATTTGAAGCTCACAAATATAGAAGCACATTCGAATAGAAGGGCACTCCTCAAAGAGTAAAGTAGAAAACCCACAATAGAATAATATTCATAAGGACAACTCCTTCGTCGTAAGAATAATGAAAGCTACAGAAGTTACAAAATCTCAAGACTAGAAAGAACTCACCGTGTGTATGATTGGCATTTCTAAAAACCTCATTTTAAGTAGAATGCATGAGCAAACACAATAACCATAGAGGCTCTTCAAGCTCATCTAATCAATGGCCAAGCATGAAAATACAAGGAAACCATGAAATGCAAGTATCAGTGCTCAAAAGAAAACCAATACTTCAAATTTTACAGATGTTTTCTAAAAGAGTAGAAGAAATTCTCAAAGTTACAGATACAAAGTAAAAACTCACCCAGATAGTGTGATTACGACCACATTATTCCACTCGGGAAAGGTCCAACATAGAAAAGGACAAGAAAATACAGATGCTCGAAGGATCGGAACATCGAAAAGGGAATAGAGCCGAGCTTCAACACATCCACAATGGCGGAACAACAAAAATTTTCCAGGGCTTCGCCCGCAAACCAGATGCAAAGTGGAAAAAATGAATGGGGTTTGAGTTGTTTTAACTCACCCACATCAACCGCGACTTAACCTAACTCACCTAGAGTTAGTGATCGATGATTAACATTCGACAAGTACACAGATCGAAGGCTAAAGATCTATCTCCAATATCAAAGCAAACCATCATGGTCAGTAGCCACCGACCATATTAAATGCAAGTTTAAAACCCTAACCATAGGTTCCAAATCCATGGTTTGTAATTAAATAGTAAAGAGATCAACAAAGCTGAAATCATCACCGGGTTACAGATAAACTCTACCTCGAGTTAACAATGTCACCAACCAACTTTTGAGGGGGTGAGTCATCATGCAAAGGGGGCCAGCCCCATGATTAAAAAAAAAAAAATCCTTCAAAAAACAAAAGGATCAACTATAGTTCAACTTCAAATAATATAAAGTGTCAATCAAATCATGTTCACCGATGATCATCATAAAGGTAAGGGTTATAAACTATAATCAAGTGTTATCCAAATGAAAAAGCCGACAAGTATTACATGGTCATGTTTAATCAAGGTGGTTGAATATGACATGGTGGTCTTTACAAAAGTGCCCCTATATACATCTAAAAATCAATAATGTGCTAACTCCACAGTAGGTAGCCAAATTTAATGGAGATTAGTGATCAAGTACAAGGGTGGCCCCACAAAATGTAGAGGAAAAGTCAAGCATGTGCACATGGAGGTGGTCGTCATCAAGTTGATGAGTGGATGGATTATTTTCTAAATTTTGCAAGTGTTGTAATTATTTTTCTCACAAACAAGGAGTTAATTTTTTCATGCTTTCACTAGGGGACAGATAGACAAGAAGAAAAATTTGCATGCACAAGGAAAGAGACTTTCCCGCAAGAAATATTTATTATTAGAAAATTATTCACCCATTCTTTTCTTTAAAATAGTACAAATCAACTTCAGTTTGACTCGAGATGTAACAAAGGCTATTAATGCCTCTTTGTACTAGTTTGTTTCATTTTATTCCATTATTTATTATTAAATAAAGGATAAAAATAGGATGCATGGGCGTAGTACAATGTTAGTCTATTTTTAGGAAGGGTGGGTAAATCAAATTTTCTTTATATTGTGTGCTTTGGCAAAGAACAAAGGAGGACTTTTTAGATATATAAGTGCTGAAAAATTTATTTTTCCAGTTGTTCCCTCTCGATGGGAAGTATTTTTACGCCTTTCCAATTATTTTCAATCTTGTGTATGTTTTCATTTGTGTGACATGCCTAGACATCACCTGGTGAGTCATCTCACCTTGTGAGAGTCATAGGTCTTAGGAAGTCAAATGACAAGTGTCAGATTCTGTCATAGAATCTGTCATTGTCATTTGCATCAGTGTGTCATAGGAGTTACATTCCTTATTTGGAATTGTAACTCCTCCTTTAGTGGCATCATATGCGTCAGTCACGTCATATGCGTCAGTGGCATCATTGATTTTCTTTCCTTGTTTAGGCATGGGGGTTACACAACACCCCTATTTGTACTTCCTTTTTTGATCTATGAGTATGAGCAGACCTGTTTTCTTACTTGCATTTTCTTTCCATTGATTCAAATCTTGCTTATTGCGTTGGAGCTTGACGTTACCATCGAGTGCAACTTCATTGTGGTGCATTGTTTTTGACATCGGTTCTCATTTTCCCTCTTTCATGGTATCAGAGCTGGTTTTGGTAAAACGTGCACTCTTCATTTATCAAGTTGCTTATTACTTCTGGTTTCTTCTTATTTCCTCATGCAAGTTTTTTATTATTATTTTGGAATCTATTTAATCACCTCGTATTGAGGTTTTAACAATTTTCTTTTGGAGTTTTGTTTTTTTTGGGGTTTGTGCATGTGTGTTGAGTTTGTTTTTTTTTCTTGTGAGTTTTTTGTTTTTTGGTCTCATCTCGGTGGGAAAAAACTTCATGTTTTGGTTTGATGCATATTTGGCCTTATTCATTGGCTTTTTGCTCTTTTTTTGTTATTACTTTGACTTTTTTTAGGTTTTCTTTTTTTCCTTTTGTTTAGTCTCTTGTTTTTTCATTTACCATTGCTCATTTCTCTTGCATTTGAGCTTCATGCATCTCATGTTTTCTTTTCCTTTGATCTATTTTCATCATGATCATCTTTTTTTCATGCTTGTTCGTTCATGGTTTCTTTGTTTGGTTGATTCTTTGCATCTTTTTTTGAATGTTTGGTTTTTTTTTGTGTTATTTTCTTGTTCCATTTGCATTGCTCATTGCATTTCCTTTCTTTTACTTTGTTTTTTGAGCTTGTGTTTGCTTCTCTTAGCCCTTCCATGGTTCTTTTCTCACACTTTTCCTGCTTTCCCTAGGCCATTTGGGCCATTTTTTTTCAAACTTTGGCGTTACCTACCTTTCAAATCCCTTTTCTCACTGCATTATCTCTACCTCCTCAACCACATTGACTTTGAGCTCTATCCTTCCCTTCGGGATTTTTCTAAGCCTACTTCCTTTGACCTCATTTTTTCTAGTTTAGATCTTTTTGGTTCATTTTTAGGTCATTTTTTATGTGCTCATGTTTATAAAACGTGAGTTCTTGCTTTTAAATCCATGTGCAGATTTATTTAAACCATTTTTTTGACTATGGCCACAAACTATTCATACTCATGGCATTTTTTAAAACAAGGTGATTTCACTTTAAATATTAAAATGATGAGTTTAATATTTTTTTCTGATCTCAAGGGGTAAATGTAATTTAGATTACTTTAATTTAATTTTGAGCTTAATATTTTTATATTGTTAATCCTAGTTTTTAGGATTTAATTTATTATGTAAATCAATCTCACCTTTTAAATATTTTAAGGTTAAAACATAATTTTTAATTGGCATTGTAAACCTTTTTTTAGATATTTTTTTGCTTGTTTTATTATCCTTCCTTCGAGTGTCGAAGATGGAGGGTGAGGTCCGGGGTTGGCAGGAGGCTAATCCCCCTCACAATTAAAAAAAACCCTATCTAAAATTTGATGCCATTTCCAATGAGCATACATACGACACCCTTTGCATGTGTTTAGGGCACTTTTTAATCCATTTGTAGGCTTATTAGCATTTTTCCATCAGTTGCGGGAATTGTTTTTTGCTATAACTTTTGACTCGTTGCTCGGTTTTGAGCACTTCTTTAGTCAAAGTTGCATGTTTTTTTTCACACTCTAGTTGATGGGATTATCAGTTTTGTAAATGCACTATTTTATAAAGTGCCACATTCTGGGGGGTGTCTTTGTATTGCTTAATTCAGCTCATTTTTCATCTTGAGCTTTGTTCTATCCCTTTTATTGCTTGTGGACTTGTGAGCGCATCCGCCATAGTCTTACAACAAAGGGATTATTTTGTGTGATGTGAGATGTTATTTCTCACAAGGCCTTCTCTTCCCCTTCTTGTTTTCTCTCATTCTTGTGCTTGCTTGTGCGGTGTCGATCTATTGTGCCCAAATGAACCTTGATTGTTGTCTCCACTCTTGCACATTATTACGCTGATTGCAAGGTGAGTGACAGACTGGTTCTCGGCACACAGTCACATCTGATTGTAATCAACGCACTAAACTATAAAGTGCCAAACTTGGGGGTGTGATATTGTTCTAGGGTGGTTGTTTCTTTTCTCTCTCCTTCCTTCTATCATTTTTGGTTCTATCTCTTCATTATGGATATCTCTAAAGTACCAGTGCTCACACCTTTTAACTTCTTTGAATGGAAATCTAAAATTATATTGGTTTTGTGAAGTAAAGGGTTATACCATGTCACCATGGGGTTAGAGACCAACCTAATGATGAACCCAAAAATCTAAGTGGTTCAACCATTGTGATGAAGCCTTAGGTCTTCTCTGTATGTCCATCTCTCTCCGACTTGCTCTTCCACATCAAAACTTCCTCGACACCTGATAAAGCATGGAAAATGCTCGATGATATGTTTGGGAAGCAAGATGACATGAGAGCGCATGAGTTGGAGAATGAACTACTAGGGTTAAATCCTAGTGACTTTGAAAACCTACAGGCCTTCTTCTCAAAGTTTGTCCACACTAGACTACTTCTAAAGGAATGTAAAGTGGAAAAGAAAGACTCTCAATTGATCTTGTCGATTCTTTCTAAATTAGGTCTTGAATACTCTATCTTCATTTCAACTTTCCATGCCATGAAATCCACCTTGGGTAGTGCTTGGAAATGCCCTCCTTTGACAGTTTTTCATCCCAACTCATTCGAGAACAGACAAACTCATTCAAATGGGGACTCTAAAATCCAAGTCACATGCCCTTGTGGTGAATAAGGGCAAGAAAAATGAAAAGAAGAAAGAAACAAAGGACCAACCTAAGAAAGAAACCAAGACCAACCAACCCCTAGCTAAGCCCAACACTAACACTTCGACTTCTGAGCCTAAAGTGAAGAAGGAAAAGTTTAAATGCTCCTATTGTAAGAAATCTAGCCATGATGAGCATCATTGTTTTTGAAAAAAATTGATCACTTAACTCATTTACTTGAGAAAAATAAAATAAGTGTTCCTGAATCCATTAAACAAAATGCTCAAAAGGGTGAGTCTTCTAATGCAAAGGAGTCTAAAAATGAAAAGAAGAAAGGTAAGGCCCTCGTAGCTAGATCAGCTCCATCATCAACTTGGATTATTGATTCCGGTGCCTCACACCACATGGCTTCTTCAGAGGTTGAATTCTCTAGCATTGAACCATGTGGCATGTCCCAAATCACGTTGGGTGATGACACTCATGTGTCGGTTTTTGGTAGTGGATCGGTAGAGATAGAAGGTGGAACATTTAACCAAGTGTTGAGTGTTCCCAATCTCTCTACCAATCTCCTATCGGTTTACCAAATCACCCACCTTGGTGAAGGAATGCGAGTGGAATTTGGTCCTAACTCGGTGATCATTCGTGAGCTTAACTCTGACTGCACTGTGGCTGAGGGAAAGGTGGATCACCATTCACGGTTGTATACCTTTTCCCACTTCTCTTCTGATTTGATGCCCAATGCCTTGCTCACTCATGCAAATGAGGTTAGCAAGCTATGGCATGAGCATTTTGGGCATCTAAATTATCATTACCTTGAACAATTGAGCCAAAATGAAAATGGTCAATGGGTTACCCCGAGTTAAGTTTTCTAAAGGTCTTTGTGAGGGTTGCACCCTCGAAAAGCACCTAAAAAAAAAAATTTGATAAGGGAAAATCTTGGAGAGCTACTCATCCCTTGGATCTTGTTCATAGTGATGTTTACGCCCCTTTCCATCTCCTTCTTTCACTAGAGCTCTATATATACTAACCTTCATTGATGACTTTTCACGTTATACTTGGGTATATTTTCTTAAGCTTAAGTCTGAAGTCTTTGAGCATTTTCAAAACTTTAAGGCTCTTGCTGAGAAACAAGTGGAATGGTCTATCAAGGTTCTTCAACCGAAATGGAGGTGAGTATGTGAGCAATAGGTTTGAGGATTTCTACACTTCTGAGGGGATTGCTTTGCAGCGTATAGTTTCTTATACACCCTTCCCAAAATGGAGTTGCAAAAAGAAAGAACCAAACTTTAAAGGAGATGGCCACTTGTATGGTTCACTCAAAGTCCCTTCCTCCATAGTATTGGGCTGAAGCAGTGAATTGTGCTTGTTACATTCAGAATCATGTTCCACACAAGGCAGTAAGAGGGATGACACCCTTTGAAGCCTGGTTTGGACACAAGCTTGATGTTGAGCACTTTTGAGTCTTTGGATCCAAGGCTATGGCTCGATTCCCAAGAAGAAATGCAAGGCATTGGATCCACAATCCAAACCTTGTATCTTTGTTGGGTATCCTTGATGGCGTGAAGGGATATCGATTGTTGAACCCTACTACCCATGAGCTCTATATTGAGAGGAGTGTGAAGTTTGATGAGTCATCCTTGACTTTTACTTCCACTGAGGTTCTTTTTCCCACTAATTCAGATTCTGACTCATCAGATGATGATGTTGTTGAGTGAGTTCCTCCTCTCCCTACTCCTCCCGATCCTCAAACTTTTGAGTCTTCTGATTCGATGAGTAGTGATGATGAGGACTATGTCCCTTCTCACTCAGTGAAGAATCTTTCGACTCTGAGCTTGAACCTTCGGGACCTCTTTGGGCTAGGAAAACTTTATAGAGTGTTGGAGATTTAGTTGGAGATCCTTTAGATGAGAGACATACTCACTCGAGTTTCATTGGACCCCACTCCTTCTTCACCTCTTGCTTCTGATCCACCATCTTTCCAGGAAGCTTCTAGGATTCTTGAGTGGGATTCTTTCTATGGATGAGGAGTATTCCTCACTCATAAAGAATGACACTTGGGATCTTACCCCTCTTCCGAAAGGAAGAAAATTCATTCGGTGTAGGTGGATATATCAAACAAAGTATGGAGCCAATGGAGAAGTCAAGAAGTATAAAGTGTGACTTGTAGCTAAGGGTTTCTCCCAGGTAGTTGGGGTTGATTACTCGAAACCTTTTCTCTGGTTGTGAAGATGACTTCCATTCGATTGACCCTTGCCATCGCTACCACTAATAGATGGGAAGTCCACCAGATGGATGTTAAGAGTGCCTTCCTTCATGGGGACCTAGAGGAAGAGATCTATATGGAACAACCTCCGGGTTATGTCCATGATCCATCCCTCATTTGCAAGTTAAAGAAGTCTCTCTATGGCCTTAAACAAGCCCCTCGGGCTTGGTATGCCAAGATGGACTCCTTTTTACTTGCATCAGGGTTCACTCGGTGTCACTCTAACCCAAATGTGTATATTCTATGGTAGGATGACTCCATGCTTATTCTTGTTCTCTATGTTGATGACTTGTTGATCATGGGTAGCTCTTCCTCTATCATTGATTATGTGAAGATCTCCTTGGCCAACAAGTTCTCCATGTCTGACTTAGGATTGCTTCATTACTTTCTTGGGATCCAGATTTCACAATCTAACTTGGGAATTATGATCTCACAGCCTAAGTACTCTCTTGATTTGCTTGCTCGGTTTCACATGTCTGATTGCAAGTCCTCACCTACTCCTTTTCTTTCTAGGGTCAAGTTGGTTTCTGATTTCTCTTCCCCCTTGGTTGATGGTACCCTTTATCGGTAGTTGGTGGGGAGCTTGATCTACCTTACTCACACTCGGCCAGATCTTTCATATGTTGTCGGGATCATGTCCAGATTTATGTAGGAGCCTCATGAGCTACATTTAAAAGTAGCAAAGTGGATCCTTCACTATGTTCATGGCACTCACACAGATGGTATTCATTACTTAGGAGGGACTGAGATTGACTTGGTTGGATTTACAGACTCAGATTGGGCCGGTGATCTAGATCATCGAAGTCTACCTCAGGCTACAATTTCACTCTTGGTTTAGGTCCTATCAGTTGGTCCAGCAAGAAGTAGAATGCCATTGCCATATCATCGATAGAAGTAGAATACAGAGGAGCAGTTAATGCTGCCACAAAAGTTGTTTGGTTACAGGGTATCTTGATAGAGTTTGGCATCCACTTTCGGTGGCCTACCATTATCTACTTGTGACAACATGAGCACTATCTCAATTTGTAGAAATCTAGTTCAGCATCAATGGATGAAGCACATTGAGATTCACATGCACTTCATATGGGAGCTGATACATGAAAACATCATCGACATACAATATGTTCGACAAAGTGATCAGGTTGCAGACATATTCACCAAGCCCTTCACTGAGGTGAAGTTTCTTCACTTGTGGTCTCTTCTTGGGGTGAGGTCTGTACTACAGCCACCCATCTTCTTCGGGCTATATAGTCCTCCTTCTTCTCCTCTTCTTCTTTCCAGAAAGATGTTGTTTGTATATGGGCACCTTATCAGGCCTTTAGTTGTCGGGCCCCATTGACACATCTTTCTTAGTTGTCTAGGGAGTCTTCTTTTCTATTTTGGCTTACCATGACCTCTTCCTCGGCTTTGATGAAGGGGGTGTTGGTGTGTGTGACATGCCTAGTCATCATCCACATCACCTGGTGAGTCATCTCACCTTGCGAGAGTCATAGGTCTTAGGAAGTCAAATGACAAGTGTCAGATTCTATCATAGAATCTGTCATTGTCATTTGTGTCAATGTCATCATAGGAGTTACATTCCTTATTTGGAATTGTAACTCCTCCTTTAGTGGCATCATATGCGTCAGTCATGTCATATGTGTCAGTGGCGTCATTGATTTTCTTTCCTTGTTTAGGCATGGGGTTAATTGTTTTCAACACCGGTTCTCATTTTCCCCTCTTTCAAAAGATTTTTGTACATATCTTCTTCTCATACTAGAGTTTGATTGTATCTACTATAACCATCCGAAGAGATAGTCTATCGAACCAGAAACTATTTTTAAAATCTTAGATATATTGGGTAGTGGGTAGTGATATTTTAGTGAAGATTTATTAAGATCTCTCGAAATCCACACATAATTTGATTTCTCTATTATTTTTTGAATATGAACAAGATTGACTACCCAACTTGAATTCTTAACTTGAAAGATAATACCTAATTCAATTAGCTTAGATAACTCTTTTCTCATTAAAGGTTATATCTTGGGATTTAGAGGCCTATGTTTTTCCTAAGCGGCTTGGAATTTGGCTATAATTTAATAGTATGTTGTGCCAAATTGGATCAAACCCTTTCATATCTTAGTATTTCAAAGTGAAAACATCCTTAAATTCCTTACAAAGATTAATAAAGGAAATTTTCTTAGTAAAGGAACATACCTTTCAGAAATAATTTTTCCCTCATCAACCTGAGATCTATTCATAATTGTCTACATGTGTTGACATATTTGTTTTGTCTTTCCTTAACTAATCATCAGTGTTGAATATGTCTTCTAATGTGACCAAGCCTTGAGGTAGTTTATTTGTCTTTAATTGAACAATCTAGTCACCATATAAGTGTTGTAATTTCTCTTGATTTAGTACTTAGAAAATTCATCTTCTTGCTGCAAAAACCTGAAAATATTTTTATCATTTTCAAAAACCTACCAATTCAAATCATTATCAGGTATAGAAGGCCTAACAATTAGCTTTATGTGAGACTGAATCTCATTGTTTTTAATTTGTTCAACACTTCCAAATTCTAGCATCAATTGCTGCAAGTCTATCCACATGCTTGTTTTCTATTCTAGGAATGGACTGGATATAAATAGCATTGAAATATTCCATTATATTTGAAGCTCTATGTATATAAGACTTCATTAATGGATTCTTATAAACATCGAAATATCTTACTTGATCGATAACCAACTCAAAACGCCAAAAATATGTAACATGCTAATACCTCTCTTTCTAGCCCAAAGTAAGCCATGAATTAATGCTTCATATTCAGCTTACAATACAAGTGCAAGAAAATTGGAGACTCAAAGATGAGAAATACCTTTATTTTGTGGGGTAAGTGAGCATCAAACCTACTCCTTCTCCTTTCTTGTTCCTAGTTCCATCAAAATGAAGCTTCCAAATCCATTTTATTGTTTTTCTATTGTAGATAGCAAGGGAATTAGTGTGTTTTCCTCATGCATGCAATACACACCAAAAATATTTTATTAAAATTATTTTAAAGGATGATGGCCATGTTCTTCATGTGTCTTTTCATCCATAAATAGATTAGAAACACCATCTATTGCTAAAACATGAGTTGTATTATCAAAATCAGACTGGTCTAAGGATGCATAATTAGCTAATGCATTAGAAGCATGAGGCTTGATATGAAATCTAGCCAATGGTTCAAAATTGATAGTAAATTTGGTCCCATAACATGTAGCGAAGAAAAAAAAGGACCAATATGAAGAGAGATAAGCTCCTATTTTTGCTGTGAAATGTCTAGATAAGCATATAGCAAAGTTAGGAGGTAAATCCACAACAGTAACATCTTTAAAAATGGTCATGTTCGGACAAGCATGTAATGGTACCTACAAATTTTTGATGACACCAACTGTATTCATTGCAGTCCCATCAAGTTGTAGCACACTCTTCTCTGTAGGTTCATATTGCAAACCCAACTCTTTTCTGCAATTGCTTTTGGCATAACTATGTTACTTGCACTGCTATCAACCATGCAGTTATGAAAAAGATGCTCTCCAATAATAAGAGAAAAATAAAATTGTGGTGGTTTCTTGATACGAGCATTTAAGAGCTTTTAACCATTCATTTAAATTCTTTAATGTGCTCTTGTTCCATTGTTCCAAGGACCATATCTGTTTTTTGTACTTCCTTTTATGTCGTTTTTGAAGAAATTTGTAGCTTAGCAAGTTCATGAGAAAGCAACTCTTGTTATCCTAGAATACTTAGAGCATCTCACATTCAGATATTAACATTATGATTTTTCATTAAATCAATGACATTAAAAAAGAAGAAGCAGTTTAGAAACAGACTCTACTATTTTTGCATAGGCTTTAGTGAAAACTGATTCTGCTTTAGCTAATTTTGATATCTAAGGTATAAATAATGTTCTTGGATCAGGTTGTAGTTGTTTTTGTTGTTATTTACCAGCTAAAACACCTTTCTATTTTATCTGAGACCAAAAAAAAGTGCTAGCTTATTTTTGGCCTGTAGTTGCAGTTTTATTTGTGACTATGGGCGAGAACAAGACTATTTTGAATCTTTTGACTTTCGTGGGCCTTTCCTTATGCCCAATTAGTAATCGCAATAAAATTATCCTTACTAAAACTGACCAAATTCTATTCAGGTGCTTTCTAAACATGAGTTTCTTGTTGCCCACCCTCCATTTGAGGCGTGAACAATGTCTCGAGTTGAGGTTGTAAGCGAGACTTATATTCAGGAAAGCATTTGGGAAACTTGCAACCGAATGAGGTTAATTACAAGGTTGACACCATTCTTCTGTAGCCATATTAACTGGGACTAAAAGTTTAGATGAACTAGGAGCATTTGGGTTAAATTGACTTTTCTCATAAGGATGCCTATAATTTTGATCCTACCGATAAGGCTACCTATTTCTTGGTTTTGCATATAAGGAGCCTTCCTGATATTGCTTGCTAGGTAATGCAAGTCTATTTTCAATTGAATTCATCTTTTTTCTTATATTATGCAAAGCTATAAACACATCATCTGATGGGGTTGTAATAATAGGTTCTATAATCGTGATAGGTTGTGGGATAGGTGCCAAGTGTAATGAAAAAATGCATTGAAGGCCTTGGTGCTAACTTTTCAGCTTGAATAACACTATTTTCGCAGAGTGTCACTTCCTCATAGATCAATCATAGTTAAAATATCATTGTTTAGTGCTCTAAAATAATTAAAAAAACCATGATCATCTTGAGGCTTGACACTTACTAGAATTCTTTCCCAAGTTCTAGAAAAATGAATATTGAAACTAGTCATAAATTCATGAGGGGCTCTTTTAATTATAGACAACTGCTTATAAGGGATAAATGATCTAAATTATCTTGAAATTGTTTAGAAATTTACAACCTAACTCATCCCAAGTTCTTATTCTTCTAATCTCTAAATTTCTAAACCATTGCATTAGGATTTCCTTTAAAGGATGTAGCTAAAAGTCTCAAAGCCACATCTTCATGAGTAATATTATGGAATGCACATAGGGATGCAACATATTTGATGTGATTGGTAGGTGTAACCTGATTTTTCCAACGAATGAAGGAAATATTTTAATGGCAAGGCATTAGGGATATAATGATAAACTAGAATTACTAATGGGCTTCCATTACTAAAGGTCAAAAATTCCTAGGTGGTTTAATAGCCATTTGAAAAATTGGGATATGAATAGAGAATTTAATATGTGGTGCAGGGAAGATTAGGACGAGGGTTGTTAAAACTAGGCCTATTATATAGTAGGGTGTTACCAACTTTTGTTCTTCTAGTCACTTTAGGAATGGAACATGCTACAAAAATTATGCCAAATCATCCTTACGGAGTCTCCAAATAAATATTTTAAACTTTAGAATAAATTGTTGTAGCTTCTTGATCCAAAAGTAACTTTTATTTGCTCTGAATCTCTCAGTAAATTGTTGTAATTTACTCATGAGATCTAATTTTTGTCCCATCGAGCGTGCAAAACTATTATCTCTCAAAAGTTCATCTTGTAGAGATGACTACAGTGTTCTAATATTTCTCTGGATATCACTCTTTTGTATATACAATGGAAACACCTAAGATCTATGGGTATACCTATTGTTGAGGTGAGTCTCTGATATCAAGGTCGGAGTTCCTTTTTTTATGTATCCTAAACTAATTTTTGGGGTTTTGAGGGTAAAAAAATGTTTTTAAATGAGTTGAAAACTAAGGTGATACACCAAACTTGTTGAGGTATTTGATTGAGTACATGCACAAATATCTAAGAATGGATTCTGGATGCACAAACCAAATAGTTTTCAGCAGAATATTAGGGCAAAACACTTGATGTATTGAGGGAAAGATTCACAACAATACTTGATAAAATAAACATTCACAATAATATTATGTAAAATTACTAAGTTTTGCAACAAAGTAATATAATCAATCGGGAATTTTGACATTCACAAGAAATAATAAAGTATACACAAGGCTACAAATAATCGAGAAAGTTAGAAATCAATCTCTCATTCAAAAGGAAAAATTGGAAAAATCTTGTTCAAAGACTCATATATCCAAAATTCCTCTTTGCTTTTTCCAATGCACACACCTGATATATAGCAAACATTATTCATCCCATGCACCCTATTTTTATCCTTTATCATGAATAAATAAAGGAATAAAAATAAGCATCGAATCTGATGAGGAATTAATAGCATTGGTTACAAAAATACAATTCATCAAACTGAAGTTGACTATTCTATTTTTATAAAGTTGGGTGAATAATTTTGCTAATAATAAACTTTGCTTGATGAGAAAGTCTTCTCAATGCATGTAATCTTTGTATTCTAGTGCATGATATGACATCTACAATTTTAATCCAGTTACCCCCTTGGATGCACATGTAAAATAATATGTCCTGTGTGAGTAAAAATAATTATTTTATTTACAATACATTGCAAAATTCATCCAATGCATGTAGACCACCTACAAGCTCGATGTTGACATTTTCTTTTCTTTATCTGCATGGTGAAATAATCCCTTTTTCACCTTTGTGATCACATATAATACATTATTCCTACAAATATAATACTTTTTGTTTTAGTCATTTATGTACCTTGTGTTTTCTATAACTAACATTAGTCTACTCCTTTACGAGAGCTCTTTTCCATGTTCGGATAGCTTGTTTGTTTATAATGCATTTACGAGTTGATATATGAGAATTACTTGAGCATTCTTGAATCTTTCTTGATGAAATTTGGAAAAGACTATGTGGAAGTGTGAATTTGTTTCTTTCTTTCTCAATTGTATTCGATTAAGTTGTAACACTTATTTTCTTTGAGTTTTTAACTCTATCCTTCATCTATTGAATTATGAGTTGTTGTTGGAAGATGAATTCCATTAACTATTATATTTGACCATACCATGCATTATCTACTTTATGCATTACTATTTGATTTAGCTACAACTTTCAAGCATGTATTAGTTTAAAATAACATGATAGAAAGATGTAAAATGTCCATTTTACAAGGCGAAGCCTGTCAAAAAATTTTCTCATATTTCCATTTCCATTCTACTTTAGTTGTAATCTTGTCTTATTCCAATTAACTTCAGCCTTTAATTTGAAATGAAATAAATGTACATTCAGATTCAAGTTCTGAATGTATCACTTCTTTCTCCTTTTTAGTTAATGAGTCATGTATGTTGCTATATATAGTAGTACTTTTATCAATTGTTCCTTTGAACCTTTTGTAATTTATACCTCCCGATGTTAAGAGATCCACTTGCACGAAATTGAAAAGTATAGTAATATGGATCAACCATGAGCTCAAAATTGACAATATTTCCTTTCCTTGTTTTCGGGTAGAGTGCCATTCGCTAAGAAGCAAAGATGAAGATGGAGAAAAGATGGAGATGGAAATGCATCAAACAAAATGAAATAAACACAAGGAAATGATGGTTTCTTTCATACTCCTTTACTTTATTTTCATGCATATGTAGCTCTTACTTCAGTAGTTGTAATTTACATTTGAGTTACATCACATGGCTTATGTGGGAAGCATTTGAAACTCCTTATGAATAAAACATTTAATTCTAAAAATGAGTTGTGTATTTCTTTCGATTTTTAGATTTATCTATTAATTGTATAATGAATGGAAAAACTCATTAACATAATTGAATTTATTTAATCATGAAGGAAATAACTTTAAAATACCTGTAACTTTAGCAATGAACCTTGATTGTTGTAATCTACAACTACGATTGGTGTTCCAAACCTTAACACTTAATCTGTTTTGTATTTTCAGTCTTCATCAATTTTACACATCTATACTTTGGGGATTTGTGTTCTTTTGCTGAAGATAATCATGAAATTGCAGACTATGTGATCTGTTACATTTTTTAATAGCACACATAGCTGAAAATTACATGTATTCATTAATTAATCCAACAGAAAAATATTGAACTGAAATAATCTCCCCTAGCTTAGGTTCATTTAACCAATGCCATCCATCATAATGAAGTTTTGAGTTGCCCATTTTTGCACAAGTGTAAAAATTGTCAACAAGACAATTTTCTCCACTTTCATCATATGTGTTTTCTCTCTCTCTAAGAAATTATACTTGCAAGATTTTTACTCCTATCTTTTACTCATACCATATTGCCCAATATGAATTTCCATGCATCCAATCAAGAGCTTTATCATGGAGGGGGAATCTATTTTGTAAATCCATTCTAATTTTCAAAAAAGGAATTAAAGTGGTGGGTGACTTATTTTTTAAGAACTCTAGATCTTGGCTTTCATGGGGTTCTCGTCTATTAAATTCAACCTTCAACATCAATATGTTGAACCAATTATGAAAATCATTGCTTACATACCTCGATGAATTTATGCAAAAATGTGTCTCTTCTAGTGTTCCATGGTGTGAATAGAATGTTCTTTATGTTACTCCACTTCGTTAATATAAACCAAAATCAGGATACTCATTCCTTTCCCCACAATTGATGCCCTTTTATACACTTAATTACCGCTAGAATAGTTCCTCCCACGCTTCTCTTTAGAAACAACACTACCGAATAATTTGGATGTTTCATTTTGAGCCCAAAATATCTCACTTTTTGTTGTTTTTATTACATGAGGGTCTTCATGAAGGGGACCAAGTAAAGCATTTTCGTTTTAACCTCACTTACCTATTATTCCATCAACTAGAGTCTATGAATCATATGTTATGGTTCTTCCCTCATTCTTAATCACCATGAAAAATGAAAATTGTATTGCCTATAAAAGAATTGAAATTCAATATATTGATTTTATTAGGTCATTTGGAAGATTAACCCCTTAAACCAAATGGAACTATATGCTACATATATAAATTCAAATTATTAAATACTAAGAGAACAATATGAAGATTAATTTTAGACAAAAACACATGAATTACCTTCAAAACGGTATGAAAATCATGTGTTTTGAGTCATGTGATGTAAACATAAATTTCGATGCACTTTTCATCAGGACTGATAGACATTCAATGTGTGAATGTCTTAAATTGTTTGATTCACCAAATTATCTTATTCTTTACATAATATCCATAGATTTCATTCTTCTTTTTAAGACGCTTATTTTTCCCACTTTGAATTTAAGATTTGTTGTAGAACTTGAAGTGCCTTTCTCTTTTCTAGAGACGTGTTTCCATATAGAAACTAATACATTTTAAAATATATTCATTAGATCCAAAATATATTCCACTAATGAATTCTCGTAATATAAGAGATTGTACAATATAGATAATTTCTTCATTTCTATAGGAATTTCAAGTCTATGGTTAAAATCAGACAATGATACCTAATATCCCCCACCAATATGGAGGAATATCAACATTTGATATAAAGCAAACTTTTGTTAAGGATTTGTAAAAAACCCATTGGCGACATATGCTTATAATGTTATCTAATATTAGGTTTTCAATAAGAATTATTGTTATTTTTAACATAACACTCATGATATATGGAAAAGCTCTTTGATGATATTTGTATACAACCTCTATGAGATCCTTGGATAACCTTGTTGTAGACATGAAATTATACACTTAGTATTGGTATATTATGCATTTAGTATGTCATTATATTAATGATTTGTAAGCGAGAAAATGAGACATTTATTTAATCTAATTAAAATTAAACCTTAGTTTCAAAGTAAATTATTATAACTAATGATATGCTAGAAATAAAGTAGATTATTGCACAAGGAATAAACATTTAACAATTTAAAACATTAAGCAAATGAGAGCATCAATAGAAAAATGACTTAGATGATTAAAACTGAGATTGATCTACGCCGTGTATCTAGTGCATACGGCTAGAAACAATGTTACAAAGGCTTGGTGATAATTCAAAAACTCTAGAACGTATAGGACATAAGTACCCATAGGAGGAGAGGAGCTCTCTAGGTGCTAGTGACTGATTTGGGAACCTATGTATTCTTAGATGCTCTGGTTCTAGCTAGTTTTGGGTCAAAAGGTATTCACTCTAATATTCAATTTGTCTCTCTAACTTCACTATTATGGTATTTCTCCCACATTTATTATGCAAAAAAATTGTCTACTTACACATGTACGCAAACCACATCAAATCAAATAAAAATTTATGTAGAATTTGGAGTCAAAATCACCCCGATGGTCACCCAAATAGTGAACATACAACCAAGTGTTGTAATAAATATCAGACTCAATGTAGTTTTTCATGCTTGTGTGTGTAACTATGCCATAGGTTTCCCTTGTGAAATTTTCACGATGATATCCAGATATATGTAGATTACACTTTGAGTATGCAAAATGTGTGTGATGGAATAGAGTGAATTTCCTCTCCTATGTTATGTATGAAGAATAATGAAGTCCTTTTCCCTTTTATGGATTTGTTATATGTATGCCTTATAGTGATATTTTGCCTTTTTACAAGCTTAGTTGATGATAGATAATGCTTTGGGCCTTTATTTGAGAGAAATAACTAGGTAAATATAGTATTATTTTGTTTTAATTTTGTCATTGACAACTAAAAGGCCCACCAAAAGGTTTAAAAGGTAACCAAAAGGTTAATAGGGCCCAAAAGATTGAGAAGAATAAAGAGAAGGTCAAAACCGACCTAAAAGGACATGAGTTCCTAAAAATTCTATCCAAAATGGGCATTAGTGTCTAAGGTCATCAAAACATAAATCATTCAAGTGCCAACGAAGTTGTAAGATGTGTAAATCTAGTAAAGTGCAAGAGACAAAACAACCAAAGAGCCAAAAGGTGTTTTCAACCACTAGTTTTCTTGTTTAGGAATCATGTATACAATAATATACATTAGGACCTATAACTATACCCAAGTGCATAGATTTTGTGTCTACATTTACCCCCACTTTATGTTTTTGACTCAATAGTCAATAACATAAAGTATATAAAAGATATGTACCTTGTAATATAGATAGGAGTGTAAGAGATAACATGGCAAATGGACAAGTAGCCACATGAAGTGTAAAATCATCGCAATGTGAAGCATCATAACTATGAAAGGGAACCTGTATATTGTAGGGGTGAATCATATGTGTAGTTGTGTGTTGTTAAATATTGTGCTTGTTGATGTGAGATGCATCTTGTTTCTTGTCGAGGATGTAGCCGCAAAACTAGAGAAAATGAGTATTCAAATTTTGAAATATCGATTAATATATGTATAATTATTTAAATAATATGTAAAAGTAGTAGTTAAGGAAAGAGTGCA
This sequence comes from Taxus wallichiana var. yunnanensis, assembly GCA_018340775.1. Taxonomy (NCBI): domain Eukaryota; kingdom Viridiplantae; phylum Streptophyta; class Pinopsida; order Cupressales; family Taxaceae; genus Taxus; species Taxus wallichiana. The sequence goes on from CM031242.1 coordinate 986,892,898, forward strand.
CTTGATGTATGAGAGAGTATAGGATAGAAAAATGATCATGTTTATCTTGGAGGTGTTGTTTGATTTGATTATTTTGTTTCCAAAGGTGATGTTTTTGGGAGATATTGTGAAGAGAGAAAGTTTTTGCGGTGATCTCACACCAAGGCTAATGTTTTTGGGTGATCTAACGTGAAGGGAATTTTGTTTGGTTGATCTCATGGCAAGAGAAGAGTGTTGGGGAAAGAGGTTTATTTTTCTCTCCTGCCATGGCACTTATCAAATAAGCATCACAATAGATTGACACATCTCAAATTTGTAACGAATTGTAACTTATTGTAACTAAATTCTAATTGAATGTGTGAATTTTGTAACTAAAGGAAAGTTCCCGATATTCTAGAAATATATTTTAAACTCCCTGGAAATTGTTTTGAACTGAAAAAATGTTTGTTATTTACCTTAAGAAATTAGTGTCCGAGAGGGACACAAGCACCCACCATTTGTATCCGATAATGGGCGCTAATGTATACTTTGTTTTTTTATCCAAGTCTATTTCTGACAACTTGCTTGATTGTGTTCTTTGGCCAATTTTATACTATGTTATTCTATTCTCAAGATTTATACTGCTAGAAGGGTGATTTTTTCACCCAATATATGCCCCCTCATTTTGGGTGTATGTGAAAATTGTAGGAGGAAGCGACCTAGAAGAGAGGACCTAAAGCGATATGCATATCTAAGTGTGGATTCTGTAGCAAGTATGGGATGTAAATGGTAGATAACAAGGAACATGAAAACAATGTAGTATAGAAACAAGTGATAATTTAAAAGAGATAGTATATAATAGAATAAAATATAACAAACAAGTATGAAGAAAAGAGGAACCATGAAAAGCGGGTTTCGGACATGCTTTGCGTTGCTCATAATGACATAAGACAATCATGTACGTAGTGGCCATAATAAAACAATGATCAACGAAGACATATGGTATATCCTACAAAGCAGAGTAAATAATAGTAATCGAAAAGTGATAGATAAACATGTAGTTGTATATATTCTTGTAAAGAAAATGCTACACATGAAGCACCCATTAGCATGTTAGAAAGATAAGTAGTATGTAAAAGCATGTATATATCATAGAGGAGTAAAGTGATACTAGCGATAAGTAGTAAATAATGTAGCAATAGGACCTATGATGTGTAGAGTATGAGAGGTGAAAAGGTTTATGCCCCATGATCCTCGGTGGGACCGGTAAAGAGTAGTATTGAGCATCATGCATCATGTAAGAATATGTAAAATTCTTGCATTCACCTCAAGATACCATGTAAATGTGCATGCATGTATAAGAAATATAATGACATAATAAGTATCCAAATAACATAAGAAACAAAGTGTTACATGTAAATAGTATAAGCTAACAAGATAAATTCAGAACCAATATGTGTAAATTTTGACTGAAAGTTATGGTGTGTTGTTATATGTAAGATGTGCATATGATAGGAGCTACATTTCCAAACAATAGATGTGTGTGAGATGAGATTCATTGAGGAATTATCCATCAACTATTTGACAAATATGAACTATATGACAATATTGCATCATCGAGTAATGAATGTAAATTATTTTTACTAGATATGTGGTGATGCTTTGAAAGATAGGCATGAAGCACAAGGTGTGAGATATAAAGATGTGAATTGTGTGGTTCATGGATGAAATACACCTCAACAATCAAATATGAGCCATAGAACAAGAGCGCGTCATCGGTAAATGAATGTAATTCATTTTTACCATATACTTGGTGATGCTCAAAGTAATAGACATGTAGCACAAAGCGTGAGTATCCAAGATTCAACATGTGAGGTACATTGAATTATTGTACCCTCAATATTCAAGTATGAACCGTATAATAAGAGTATTTCATCAGGTAGTGAGGTATAACGTGTAGTTGGAATATTATTTTGTATAAATGGTATAAGAAGTAAGTGAGGAGTAGGGGAATTCATATCTCCCCAAGTGTGTATATAGGGAGATGCTAGTAAATATATGTGATATTCGTGATAAAGAATATCCAATGAATGAAAGGAGGTATACAATATAAATTATTATTTGTATCATGAATATAAGGATTTGTAAGTAAGCATGGAGATAAAAACATGTAAGGGGTGACATATGAGTGAAAAGATAAGTCATAAACATAGATAGATGTAGCACGGTGTTGTCATAGTGTAGATAAGAAACATTATTGCTAGAAATATTGACTTGAAGCACAAAGAAAAATAAGGTACAAGTGTATATGTGAGTAGTATAGATAGGTGACTACTTATTAGAACGTGTGACTATGTGAGGAGATTCAATGCTCCCCAAGTGTGCGAGTGATGAAAATATATCGATGACACAACAAAGACCATGCCATGGCGGGAGATGTGGAAATTTTAGTGATAAAATTTATGATTGTCACAATAGTAGGTAGAATCAATCGTATGACCAACATCAAAATTAAAGTCAACCAAAATTCTAGGATTTAAATATAATATGCGTAAATGCTCATCTAACAAATCAAATGCTTCATCAATATCATAAGATTCATTTAGGTCCCAGGTCATCGAAATAGTCATTATCTAGATCTAAAGGAATTATAAGTTTAAAATTATGAGGTTTTGAGTGATCTCATCCTTGCAAAGGAATTTGTCTCTTCATTTAATTTTGGTTGCATATTTTTATTGGTAACACTTTGTAGATGACACAATAGGATGAGGTAATAAGGTAGGTACTTATAAAGGTGGTATGATACTAGGTAGGATAGGTGGATATTGAATTAATGGAGAAGGAACATTGGTAAGTATGACATGATGTCTAGTTGACATAGAGGGATCAAATTTAGGAACCCATTCAGATTTGGTAACTGCAGATGAGCGTGGATAAAAATGATGTGTATAAAATAAAATGAAACCCTTGCATTGTATATGTCGATTTTTAATATAAGGCATAATATTGTCATCGATACATCAATTAATCCCATTGTAATGACAATATAAGTGACCTTTGTATCAAATAACCTGATGAGGAGGGTGGTAATGATTAGGTAAGAAATTAATTAATTATCAAGTAGCTCAAATTATATATCATGTTGTCTAGCATTCTACTCAACTGAGGAGGTGCATATTGTGGTAATAACTTTTCTTCATTGATATGTGCACATGTAGTAGACATAGGATCAAGATGATGTATAGAATTACTAGCATAGGCATGATAATCATCCTTGAGATGTTGTATTTCAGATTTTAGGGATATAATCGTTGTTCCCATAGCTTGAAATTTATCATGAAAATGATGGTTTAGATCTTGAATTGACTCAAATATAGTTTAATATGATGTAATAACAGGATTAATAGGAGGTTCTAAGATACGATTGGAAATGGAACTTACTTATGAATGTGTTATATCATATCGAAATTTATATTCCATGATGTAACTAGGGTTTGGGTTTGGAGAAGAACACAACTAAAAGAGCATGCAAAAAGTACATCCGATTGTTCGAGTCAAGAGTTGGGGTTCACCAAATTATATAATATAATTTGAATTCAACCTTAATTTCATAGTAAATTTTTGTTACTAATGATATGTAGAAAATAAACTATAATAGTGAACAAGAAATAAGCATTTAACGATGTAAAACCCTACTAAAATGAGAGGATAAAAATAACTTAGGTGATTCCATGCAACCTAGGAGTGATGTGGAAAACCTATTTGCTGGATTTATATTCAAACAATGTCACAAAGGTTTGGCAAGAGTTCAAAACTCCAGAATGTATATGAAAAAAATGCCCATGGGAGGACATGATCTCCCTAGGCACTAGTGACTTATCTCGGTGCATGTGTCTTCTTAGATGTTAAGGTTCTAGATTTTTACGGGTTGAAAGGTCATCTCTCCAATATTCGCTTTATTATTTTGAATTTGTTGTTAGGGTTCTAGTACTTTTTGTAATTTGAAAAATAAATGTCTACCTGCACATGTCCATAAATCACATGAAATCTTGTAAATAGATGCAAAATTTGGAAATGTACTTGACCTCGGAGGTCACCCAAAGATTGAACTTGCAGACTCGATAATTTCATTACATCTTAGAATCCATGTGATTCTCCATACTTATGTGTAATGATTCCCTACATTTATCATGTGCAAGTTTCATGATGATAACCAAATATGTAAAATGTGTGTGATGAAATAGAATGAACTACCCTCCTCTCGTTGTATATAATAAATAATGCATCCCTTGTCCCTTGTATGGATGTCCTAGATGTATGAATTTAGTGATCTTATGCCATTGAGAAATCTTAGGTGATGATAAATAATGCTTATAGTGCTTGGTCATTTATTTGAGAGCAATTACTAACTATATATATATATATATATATATAATTCCCTTGTTTGAATTTCATAATTGACAACTAAAAGTCCAGCCCAAAGTTTTAAAAGGTTAAAAAAGGTGAAAAGGTAAAAAAACATGATAAATAAGAAGAAAGAAAGGGGAAGCGAATACCTAGAAGGGATAGGAGTTCCTACATGCTTCTTTCCTAATTAGGTGCTAGTGTAATACGAGGTCTACAAAATAATAAATCATTCAAGTGCCAATAGAGATGTAAGATGTATAAAGAAAGTAGAGTAGAAGAGATAAATAAATCAAAGAGATAGAAGGAGTTTTCAACTAATAGGTTTCTTGCTTAGGAATCACAAATAAATTAGTATGCTTTAGGACCTAGAAATGTACCTAAGTGCATAGATTTTGTGTCTACGAGACATTAACAACAATTGTTTTGTTGTACATTCACATTGTTTTATCTTTTAATGTCACATCACATGATGTGTTACTTGGATTAGTACTTCATTACTTACCTTTGGAACTCTCCCAAATTATCGCCCGATGGGGATAAGAGTTTGTAGGCATTTCTATACCCTTTAGCTGAAAATTTTTCTCCCTTTCTGTCTTATGTTTAAAATGCCACATCAATTTTTATCTTTTATAAAATTTTATTAATCAATTTGGGTTGGATTTTAGAAATTTTAACGAATAAATTTGAGAAAATGAATCATATATATTTACGTGACCTACTAACTATTCTAAAGGGGAAATACAAGAAAATGGGGCTATTACATTCTATTTATAACCTAGGAAAAAGAAAGACTTGAGCACTACATTTTTGTTGTATTATTCATTGCATATGAAGGTAAAATTATAAATATCATTATGTTGGTGCTCAATTTAATCTCACACTATTCATTCAAAAATGTCTTAGTCCATATGTTTTGAAGTTTTCTCTGTCTCCTTGTATGGATTCTGAAAGATTTTTCTTTAATTCGGTTGCCATGATCAGTCCTTTCCGTTGGTCGAGGATCACATTGAGTCAAGATATTATTTTAGGTTCCTCTGTCTATGAGAAAGAATTTGTAATTTGGGCATAAATTCGGGTTTTTCCCCTTCCTTTTGTTATTCCACATTCATGTTTTCCCTATCAATTTTTATCGCAACATCTAAGGAAACGTGATCCTTTCTCATTAAATGCGGCTCAATGAGGTCTTTTTGGTGAAATTTTCCACTTTTATCACATTTTTAAAAATACCAAATTGTCCCCAGTGCCCGATAAAGCATCTAATTACTTATTCAAAAATATGAAGCGACAGGGAAAAATTATTACTTTGACCCCGAAGATGGACACGTGGTTGTTTTTCAAGTTACAAGTGGGAAAGAAGGTTAGCGAGAACATTTTGATTTTTTTACCTCTTTGTATGAGGTAGAAAAGATATGAAATAACCCGTAACACTTGTGGGGCCCACATCAAAAGTTCTGAAGTGGGACACGAGTCAATGAGGACTTTTGAAACTCTTAGGCCTACTTCAACTCAAAGGTTGTCAACATGGAGGGCCAACTCTCATCCGAGGGTCCGCCTCGGGTTTTACCTTAGCAATTACGCCAAGGAGACACATGGAGGATTTCGCTGGCTCCTCTCTATACTTAAACGTTTCAAGAAAATTTCTAAGGCATGGGACATGTGGAGGGTTTGCACCTATTTGGCAACCTTCCCAAAGTACTTTAGTTTTGAAAGAGCACCGAAGGGAAATTTGGAGGTTTCTCTTTGAATCATGCCCATATTTAGACTTTTGAACAGCCGAAGAAAATTTCTTAGACCCGGGCATGTGGCACCTTCCATTGGTCCTTAAAATTGTTCAAAACTTTTCCTGACCGAGACAGGATGGTGAGCCCGTGCTTGTTTAGGGTCTCCGCTTTTAGGCACCATATCAAAAGTGCGCGCAAAGAGACATGTGGAGGCTTCCACTAGATCCTTTTTATCGATACTTTTTCAAAGGCCAAAGGGCAATTTTCTTGGGCCCATGACATGTGGAGATCCTGTGATCAGTTTAGGTCCCACCTCTAAACTTCATCTTTGAAGTTGTTGAAAATGACCACGTGGAAACTTCGCTTGGTTCCTCTTTACACTTGGCCAACTTGGACTCATAGTGCGGGTAATGTGGGATAATCGATGCAAATACACTCATTTTTGAGAGGCATGAATGCATGCATCCATGTGAGGGCACTCATTTCTCAATTTTTATTCTCAAGGGTGAAGAGTTTTGTTTGTCGAGACAAAGCTATACAAAGCCACCTCAAAATTATTAAAAATGGGATTTATTGCATGACAAAATAAAATAATGACTAGAAGAATTCTAAAAAATTTGGGGCATGGCATCCCAGTCATGGTTGAGGGTCTGAGAAATGTGATCAGTTCATGATTTATCCACCTAGCAGCTTTGGGTGTAAATTTGTTAAAATGTCACTTTATGAGACAAATTAGTAACAAACAAAGGATTCCTCGAATATTCTTCTTTTTGGGGGAATTTTGGATGAGTGAGTAAGTGAATTTTATAAATGCAATGAAAAATACTCTTGCAAAAGGTCTAGGGTTTAATTCTTATGAGAAAATTTGAGATATCCCATCTTCCCGAGAGACCATCGAGAAACACCGTTAGTCTCTTGTGTTTTATATTTGATCGCATCAAGATGGTTGCGAGTGTACAACCATTGACAAGCTATGAGACTATTCAAAAAAGTTTCCCTTCTTTGGTAAATCTAATAGATCTTGAATTAATCTTTGTTGATCTTGGGTAAAATTATGTCTACTTTTATTTTAAAATGTATTCAAATGGTTTTGATGTTTATGTTGCATATTATGTTAAAATCCCTCCAAATCACACAGATCTCATCCTTGTGATAGTTTAGAGGAATTTTCAATTTCATTACGAGAAGATCCTTCATCCTCAAATGAGATAAAAAAATTAAAATCAATTTCTCATCATTTTGTTGATAAAGATTGTTTGGAAGCCTTTGAGTGTACCTTAGGCATGAGCAACCAAGGGTCATCAATGTTTAATTGAGTATTTATCTTGAGGCTTCATGTTGAATTCTCAAAGATTGTGTGAAACCGTGTAGATTTGGGGCTCCATTGATGTGCACCTTCGTCAAGGAATATTTTGGCCATTTTGAAGCATTTTTCTATTAGTCTTCCAATTTTTGTAAAGGTTCTCAAAGATCCGTGAAATCAAATTCATCTTTCTTAATCCCCACCAAAATTTTTAAATAACCATCAATCCTACCTAAAATACCCCTATTTGTTGTGTATCCACAAATGAGAAAATTCTACTACCAAAATATACAAAAGCAAATAGGTTTTAAGTGTCTTTAGTAAGCTGGAATAATGTTCGAAAAATATCTCCATTCTTTAGAAGTGACAACTCGTGAGATTTAAATTGTGGGGAATTGATCATATTTTCTCAAAGGTTCCCTTGAAATTTGTGTAAAGAAGGATCTCTTCATTCCTTCACCAACGAGAGATTACAAACGGGTCCTGTTACCTGGTTGAAAGGCACAACCTAAAGTAGTGAGCATTGATCAAATCCTTTTATATGGTGCTATCGATTTCTCTAATGCACGACTGAAAAGAGCAGCTAAATCTCCTCCCTAGATACAAAAACGACTCACTTTATATGATCATTAATCTTTAAGTGTCTTGTTAAATCTGTGATGTTTCTTGGCCTCTGGGGGAGAATCAATTTGGATACCAACACCATTTGGGCATCGAATATTTGAACAAAGGTGTACACATATCGATCCTAGTAATGTTTCTTACATGATCTAAGTGCAAATACATTGTTTAAACGTCATCCCGTGGTGAGATTTGTAAGAAATGTGTGAAGTTACAAGTTTTTTTGTAATATTTCAAGTTTCTAGTGGTTATTGCACTAACTTTACATCATCAGTGATAAATACTAGTAAAGGAGGGTCATATCTAGTAATATTTGTAGGATTTAAGTGTTGATAGATATTTGACAAGTCATTTATAGTGCATTTACACAACTAAGGTGAAAATCCTTAGTGGCGACTCCATGTTGATTTAAATTTTGATAAAGACTAGTACCTTAACCTATTTTAAGTGAATTTTTCACTAATCTTTACAAATCTAAAAGGAAGAAGATCCTTCTTCAGTAAGGACCCTACAAGAAAGTTGTTTCTAGAACTCTGGAAAGATGAATTCATAAGGAAAAAGAGTTTAGAAAATATTTGGAGATCAAGAATCAAGAAAGAGTTATCCATTATGAAAAGTGATCAACCTATAGTTGAGGGTTACCATTCTTCTTCAAGTGATTCTAAATCAAGTAATATTTATATAGATTTGAATTATCCAACTAGAGAAGGGCCTTCATTTGTGCCCTGATAAGTGTGCTTCTCGGTCTATCCCTATAGTTTCCAAAGTTGATGTAGGGGTTTTCCACGAAATAGATTCTTTAGAGGACATTCATTTTGAAAATTATACTCCTGTGTTCCAGAGACCCCTTATCCCTCATCATTTTGTTTCACATGTAAGATCACCTCCTCAAAATAATATGTCCCGACCCCTGCCCTGGACCTCCATTTGTTGTCAATTCTTTTGGTCCTATTTAGTTTAGATGTATGGTTGGATATCCAAATATAGTGACACAAGATGTTAGAAATAGACTGCCTAAATTTCAAGGGAATAATGTTATCATTGGTGATCAACATTTAAAACTTTCTATCAGAGGTATGATGGAAGAATTTTAGATTAAATTCAAGGATGTGTATATAAAATTGATTATTCATACTTTTGAGTTGGATGCACATGACTAGTATAAGTCTTTTCCAGATAACTTAATAGATTCATGGAGCGAAATAAAAAATTCTTTTAGATTGCAATATGGGGATAAGAAAGATCCCATGTTTCTTTTGTCGAATTTGAAAATATTAAAAAGAGTCCTAATGAATATGTTCATGAATTTAATACAAGGTTGATAAGACCTTTGTGAATAGGCTACCTATAATCCACGAGGCCAAGCGATGTTTCTGTTTGATAAAATATTCTAATGTTTTTTGCAAAAAGGATTCCTTTCATTTAAGGAAAAGAACCCAAGAACATTGAGGCATTCCTTCACCACGACCTTACTGATTGAAAATAACGTCAAGGTAGTTGGTAAGCCTCCCAAGAGGAGGTATCAAGCTGATCAATCCGAGAGAAGCCTCGGTCAAGTAAGTATGTGGATCTAGAAGAGGCTACAAAAACATTGGCGAGGCTATTAAGGAAATTTCCTATAAACGCGGCGAGTAGAGTAGGATTGGACAAGGTTCCAAAGGTTAGCAAGCCACAAGGTCAAGAAATATTTACAAATCATCCTAGAGGTGATCATAGATCAGATGATAGGGGTAAAGGGACCATGGGATCGGAAATAGACAACCCCAACCCCAGAAAATGATTGTTTCCCGATCCTTTAGATACGAGCGTTGCTTCTTGTGGAAGATGTCCATGATATGGAATGGTGTGATAGATGTTTCTGCCCCATTCCCTATATGATGAAGATAAATAAGTTGAGTAAGTTCGTGATGATGAAACAGAAGATGATGCGCGCATGATGGATTTCTCTACAAGTTCACAAATAGGGGAAACTTCAACCGAGTTGATAAGTGCTAGAACTAATGTTGACTTACGGGATTTCATTCATGGTATTACCTCTTCGTCCCACTAATACTTTTGAAATTGATATGGTACAAGATTTTGAGTTGCCTAATACTGATTTTGAGTACTTAAGGGCATTAATGATTAAAAATTATGATGGAGGAGTTCCTTGAGAAGAGGATAAAAATTGTTAATGAATGCACCAATTTTCCAAGAAAAGGAATACAATACCAGGGAGTAAGGTTTCCCGAAAGGGGTAGGGTCTCAATTCAAACCAAAGATTCCAGGTTTACTAATATCCCTAAGGAAACCCCTAAAAGGATGCATCCGACAAAGGCTTTGTCACCCCAAATAAAACTTGTGTTCCTCCCCATGCTAAGACCGTGAAAATCCTATGCCATCGGATGAATTTGTAAACCTTCCTTTTAAGACTTCCTTATCGAAATATGTTCCTTGTGACATAGCCCAAATCTTGAGTCGGATCAAGATTATTGATCCTATTGTTGAATTTCTTAGAATCCATGAGCATAAGAAGAGGCGTTTGAGTATTTGGGGCTTAAGGAAGAAAAGGTCACTCAAGGTAAAAATGTCAAAAATGTAGAGGTTCCTCCTGCCATTGCAGAATTAGAAAAACCACAAGAATTGGAGGAATTGGGTTAACCACCTCGGGTTTATTTGGAAATGTCTCTTGTTGAGCCTCGGTGAATGTGGATCCATTTTTACTACTACGATTATTAAAGATAGGTTGTTACATAATTACATGTTTAACTTAGGAGATTGTAATGTAATGCCCCTTGAGGTCATGAATGAGTTAAATATCAAAGTAATAATAGGTTATGGGAAATGCATTTCCATTACCATAGATTCAAGAGAGGTTCCATTAGCTGGATGTGTCAAAGGTTTAGTAGTGCAATCGGTACCGTATCCAAGAAAGTACTTAACCTTGAATGTAGTAATTGTGGATTTTCTGCTAAGTGGGAATGTTATTATCGAGAAAGTGGGAAGCTAGTGTGCATGGAAGTGTGCAAATGAACATGTATTATGCCACCATACCAATTGAGGGAAACCATGTGAAGTTATATGGTGAGGAAAAAATATTACATCTCATCAAGGACCCTAACAATGCTTCTTATGAAGTATTATACACGGATGTCGATGTCGGTAACTTCATGGGATATTTTGATTATAAGGAGAATAAAATTGATGAGTGCAAGTATCCCGAGTAGGTTGGTTCTCCTTGGACCCTCATGTTTGGTGGCTTGTTCTAGATCTGGTAATGGTGTTGGTATTGTCTTGATAACTCCAAGTCAAGAGGAGTTTAATTTTTCTTTTAAAATCAATTTTGAGTGCACAAACAATATTGTTTAGTATGAAGCATTGCTCTTGGCTCGAAGGATTACATGGAAATATGGTATTAGAGAGATTTTTGTTAAAGGAGATTCGGGGTTGATAGTCAAACAAGTCAAAAAGTTGTATTCTATTCAGAATTGTCTTGAAATTTCTTAAGTAGTAGATCCCTAATTCATCCCAAGTCATTATACTCCCTATCGGTATAGTTCTATACTATTACAAAGATTGTCCTTCAAATGATGCAGCTAAGAGTATCAAAGCTACATCTTCATGACTTATGTTATGGACTACACAAAGGGATAATTTATCTTTAATGTGCTAAGTAGGAGTAATCTAATTTTCACCATTAGATGAAGGTAAACCTTTCAGGCAACATGAGGTATATCATGATAGACTTGTGGTGGCTGGAAATTTTGAGACTTTTCACCCAAATGGAAAATGCGAGTTAGCAAGCCACAAGAGGGAAATTTTTCCAAGTGAATTTTGGGTCGAAGAGTCTGGAGGGAGTTTTGGAACTTTTTTGGTTTTTAAAAATACGGCGCAGAAAGTGAATTTCAGGCCCGCAAGTCCGGAGGTATCTTAAAGCCAAATGAAGAAAATGCCTAAGGCCCACAGAGGGACATCGGCCATGTTGAAAAGTCAAAGTGGGAAGGCGGGTCATCGGAGGTAGTTTGAAAATTTTTCCCCAAGAAGGCGTAAATTGAAAAAATAAGCCTTACCTCCACCGATGCCAAATGAACCACGTGTCAAGCCTCAATGCATGCGGGCGGCGGGCTTGGGAGAGATTTTTTCCCAAATGGAAAAAGTAGACCATCGGGCCCAAAAATGATTTTTTGCCAAAAGTGAATTACGAGGCTATGGGCGATTTTCACATTTTGTATTTTTGTGCTAAAATACACGAGTGAGTTTCAAGCCCACACACCCATTCTGCTAATTGGTTTTCACCATTTTTGTATGGACTGAATCGAAACATTCAAATAGACATATCTTTCAACCCAGTGCCTAAAACCCAACAAATTTGGTACCGTTGGAAAGATTTTGACCTCCTCTATGCCATGGAAGCATAAAATATCATTTTTTGTAGGTGTTGGTGGGTGAAGAATAGGAAAATGTCTTTCAAGCCATCAATATGGGATCTGATTATTTCAACAACCCATATTTGATTTGATTCACTATTCTTCCTTCTCCAACATGCCAAAGTAGACATGGAGAGGCATATTTGATAGATTATAGGTGGATTTGTAGGGCATTAATGGTGGGTGGTTGAATTCTCAAAATAGGGTCCATTTTCCTCCTTTCTCTCTATTTTTTCATCGTTTTAAACTTCTATATATTGTAACACTTCTCATTTGAGAAGGGGAGACATTACGAGCATCGGAAACTCTGTCAAAATTGTTTCTTGACTCCATTTTCAGTTTTAAATCTTCTCCTATGAATGGAAAGTTGATTTGTTCCTCTAAGCAAAAATGTAATGTTACATGCACCGAGATATAGCAATAAAACATGTTTTTCGGTGTTTCTTCAACCCTTTGCATTGTTTTTTTTTTTCCTATGCCTCTCCCTTTCAAATTTGTTCCATGTGTATGTATTTCACATTCTTAGGTGCAGGGTGTTATGTTTCATGGAGTTTTGATCATGGATTAGGATATGGGTTTGTGTCACTTTTGTCGACCTTCTCATCTTCCTTTCTCCCTTGTTTCATCCCCCTCAACAGGGTATCTCACAACTTTCCTTCTCTAGTGTATCACCACTTTACTGGAGGCTTCCTTTCACTCTCTCTTTCTCACTAGTTCCTTGGAATGGTCGATTAGGATAGTTTAGTTTTTTTGCAATTGAGTAGCTTATGGTAGGTAGTTTAGGAACAAGAACCAACTTTCTCTAGAGGTCCATCTCAAGTTTGCAAGTCCCACAACTTGAGAGATGGTCCATTGTTATGTAAATCACACCCAATGCCCCACTCACACTAGGCCATTAAGGGGTGTTGTGATTAAATAGTAAAAAAACCACTTTAATATGGGGTTGAGATTTCTCACTCTTGATACTCTCTACCATAAAATGCCACCCCGATTCTTTCGTCAATTTTTCTGCTACTTCATTCTTCTCCCTTTGAATGAAATTGATGCCAAATGCTTTGAAATATTCGATGAGATCCCATACACGATTCTTGTATTTTTCAACGAGATCATTCTTGACAACATTTTGTCCTCGAGACTTGATTTGCAGCTAGCTCACTATCGCTAAACACTTGTAAGTTTTTAATCACTCTCTTTCTTGCCCAATGTAGTCTATGGATTAAGGCTTCATACTCTGTTGTTTGTTTGAGAAAGTAAATTTGAAATGGAAAGCTAAGTAATTTTTGTACCTTGAGGTGAAACATGCATAGCTCCTCCTCTAGAACCTTCTCTACTTCTTGAGCCATCAAACAATAACCGCCATACATCATTATCATCCTTGTGGTCTTGCTTAAGCGATGATTTTATTCATGCAAACAATAGAATCATAATTCAGATTCTTCCATTTCTTTGTAAGGGTAAAAATCATGCCTCTTGTTTGCCCATTCATCAAGGGTCAAGTCTAGAATACATCCAACCTTGGTATTAGTTTCATGGGTGCTTGGATAATCCTCTTTATCAAATGCTAAACAATTTGCATTGATTGGACTCAATGTATTATACTCAATATGGAAGTTTGCAATATGCTCATATTTGATTGTATCCTTAGCTCCATACCTTGTTTTGAATAACATATGTGACCAATCATCAGACAAATAACCTCCAATTTTAGTAGTGAAGTCTCTTGAACAACACAATGCAAAGTGCAAAGTGGCAAGTCTATGATAGATACATCTTGCAAGACAGTCACATTGGGACATGCATGCAATGTGAGGCTCAAATCTTTGATTAATCCAACCATTTTTACTGTTGTACCATCCAATTATACCACACCTTTCGAAATGACTTCATATTGAAGACTCGGTTGATCAATTATTTGTTCCGCATCACATAACTACTTGCTCTATATCAATCATGTAGTTATGCACTAGCTTATCTCTAATGATCAATGATACATAGAAGGGAAGGGGATTAAGATTCTTACCTTTTTCCTCGATGATTTCCTTCCTACTGAGCTGTATTGGTAAGCACCTTTTCTTGTTGATTGGGTGGCTGATTTGAGGCTGACCAATTGGATATAACAGCCTACAACATGTATCTCTATCCTAGGATAGACAATGAATCCCACATTGATATGTTCACATTAATTTTATTCATCTTCTCAATTATGTTGAATGGATGTGAGTTATCTCTCTATTATCCCTTACCTAGCACATTCTTCTCTCGGCACATGGGTCATTACAACCGTGCTGAGCAATTCTTGAAGGTGGGTTGGGCTAACTCTGCACATTGGGAGTTGCACTTTGGTTGCTAGCACTTTATGGGGTAACTGAAAGTTGTGGACTGCTTGAATCGGATGATTTCCCTCTCCAATATTCCTATTCTTGGACAAGAATTTACTTCGCACTATGATGAGGTGCTTGATTCATACCATAGACATCTTTAGCTAGCCAATTGATAAGCATGGTCTCATTTATAGGTGCCTCTTTCTCAAGGTTACTTCCTATTGTTGATTCTCTTCCTGTCTGTCTCTTTCTCCACACCAATTTTTTCATCATAAGAAATTGATTCAAAGTGCCATTGAACACATTGACACGGTTATGGGGCTGATTGCATTGGAAAAACCAATCATATTCCTAAGCCATGTTATTTTTCACTAGTACCAAGGCTCTAGATGTGGATGATACATAAAGATTGTAAGGCTAGAATTCCCTATTAGTTGGAGGTTTGGATTGATTTTGATTTTTAGTTTGGATGAGTGGCCTATTAGGTGAATATGGAGGTTTGTTACGTTGTGTCGAGGCTGATATGATCTAAAATTTTGAGCTTGTTGCCTCTTAAGTGTCACCAACTCATTACCAAAGTTTTTAGTTTCTTCATGACTTGTTTGAGCTCATCCGAGGAGTTAGAAGATGAGGTGGAAACTTCAGGTTGAACTCTAATTCCTTAGAGTAGGTATGGGAGATAATGTGGGTGTTTGACTAGTGCTTAGAGCTCCTAGTTTTGGATATAGAGGCATAGGTGGCCTAGGTGCAAGTTTACTAGCCTGAATTAAGCAATTTTGGCTCTAATGGCAATACTATAAGACTCGGGTAAATTTTTAACTCCCATTGATTTAATCATCATGGAAATATCAAAATTTAAAGCTCTAAGGAAGTAAATAAAAGCACCTTTATATGTTGGTCTCTCGGCCATGGGATTCCTATCCCATGTGCGCTACAATTTGAATTTAAAATTAGTCAACTACTCATTAGGATCCCTTTTGATGGTTGTCAATTGTTCCAACAAGGATATATTATCTACCTTCTCTCAAATTGATTGTGAAGAGTCGTGAACAAATGGTCCCAATTCTAAATGGATCTCATGGTTAGAATCGTGAACCACTATAAAGTTTTACCCTTAAAAGATGAATCCAAAGCTTCACCACAACATCCATTCCAATGATCTCATGAGTTACATAGACATTTGCAATATCCTGGATGTGGTCAATTGGAGTTTTTCGGTTCTCTCTATTAGAATATGGTATGATCTTGATCTTTGCAATGGAACTAAATTTTGTGCATTGAGAGCTAGTGGGATATTACCAAAGGTGAAGTTAACTTAGGGGTTGAGCTACACCATCCTAATTGATCAGAAGACTCTAATCAATTGAGCGAAGGCCTACTAGGTGGAGGTGTCGACAAGGTTCTTTTTGGTGGATATGGAGACCTTTGGGATCTTCTTCCTCTCCTTGCTCTTACCAGGATAAATGTAAATAGGAAAATAGTCCCTCTATATTTTTTGACCTTGTTTGTATTCTTCTCATGAACTTGAAAATCTTGGACTACTTTGAAACTAGTGGATTTTGGCTCTTTTGGAGTCACCATATGTACGATTTGTGGCTTCTTAAAAGCTGGTAACTCATAACAAGTGCACATCAATCTTGCTGTAATAGAAATGAAGACTTCTTCTCCCCTTTGGACGTGCCAAAATTGTTGTTGCAAAATCACAACACCCCTGAAATATATAACTTGATGGGTTAAGATCCTCAGTGTGACTACACAACATGGATCATCTCTCAAAGTGTGGGACTTTGTGAGTCGAGAGAGCTCTCTGAATGAAGGCTAGCTCCTATTCCTCTGTTCAGGTGCACACGTTTAGATTGTAGAGGGTCATTCTAAATCCTACTCTAACTTTCCAAGGAGACAGGGTTAAGGGAATACAAGAAATGAAACCTAATCTAATAGAGGTGATGCACCAAAGGAATGTTGAACATTTGCATTTCTTTTAAACAAAAACCATTAAAATTGGACACAATATCCATGCACAGATGACCAAGCTTGCAATGAGGGATCAAGAAGAAGCAACTAAACATAAGAGAGGGTTGAAATCATCCATAGACTTATTCTATTGCTCCAAGAATTGATACAGTGCATTACAACATCCAAGAGGTAGAAATTGCATTATAATTTGGATGGAGGGGTTCAAGACTCCATGTGTTTTCCTGGAGAGTAAAGAAAAGGGAGGGCGCAAAGCAAGAATGTCCAACCCTTTGAAATTTTCCCTCTTGTACAATATATAGGAAGAATGAGAGAGAGAAAGGAGGGAAAAAACCAACCCTGTTCCAACCACCCCTGAAGGAGCATTGAATTCCCCTGCCACAATGATGAGTCTCACTGCAACACCCATGCCCCCATCATTATTCCTTGTTGGGAAAGAAAGGAAACCCATTATTCATCATGGTAGTAGGTAGGAGACTTGACAGCCTTGAAAATGGCAGGTTGAAACACTAATGGTTATAGGTGGGTAGCAGGTGCCGAGAGATCTCTAAAATGTCCCCTCCCACTCAATTTTGAGCTTATGATCAAAATATATGACCTCCTGAAGATACTTTAGGTTTTGAGTCTATTCACGCATATCCATGTGGCGTACTTGCATGTCGCAAGGTTTCACCCCCTCCTCTACACTCTTGAAGTTGTGTCAGGATGACATGTGGCCGTCCATGGGCCTACTATGTTTCTATTTTTATTTTCCTAAGCCCCTCCTATTCGATGGAGTACTACGTCGACCCAAGACACGTGGAGGGCCAACGCTCATTTGGATACTTTCCTTTTATTTTTCTTTCAAGTTACACCAAGATGACGCGTGGAGGCTTCCACCCGTCCTTAGAATTTTCAATAGATCACTCTATCTTTCTCGGACCTTAGAAAGTTAGAGGGTTGTCACTTGTTTGGGGACTACCTTTGGATTCACCTCTTGAAAGAGTTTCGAAGATACACGTGGCTCCTTTCATGGCTTGTCTCTATTTCTTTGTGTTTTTTCTAAGTCTCTTTTGTTTAGTAGGGCCATATGTATTACCCTAGAAACGCGTGGAGGATTAGCGCTCTTTTGAAAATTATCCCTTGGGTCTCACTTCTAAAGCCATGTCGAGGTGACATGTGGTACCTTTTCCGGTCTTGGACTCTTCATATGACCGACTTTTTCTTCTTTTACTCGACCACGTAGCGAGCCCGCGCTCATTTGGGATTTTTTCTTTGAGGAATGCCTTTGAAGTTATGTCGATGAGGCATGTGGAGGCTTCCACCGGTTCTCCTTTCCTTATCCGATTCAATGGCCAAATCTTCCCCATTTTGGACCTAGGACATGTGGAGGGCTAATGCTAGTTCAAGTTCTCTCTTTGGGATGTACCATTGAAATTCTACCGATGAGGCACGTGGCACCTTCCATGACTTTGCGGTTGGTGAAAAAACCTCCATGGGATTGCGGGCGCACTTGAAAACTGTATGCTTTGATTTTAAAAAGTTGCAAAATTTCCAAAGTTCCCCACATGCCCCACTACCCCAAATTTACACTTAGGAAAATTTTCCTCCGCGGCCCCGCATATTCACTTAGCAAAAGAAATCATCCTCGGGTTTCTGGACCTGCAATTGTAACTTTTTCCTTTTACAAAAAGTTCAAAATGCCAACATATCTCCCGCCGACCCGCAACCACAATTTTTCCCTTTGGTGAAAAGTCTTCCCCAAGCCCGCAGGTCTGCATTTGGCAAAAAATCCTTCCTAGGCCCGCCAGCCCATAACTTGCAAAATATGAAGAGTTAGAAGGACTTCTTTACATTTTTGGAAAGGGGAAGAAATTTCCTATCTAATGAAGATGTTTTCAGGAAACCTAAGTGCTTAAAATATATAAAAAATCAGATTGAAGCACAAAAGGGGGGAAAAGGGGGTTAGTTGACTAAAAAATAAGAGTGAGCTTATTTTAGACAACTTCTTGAGTATATGGTTGCCTTTAACTTGTCATTAGTAGAGTGGATAAACATGGAAATTTTGTGAAATCATGTTTATGTCTACTACTAAACTTGAATGTAGTGTACTAAAGAATAAACACTTATTTTATGATTTGGAAGGCAATTGGAGTTGTCCCAACCGATAAATTATTTGTTATTAATGCTCTTCATTGACTGTTGTAGCATAATGAATGTTATGAACTTGAATGTTGTTGTAAACAAAATAGATGGGATGTCTTTACTTATCTGGGGAAGTAAATTGAGCTATGTTGATTGGTATTCATTTGACTCATAACATGTTAATAGTATTCATTTGATTATGGCAGAAATATGAAGGTAAATTTTTTTCATAGCAAGAATGGTAACTTGTAAAAATATCTTTTGCTACTAGTTTATGCAATAAGAATGAGATATGGATATTCATTCCACTTTCCATGAAACTGACCATGTTCTAATCATATAGTTGGCAACATCAGCAATCCTTAAATTTTAATTATCATATGAACTTCATGAATGAAAATATTAGAAACTTAATTGATCTAAGGAAAGATATAATTTTTACTTGATTTTGTACTCTAAGAAGAGTATTGTAAAAGAAATATAGGGATTGTTTTACATAACAATCACCTTCTGATACTTGGAAATTGTATTGACAATGTAAGACTTGTTTAATTCATATTTGAGCATGAAATTAAGGACATGATATGTTTTTATATGAGGAGATGCTTGAGAAGGTCACGTAATTAAATTCAGAATGTTCTTAGTGATAACATATAAATTGGGTGATATTATGACTGTTTTAAAATATATACTAAGGTAGGAATTGAAGCATAAATGTGATTACACTAATATATATCATTCTATTTCAAACAATGAGTTAGCTATTATGACATTGATTGGTTAATAAAAAAAAAAATAGTCGTAAGATTCCATGATGGACCTAGTTAGTGAAAATTATAAGTATTTTTATCTAAGAATTTATATGATTTTAAATATTATATGGGTTATGGACAAGTAATAATCTTGTTGTTTTGGGTTACCCAAGTTGTACTCACATTAAGCCTTTAACATAGTGGTCTTGTTACAAAATCAATTTTTTTCTTATGAATTTTGTTAGTGTAAGTAATAAAAACCTTGACCAACAAAGTCAACCTAGTATAAAATGGATGCATGTCTACACTTCTCTTACGATCCTTTTAGTATGGAAAGAACTAAAACCTTAGGATGAGATTAATTATTTTTACACTTGTCATGCTTTCTAGATTAAGGAAATAAGATCCCATGTTTTTTTATCGTCATAGTTGGTATCCATAACAATATCTTATAGATGGAAAATGTTCTTAAATCAATGAATCAAACAAGTTATTGGTATATTATAGAATGTTTCTCCTTGAGAAAACTTGATCTTAAGCTAAATAGTCACTAATAAACAAGAAAGAAGTTCACCTTTGTAAGAAGAAATACATGAATCAAAACATGAATCTTATAGATCGAGTCAAATATTTAAAGACATTTTTAGTAGTGAAATAACCTTCAAACATTTTACTCTGTGGGACATCCTTAATTATAATCGTATATTATGGATGGTATTTTATGTTCGCCTTCTTGGAGAGTAAAGTGAATTGTTTGAGATGGGTGTTTTATGATTCCTTGTTGCCTATATGACCTATGTTGTGTCTAACTTCTTAAGAGTTAGCAGCATCACTTTCTCTGGTCACCTATGTCATCGTATAAACTCCAAGTAAGTCAAAAAAAATTATCCTTTACTTTACTATGTTGTCTTGTGTGTATGAAATAGTGGGTGTTACACTTGGTATCAGAGTGGAGGTTCATGTTGTCAAACTTTTGGGATAGATTGGAGTTGTGATGGTGTTGCGTGATTGTGGTGAAAATTGGAAGAGTAATGTGGTTTAAGTATCATGTGATCCACCTCATAATTATATTATTTTGAATGCACATGATGTGTATGTTACTTAGTGCGTAATTGTTTACATGTTGATGTGTTGGAGATGAGAGTATTCTTCCTCCTTCTAGGAATTCTATAAGAATTTGAGTTTGAAACAATATCTTGTTGTGTGTGTGTAAGAAATGTGATTATTGACTTTGGAGTGTTGAATCCTTTTGATATTTTTGATGTGTGGGTGTGCTTATATGTTGTGACAAAAAGGTTGATTTGTAGTGAATTGGACTTTGTAATGATGTCATTATCATTGGTATAGAAATGTATATGTCCCATGCTATATGTTGACCGTATGTTGTAATTATGCTCATAATAAGTAAAATTCATGTAATATGTAATGATTAATGTCATAAATTTAGGGAATATGGTGGGTATATTATCCCTATCATAGAGTGATTGCACTTTGGGTGTAGCATGGGGTGATGTGGTGTGTTGTAAACTAGGAATGTTATGCTATGATTTACGTTTTTATGTACCATACGAAGGCACTATGTTAATATGTGTGAAGTGCCATTGTGTAGTATTGTGCACACATTTTATGTTGTGAACCTTACACTAATCAACCCTGAGGTAAATTGGTAAAAGTGTATGTTTAGAGTGAGGGAATGTCTACCATGGGCTAGTAACTCAAGCTGACCTTAGGATCACTAGATGATGACATGTGCTCCTCTTTGTCTCTTTCCTTGTCATTGTTGTATGGATGAAACCTAAGTTTTTTTATGATGTGTTTAGCCTTGTCCACATGGTGGCAAGATGATTTAGATAGAGATGATGAAATTTGTACTATTTATATGTTATTTTGTGAGTGAGGCTTGATGTTTTGAGTGTTAGAAACTCATTGAGTACCCCCTTGGTGGTCATATAAGGCCATATAGTCATCCTAATGTGTTATTCTTGAATATGTATTTTATTCGTATTGATTTTTTTATTTTATTTATACAAGGACCAGAAGTTTTATTTATTGTTGTGTTTTACATGTTGGGAATTTCCTTGGTTTGCGGTACTAACATGTGGATTTTGCACTAAGTATGACTATTTGGCCATTTTTTTGCTTTTTTGGTCCTTTCTTTTTAAAATTTTAAGATTTTACCACCTTTCCCAAGGCTTGTACTTTTCCAGTTGGCCTTTGGATCGGATTCCCTACGTTGGTTCTATTGTCATGATGTGTGGAATATGGTCATGGGATGCACCATGGAATGGTTTTACCTATGGACCCATTTTGTTGTATGGGGCTAGGCCCTAACGAGTTAGATAATTAGTGGGTTGTTGAACCATGAGTTATTATGTAACTTTGGGTTGGGGTTTTCGAGACTCTATGTTCCTAGTTCCATAGGAAACTAGCCTCCTTGAGGGAGGCATAAGAGACTTGAGGGAGGCATAAGAGATTGAGAGAGGCATAAGAAACTTAAGGGAGACATAAGAGATTGAGGGAGGCATAAGAGATTTGTGTGTATGGTTTAGATTTTGGGATTTATGTTGAGTTAGTGTGATGTCTTGGGAGTGGTCCTATGTTGTCACGTTTTACTCAGTTTAGTTGGATATGTTTTTAATGTTGTGGATATGGTATTTATGCCCTTTTGACACTATTTACCTGTAGTTATTTTTTTGAGTTATGTGAAACCTTCATGTGTGGAATTGTGGAAAATTCTAGTTGTTGAAGTACACTTTTGTTCGAATATTGTATGTCAATCATAGGTGTGTGTCAAGTATGATTTCATGTGGACAGAGCATGTTCTCTTCCATAATTTGGTCAAGCTCTTGTGGTGTGGTACAGTCATGATAGTATGTAAAATTATGTCGATTAATCTTTAGTGTTGCGTATTGCATGACCACAGTATTGAATTTTGCTAGTAGTTCCTATGGGGCACCACAAGAATGATTAGACTAAAACTTTTCAATAATGAAATATTAAGGGCTTGAGTTTAGGAATCACATAAAGGAAAATAAATTATTTAAATAATTAAATAAGAGAGAACTACCAATCTTCACAGAACCTTGAAAGTTAAATAATCTCATAAATTTTCTAGTCTACCATGTGGTCATGTGCTTAACGAACAAAAATTAACCATAGGAAGAAATTTCATCTTTCTCTTCCCTTATTGCTTACCCCTTTTTCCTTCTTCAAAGGTGTTATGTCACATCGAGGATGATCCTTTCTTAAGAGGAGGAAAATGTAATGCCTCATTCGTGTTGACTCTGTGTTTTTCCCTTTTACCCCCCTGTTGTTGAAATTTTGAATTGTTATTCATGCTTCCTTTGATCGTTTGGTGATTATGACCTTATTGTGAAGTTAATTTAACATCTTTTCTTTCCGTGTTAACTTATTTTTTTGTCATTAATGAATTATAGTTGATGTGGGTCTTTGTAGTATCTTTACTAATATTCTTGTAAGGGGCCTCTCGTGTTCTCGAGTAAATGGGTTGCTTAGCAAAGTTATTGTTATAATATATGTATGATTTTTATAGTGTGTTAAGGAAAGTTTTTTTAAAATGCACCAATATTTTTGTTTTAAGATAAGTTTTAGTGCGTGGTTGATCTACTCCCTCGTAGACCTATCCTTGTCTTCACAGTGAAAGAAGGAGAGATTCCTTTTGGTGGCTCAAATATCTAGGAGGTGGATTGCAAGATAAATAGCTTCCCCTTGCAATGACTGGACTCCATGCATACTCCTTGTTAATTAAAAAAATTTAATGGTGGATTAAATAGAACTAGCCACCGACCTTACCCACTATTGAAGGCACCTCATTCTTTAATTTACTTTGTTGGCCGCATGAGATCCTTTGGTCGAGGTAATTTTTAGTTCATTTTTATGGAGTGAGGGTCCAAAATAACCTTGGGTCGCATAGACTATTCAAACCAAGATTTTTACCCAGAATTCAAGTCTCATTGAAAAGGTTTTAAAACATCTAAACAAATGCCTTTGCAAAGCAAGAGATCCTCCATTAGTTTTTGTGGAGGGAGGGCTGGTGGATGTTTATGCAAGTTCGGTAGTGAAATACCATGAGCGACCTGTTGGAATAGATCTCCAGGCACCCTTTTTGTGTCAGTTTTGGTTAACTTTGTATCCCAAGAGAAATAGCAAGGGGAGAGAAAATGATTCACAGGCATGGATCTCCACCTTTTACTCTATTTGTATTCATCTGTAGCAAGCACTATTATGCAGTTTATTATTCTGTTGGGAGTATAGACATTCGAATGCATGGTTACACCCTTCTCTATCTTTCCTTTTTAATACGAATGAATAGAATAGATTTCTGGGTGGATTTAATGATAATAGAAGACCTTAGTGGATGGAAGTGTGGTTAGATAAATAAATGGAAATGGTTGTTTCCTTCTACTTAGGTTTATTTTGGATAATGTATTTGTTGGAAGTTATCTTATCCATAGACTCGAACATGTATTTTTTTTAAATCTATGTATTTTGTTGACAATCTTGTTGTCTAAAAGTACGAGTTGGGTTCTTCCCCTTTTGTTGGGCATCCTATGAATGGTTAATTTGGAAATATAGCCTTCGCAATAGCCCTGTGAATGATTTATGACCTGAATTTTCATGGTTATTTCTCGTCAATCCACAGAGATTACCTGCTCGTGACAGTGATGTTGTCTTTAGATACATTTTTACCATTTATAGGTTACTACTAAAGTGTTCTCCAAGAAAGGGGCACATCTCCCTTGGTTTTATATGTTTGGTATTGCATAGAAATACAAAATAAGTGGTTCCTAAGTGTAAGCAATACCTAGTTCATGGGAGTGTAGTCCTTAAGGGGAGTTGCACCTTTTAATATTAAAGTCTAGAAGTGAACCCATGACGTTGTAGGGTGAGTTCATATTGAATCTTGCCTGATTTTTAGGCATAGGAAAAAATAAAATTGTGTCTTGAGGTAAACCATGGATGGGCAAAGCATATTGCCAATTAGTTTAGAACATCATAAAATAATTATGTTGTGAGATGATAGAACATGAAGGTTATTTACATGACTACTTGTCTCTTCCTGCTTAGATGTTGAGATTAGTTATTGATTGCTTAAATGTGTTAATTAAACTCAAGTGGTGATTGGCATTAGTGGTAATGTGTGTCTCTTATGAGAAATTATCTTAAAATTTATTGATCTTTCTAAGAGCGAGAAGATCTGATAAGATCTAGGAATACCTAATAGGGATGTGATACATGTTGTAGTAAATCTACGAAGAAGGTTCTAAGGAATTATACCTTTAATATTTATTGCCTCATATATAGAATTAATGGTCCTTACATAACCGAGAACTTCCTATTTATACTTGATTGTCAAGTCAATATTGATTATACTAATGATTGTTTTTAATGAAAAGTCCGAGAGTGGTTAAATTGTTGAGATGCATGTGATTTTATTGCTCACTAAGAATATATATATAAAATATTGACTATGTACTTACATTTATGAAAGCAAATAAGTATAATAATATTATAGTTGATACAATTATATGTATGGATAGATGTTCATGGAAGATTAAATAATTTTTATTTTATTTTGAAAGTTATCATGGTAATCTAATATCAGAGATAATTTAAAAGTTTTATACCTTGATACCTCTTACAAAATAAGCTATGCTTGCCAGTTTGCACTCAGCCGGGACTAGGAAAGTACTAGGGCAGAGATAGTAAATTGACCATATCTCAAAAATTAACAAACGAAAAAAATTCTAAAATTCAGAAAGCTTGAGCATTTTTGAAATATGAATCCAACGAGTCTAGTCTTGACTTGATTGAATCAGTTTTGAGGGAGATATCATCGAAACAAATATGGTACAAACAAGAAGAAAACCAAGAAAAGACCTAACTATCTAAAAAGACAACTTTAAATCTATCCACCAAGAAGGTCTGAAATTTTATAGGTAGATTCCTTATAATGTTTCCCAGGGACCCACCAAGTTTCCACCCTTTTGGAGCACTACAACAAAAGATATAAGAAACTGTGTTCTTAGAACTGTGTATGCATGACAAAAGTTTATGTGGATTGTTTGCTTGAGAAAATAGAATATTAGATGGGCATAATCATGCCTTATTATCATCAATATCTTATTGAGTATATGTTTTCCTTTCACTTGTCATTGGTAGAGTGGTTAAACATGGAAAGTTTGTGAAATGATGTTTGTGTCTACTACTAAACTTGAATGCAGTGTACTACAAAATAAAGATGTCTTTTATAATTTGGAACATAATTAGAGTTGTCTCGATGATATAAATTATTTTTTAGTAATGCTCTTCATTTACTTTTATAGCATAATGAATTGTATGAACTTGAATGTTGTTGTTAAAAAAGGGGGATCCATTTACTTGTTTATGAAGTAAATTGAAGTATGTTGATAATTATTAATTTGCTCTGCTATAACATGATAAGATCATGTATTTGATTATGACATAATATGAACATAAAATTTTTCATAGGAAGAATAGTAACTTGCAAAATATCTCTTGCTCCTGGTCAATGCAATAAGAATAAGAGATGGATATTCATGCCAGTTTCTATGAAACTAACCATGTTCTAATCATGCAGGTGGCAGATCAGCGAGCCTTAAATTTGAATTGTCGTATGAACTTCATGAATGAAAATATTGTAACCTTAATTGATCTAAGGAAAGATATAATTTTTACTTGCTTTTGTACTCTAGGAAGATTATTGCAAAACAAAAGGGGCTTGTTTTACATAACAACCACCTTCTGATACTTGGAAATTGTATTGACAATGTAAGACTTGTTTAATTCATATTTGAGCATGAAATTAAGGACATGATCTATTTTTATATGAGGAGATGTTTGAGACGTTTCTGCCATTAAATTCAATAATGTACTTAGTGATAACATATAAATTAGGTGATATTATGATTGTTGTAAAGTATATACTAAGGTAGGAATTGAAGTATAAATGTGATTATACTAATATATATCATTCTATTTCAAACAATGAGTTAGCTATTATGAAATTGATTGGTTGATAAAAAAAGTAAATATAGTTGCAAGATTCCATGATGGACCTATTTAGTGAAAATTATAAATCTTTGTATCTAATAATTTATATGATTTTAAATATTAGCAGAGTTATGTACAAGTAATAATCTTCCTATTTTGGGTCACCCAAGTTGAACTCACCTTAATCCTTTAACATAGTGCTCTTGTTACAAAATCAATTTTTTTATTATGAAATTTATTAGTGTAAGTAACAAACCTAGACCGACAGTCAACCTAGTATAAAACCAAGGTGCATGACTACTCTTCTCTTGCAATCCTTTTAGTATAGGAAGAACTAAAACCTTAGGATGAGCTTAATTTTTTTACACTCATCATGTTTTCTAGCTTAAGGAAATAAGAGCCCAGGTTTGTGTTATCATCATAGTTGGTATCCTTAAAAATATCTTATAAATGGGAAATTTTATTAATCAATGAATTAAACAAGTTATTGGCATATTATAGAATGATTCTCCTTTAGAAAACTTGATCTTAAGCTAATTAGTCAATAGTAAACAAGAAAGAAGTTCACCTTTGTAAGAAGAATTGCACGAATCAAAACATGAATCTTCTAGATCGGAGTCAAATTTTCAAAGACGTTTTTAGTAGTTAAATAACCTTCAAAGATTTTACTCTATGGGATGTCCTTAATTGTAACTGTGTATTGTGGTTGGTCTATTATGTTGTGCCTTGTCAAAGAGTAAAGTGAATTGTTTAGATGGGTGTTGTATGATTCCTTGTTGCCTATATGATCTATGTTGTGTCTAACTTGTTGAGAGTTGGTAGTAGCCCTTTTTGGTTGCATGTGTCATCATGCATATTCCAAGTAAGTCGAAAAAAAAATTATCGTGTCTTTGAAATAGTGGGTGTACTGAAATTATGTTGTCTTGTGTGTCTTAAATAGTGGGTGTTACACTTATAACATAGGTATGAAGTTAAGTAAAACTTCACATCCTTTTCAAGCACTATAAAACATATCCACTTTGGTATTCCCTTTTCAAAATATACAAAGAGTGATTATTCAAATAAAAATACATAATATTATTCTATGGTAATACATGTATTGCCAGATTAATATAATGTTACAATTATAACTCATTAATTACAAAAATCATATCTATAAAAATTCCTCTTGTTCGAGTAGTACCCGATAGATGTTGCATCATTCATATGACTAAGTTTTGAAATCACCTACACTCAAGCATAAATTCCATGCATCCATCATTTCAACAATTATAATGATAGAATAGAGAGAGAGAGAGGAAGGAGGAATAAAATATATGATTCATTTTCTTTTGTAATCACCATAACATCATGTATCCAATTTTCATTTAATTTCAAATAATATACATTTTGACCCATTTACATTTTCAAAACCCAATCATATATTTTCGTAATTATCTCGAGAGAGAAAATGACAAAAATAGAGAAAGTATTGATTTTAGTTTCCTTTCTATTCATGATATCATAATCACATAAATTATAAAATTTTCATTTAATTTCCATCTCATGAAATTTATAACTCGTTTAAATTTTTAGAACCATCAAAATATCGAGTTGCTTCTAGGAAGAAATAAGGGAAGGGAGAGAAACATCATAATTTCCCAAAAATATGAATACAATAATTTGATCAATTTTTGCCCTAAAATGTGTGGAAACTATAGGTACAAGGTTCCACGATTAGGTATGAGTAGATAGAACCCTTAGAAGGTGTGTTTAGCTAAAGTTACAATTTTGGTGCAAGTTGGCCAAAACATCTAAAGTGCTAACAAATTGGGCCTTGAAAATACTCGTTTTAAGTTTGAAAAAAATGTATGATGATTCATGTGTATTAAGGAGGAGGATTTTGGAGGATTTTTTTATCTCTCAGTTTAGAGGGGACTAAATTTTTTTAATGTGTTTGATTGCGTATTAATGAGGAATAATATGAATTCTACCTACTCCCCCATCCTCCCCGTAGCGATCCTATCTAGCACATGGCCCCACCCACCAAAATTTATTTGACATGCTTGGCATGGGCTGTGGAAGGCATTTTTAATATTTTTTGGGGCCTTGTTCTGACTGGAACATCCTTTCTAATGTTGGCCACCTATTGTTTCCATTGGTTTTTTCTTTTATGCCATGCTTGGACCATGACTTGGGTAGTTAGAATGCTTTTTTAGAGGATGGGTTTGGCTTGCGTCCATTCTGAGGAAGCGAACTATGTAGTTTGGAGACCTATTGGTTGCATACGGTGAACACAGAGCCATTTAGCAGATCCTTCCTGTGTGTATCCTGCAATCATGGAGATCCCTTGAGGCCACACCTCTTTGAGGAATTTTTCAAACAGTCTTCATGCCTCATGGATGCTTCCACTCTGTACATACGTGGCTTCTGAAGCTCATACTTCTGCATCTGACAAAAATATGATCTCCATTGTGCTTTGATGGATGTCCATATTCTACCTTAGTGTCCCATTTTGACGCAAGTTGGGAGGGCATTGGAAAGGTTGTGGGGTCTGGATTTTCCCTTGATAATCATGTTTATTTGAGGCATTTGTAGCTCATTGTTTTGGAGCTCCTTCCTGGCCGTGTATCCTCGGGTGCCAAAACGTAGCCATGAATGGGTAGGAGCAACCAACATGCTGAGGATAGTGAATTTTAGAATGTGTTACAGCTGCTTGAGCCCATTTCAATGTGGCTGCATTGAGGAAGCTCCAATCAGGCATGTTAAGTATAACCCCTGCAATATTCTACTACTTTTTCATAATTTCTTGAAATGAATGTTTTATTTTCTTGTAAATGGTGTCTTGAATGGGTTATGTGGGTACCTCTATTGCTACTATGGGAATAAGGAATAATAAATAAATAAAACAATATAGTTCTTTTCAATCCTCCTTTCCTTGTGAGCTAGTTTTAGTGTTTTGTCTTTGTGATCTATGGAGAAATGGCCTGGCCAAAGGGCATGGATCACATCTCCCTTACTCTAGGATTCATATCATAAGACATTTGAGTATTTATCTAATGTATATTCTTGGGTTTTCCTTATTCTTACAAAATAGATATTGAACAGTTATAGGCATTGTGTTTATTTGTATATATACTTTATTTCTTATACTGTCATTTCAAGAAGCAGTGTATGTGGTTATGACTTTTCTTACTGTATACGCATTTAGGATATGGTAGAATGACCTGGGTTGTAGAAAATTCCACTCTTTCATTATAATGCTCTTCTGAGATGAATATCTACAAGTATATGGTTTCATGTGGGATTGTATGTACCATATAAAAATATATTTAATATTTACATTATTTGTTGAAGGTTATTGGGAAGGATTAACGACTAGGGTACATACCTTCAGTTGTGCATACCTAGTTATTTTTTTCCCTTGCATGGATTAGAGAAAACTCACGTATCGGTGTAGTATATATCTACTGTATAAATCTTTTGTGGCTCGAATAGGTATTTTGAATACCTAGATAAGAAAAGGTAAATACATATATTTATGTAGTATCTATTTATATAGATATTTTGTGTAGCTTCTTAGAGTCACATTAGCGGCTTTTGAATACCCAAAACATGCTTAAGCCTATAAGTGGCTCACATTCATGAATATTGTTTCCTAAGCTTGCCATGGATGTCGAATGTCTATATTCATGTCAAATGGATAAAACAGTTGCATACTGGTATGAACTCATCTGGGATTTGTCTTAAAAATAGATCACCATATTAATTGGTCACATGAGTTTTCTCTTCCCTTTTATTGTTACATTATAAGATGAGTAAATTAATAAATTCTATTTTTCCTTGTGTATTGTTCTTTTTATGAATTATGAGGAATTTGATAAGCAAATGTGAAAACTCGGTTCCTTTCCTTGGAAGGTAAATTGGGTTAACTATGAGTTGTTTTCTAAGTCGGGTAACCTGTTTGAATTCATTTATAATACTTGTGTAATAGTGTTATTCTTTAGTTATTATTTTCTTTAGAGTTTCACCTCCATGGCACCCATGTGACTGAAGTTGTTCCAAGTCAGTGATTTTCACTCCAAGTTTGGAAGGCCTAGTAAATAGAAGCCATGGGCCATAAGCTCGAACCCTCCTGCTACTTTATTTTGTTGTTTTCATTGAAGGGTCTTACTAGCGTTTGTGTGGGGAGTTGTTCTTAAATGTTTTAAAATATATATCTTGGGTTTCTAGGACCTCTTGGAGTACCTGGATGAAGAGGAGTCTTCTTAAGTCAAACCTCGTAAGGGTATTACCTTGTACTCAAAAAAAATGTGTGTTTATGGCCTTCATGAAAGAAATGATGGTGTTGGGTTGAAACCATGACATGAGAGTGTCTATGTATATTCAGAGGTTGGTTCTATTTAGATTCAATCACTTTTTTCTATCACATATAGAATGTGAGTATAAGCAATGTGTGAGGAGATGGATAGATTGTTTGGATGTGTACTATGGTTTGATTTTCTGAGACCAATGAACACTAGTAGGTTATAGTCCATTAATGATTTCTTACTATTAAGTTGTGTTGTTATCATCTTCAGATGTAATCTTAGTGGTCATAGCATCCTTTATTGATGAAGGAATGGGTTCAAAGGTATTGTTGTGTGTTTCATTCAAATGAAAATCTGTTGATTGAGTGGTTTGGATCCTTATTAAATCTTGGGTTCTTCATTTAAAAGGAGGGTTTGGGTATTATATTTCAATCACGTAATCCATAGGATTACATGATTGAAATCTCAATATTCTGAGCCCTTTTTGTTTTAATCTATAAGGTCTTTCCTTGATTATTCGAGATATCATTCTTACTAGAATATTTGGCTTCCTTCTTGTTGGCTGGTGTAAATCTTTATCTCGTGTGAAGAATTTTGATTAGTGGTTTGTGCTTTGATCCATTCTTGAAATAGAATATTCCTTTCATGATATTGTTAAATGTTAGCTTACTGTTGCATTGGGTAGTCTTAACATGCTCAGTTCTCACGAACTGACTCGAGTTAATACTTGTGTAGATGGATTATGCGAGTAGATAAAAGGAAAGAGTTCTAAAGGTTTCATCGGTTTGATTTATGAAGTTCCTTGTACGAATGTCAAATGTGTTGTAAATCTTGCAATGGTGCTTGTAAAGGAGTTTGAAGGCCTCTTGCCTTGGATTTTTGGTATTTGTGAAATAAAGTTGTCTTGTCCTTTTGTAGCAAGACTTGTAATTATTTTTGTGAGGAATAAAACTCGATCATCACCTTGTTATGTGTACTTTCTTTATGATATTATTTCAGTCATAAAAATGTTGTAGCATGGTTGACCAATTTTGTTACCTTCTTGTTCTCATCCAAATTCAATCAATCTTTTGACACCTTTGGTTTGTGTGCCACGTTGAATAGAAATTTTATAACCATGTTTAGTTCTCTCGATTCATAATGGTAGTTTCTTCTTTCAAGTCTTAAAACTTTCTGGTATATAACCCCCCAATGGTCTTGGCATCAATGCAATTCTATGTATATTTTAGTGGGTGGTAATCTTTTTTCTAAAGTTAATAAAAATACAATAAAATGAATACATAGATGAATAAATGAATAAGATAATAATGAAGTTGTGTTTTTATAGGTAAATTTAGGAGTCCTTAATTGGAAAGAAAGGAGTTTTCTACTAGTGTAAAATAATCCACCCTCACTAACCTTAAGCTACATATTAAACCTTATCCCCTTTGTCGAACCAAATCAAGAAAATGCTAAATGAGGTTGTTACCCAAATCCTGTTGAACTCTTAAGTCTCTTTAAAAGACTAGTTAATAACTAAGGAGATCATGATGATGAAATAACTTGACCTTTTCTCTCTAACCTTTGCCATGGTTCTTTGTAATCTTCTCTTAAGCATGGTTAATTGTTGATCCTTGCACCAGGAGTTGTATTTCCAACCTTAATGGTATTCCACTCTAGTTGGATCTTGCGCTCATCGCCTTGTGTAATGAAGGTCTGATCAAGATTTTATAGCTTGGGTATGATTAAGAAACCTTGTGAGAGATGGAAGGTGTCCCTTTTGATCAAATGATTTTAGCCAGTTTTTCTAGCCTTTAGATGAACCTCATTCCAAAACTTGTTCTCAAGCTAATTAGTCAATAGTATAAAATTAATAAGTTCACCTTTGTAAGAAGAAATGCTCAATTCAAACCTGAATCTTCTAGTTCATAAAGTTAGGCTTGAAAGACATTTTTAGCAAAATGCATAACCTTAAAGGATTTTACACCATGGGGTGCACTTAACTGAGACTATGTATTGTGGTTGGTCTTGTTTCGTGGTGCCTTGTCAAAGAGAAAAGTGAACTATCCTTGATGGGTGTTGGATGTTCTGTGTTCCCTATGTGGTCATAGTTGTGTCAGGTTGTTTGAAGAGTTAGTTGTAACCTTTGTGTCCTCCTGTAATGTCATTTTATACTTCGAACAAGTCAAAAAAATTATCCTGTATTTTTCTATGTTGTCTTGTGTGTTTTGAAAGTGGATGTTACACTTGGTATCAGAGTGGAGGTTCATGCTCTCAAACCTCTGGGACAGATTGGAGTGGTGATGGTGTTGTGTGATGGTGGTGGAAATTGGAAGAGTAATGTGGTTTAAGTGTGATGTGATCCATGTTGTAATTGTGATATTGTGAATGCACATGATGTGTATGTCACTTAGTGCATAATTGTTTGCATGTTGATGTGTTGGAGATGAGAGTATTCTTCCTCCTTCCAGGAATTCTATGAGAATTCGAGTGTGAAACACTGTCTTGTTGTGTGTGTGGAAGAAATGTGATTGTTGATTTTAGAGTGTTGAATCCTTTTGATATTTGTGATGTGTGGGTGTGCTTATATGTTGTGTGACCAAGGTTGGCTGTAGTGAATTGGATTTCTTAATGATGTCATTATCATTTGTGTAGAAATGTGTGTATTTCCATGTATATGGTAGTTGACTGTATGTTGTAATTGTGCTCATCATAAATATAATTCATATAACATGTAATGATTCATGTCATGATTTAGGGAAATATGGTGGGTATATGATCCCTATCGTATAGTGATTGCACTTTGGGTGCAGCATGGGGTGATGTGGTGTGTTGTAAACCATGAATGTTATGTATGTGATTTACCTTGTTTATGTACCATGCAAGGCACTATGTTATTATGCATGAAGTACCATTGTGTAGTATTGTGCATACATGTTATGTTGTGAACCTTACGCTAACCGACCCTGAGGGAAATCGGTAAAAGAGTATGTTTGGAGTGAGGGAATGTGTACCATGGGCTAGTAACTCGAGCTAACCTTAGGCTCAGTAGATGATGACCTATGCTCCTCTTTCTCTCTCTCCTTGTGGTTGTTGTATGGATGTAACCTAAGTGTAGCTATGACTATGTTTAGCCTTGTCGAAGTGGTGGCGGGATGATTCAGATAGAGATGATGACAATTGTACTATTGATATGTTATTTTGTGAGCTGAGGCTCAATGTTCCAGTGCCAAAACTCATTGAGTACCCCCTTGGTGGCTAGATAAGGTCACATAGTCATCATAATGTGTTATTCTTATATATGTATTTTATTCATAAATTGAACTTTTTATGTTATTTCTACAAGGACCAACAATTTTCTTGATTGCCATGTTTTACATTTTGGGCATTTCCTTGGTTTGCGGTACTAACATGTGGATTTTTGCACTAACTATGGCTATTTGGCCATTTGTTTTGCTTGGTTTTGGATCTTTTTTTTTAAATTTAAGATTTTACCACCTTTCCCAAGGCTTGTACTTTTCCACTTGGCATTTGGATCAGATTGCTATGCTGGTTCTATTGTCTCTGATGTGTGGAATAGGGTCATGGGATGCACCATGGAATGGTTGGACCTATGGACCCGCTTCATTATATGGGGTACGCCCCAAGGAGTCATAGATAACTAGTGGGTTTTTGAACCATGAGTTATTATGTCACTTGGGTTAGGGGTGTCGGGACTCTATGTGCCTAGGGCCATAGGGAAACCGGCCTCCTTGAGGGAGGCATAAGAGATTGAGGGAGGCATAAGAGGGAGGCATAAGAGATTGAGGGAGGCATAAGAGACTTAAGGGAGGCATAAGAGATTGAGGGGCATAAGAGACTTGAGGGAGGCATAAGAGATTGAGGGAGGCATAAGAGACTTAAGGACATAAGAGAGGAGGATTAAGGGAGGCATAAGAGACTTGAGGGAGGCATAAGAGATTGAGGGAGGCATAAGATATTGTGTGTGTGTGTGTGTGTGATTGATGCTTTGGGAGGTATACAAAGTTGTTATGATGTTTTGGTTTTGGTCTTAGGATGTACGAGTTACTCATGGTAGTTGGATATGTTTTATGATGTTGTGGATATGGCATTGATGCCCTTGTTGACCCTATGTACATGTAGCTATTTCTAAGTTATGTAAAATCTTCATATGTGAAATTGTGGAAAATGTCTGGTTGTCATAGTACACTTTGTTCGAGTATTCTATACGTCAGTCATAGATGTGTGACAAGTACTATGTTATGTGGACCATGCATGTTCCCTTCCATAAATTGACTAATCTCTTGTGGTGTGGTACCATCATGAAGTATCTACTTGTATGCTTGTGAATCTATAGTGTTTTGTATGACCCTAGTAGGGTGTTGTGATAGCAGTTCATGTCGGGCACCCAAAAGAAGGAATAAACTAAAACTCTACAACAATGAAATTTTAAAGAACATGAATTAAAAATAATGTAAATGGAAAGAGTCTAATTAACCGAACTTCACAAAACTGACAATCTTCACAGAACTTGAAAGTTAAAATTCTACCAAATGTTTCTAAGGCTTCCCCATGGTCATGCATTAATGACTAGGGTGTACCTTCATCTTTATCAGTTCCTTGATGCTTACCCCTCCTCCCTCCTTCAGTGTTATGTTGCATCAGGATGATGCTTTCTTAAGGGGAGGAGAATGTAATGCCTCATATATCTAGCCTTGGATGGATGTGTAGAAGAAGGAGACGTTAGGAGGAGGCACAAGTTTTGAGGGGATTTTTTTATCTCTCACCTGAATTAAATCATTGCCAAATCTTGGTTAAGCTTTGTTTATGTGTAAGGAGGAGGATTTTGGGAGGTGCCAGTTTAGAGGGGACTAAATTTTTTTAATGTGTTTGAATGCGTATTAATGAGGAATAATATGAATTCTACCTACTCCCCCATCCTCCTCTGTAGTAGTAGCCTATCCTAGCACATGGCCCCACCCACCAAAATTTATTTGACATGCTTGGCATGGGATGTGGAAGGCATTTTTAATATTTTTTTGGGGCCTTGTTCTGAATGGAACGTCCTTTCTAATGCTGGCCACCTGTTGTTTCCTAGTTTTTTTCTTTTATGCCATGCTTGGACCATGACTTGGGTAGTTAGAATTTTTTTTGAGGATGGGTTTGGCTACGTCCATTCTGGAGGGAAGTGAACTATATGTAGTTTGGAGACTTGTTGGTTTCATATGGTGAACACGGAGCCATTTAATATCCTTCCTTGTGTATCCTATCCTACAATCATGGAGATCCCTTGAGGCCACACCTCTTTGAGGCATTTTTTCAAACAGTCTTCATGCCTCGTGGATGCTTCCACTCTATACATATGTGGCTTCTAAAGCTCATACTTCTACATCTGAAAAAATATGATCTCCATTGTGCTTCGATGGATGTCCATATTCTACCTTAGTGTCCCATTTTGACGTAGGCTGGGAGGGCGTTGGAAAGGTTGTGGGGTCTAGATTTTCCCCTGATAATCATGTTTATTTGAGGCATTTACTGCTCACTATTTTGGAGCTCCTTCCCTAGTCGTGTATCCCTGTAGGTGCCAAAACGTAGCCATGAATGGGTAGGAGTGACCAACATGCTAAGGATAGTGAATTTTAGAATGTGTTGTAGCTTCTTGAGCCCGGATTCAACATGGCTGCATTGAGGAAGCTCCAATCAAGCATGTTAAGTATAACCCCTGTAATATTCTGCTACTTTTTCATAATTTCTTGAAATGAATGTTTTCTTTTCCTACAATGGTGTCTTGAATGGGTTATGTGGGTACCTCTATTTCCTACTACGGGAATAAGGAATAATAAATAAATAAAACAATATAGTTCTTTTCAATCCTCCTTGCCCGACGAGCTAGTTTTAGTGTTTTGTCTTTGTGATCTATGGAGAAATGGCCTGGCCAAAGGGCATGGATCACATCTCCCTTACTCTAGGATTCATATCATAAGACATTTGAGTATTTATCTGATGTATATTCTTGGGTTTTCCTTATTCTTACAAAATAGATATTGAATAGTTATAGGCATTGTGTTTATTTGTATATATACTTTATTTCTTATACTATCATTTCAAGAAGTAGTGTATGTGGTTATGACTTTTCTTATCAGTATACGCATTTAGGATATGATAGAATGACCTGGGTTGCAACAAAGTCCACTCTTTCATTATAATGCTCTTCTGAGATGAATATCTGCAAGTATATGGTTTCATGTGGGATTGTATGTACCGTATAAAAATATATTTAATATTTACATTATTTGTTGAAGGTTATTGGGAAGGATTAATGACTAGGGTACATACCTTCAGCTGTGCATACCTGGTTATTTTTTTCCCCTTGCATGGATTAGAGAAAACTCATGTATCGGTGTAGTATATATCTACTGTATAAATATTTTGTGGCTCAAATAGGTATTTTGAATACCCAGATAAGCAAAGGTAAATACATATATTTATGTAGTATCTATTTATATAGATATTTTGTGTAGCTTCTTAGAGTTGTTAGCGGATTTTGAATACCCAGAACATGCTTAAGCCTATAAGTGGCTCAACATTCATGAATATTGTTTCCTAAGCTTGTCATGGATGTCGAATGTCTATATTCATGTCAAATGGATAAAATAGTTGCATACTGGTACGAACTCATCTGGGATTTGTCTTAAAAATAGATCACCATATTAATTGGTTGCATGAGTTTTTCTCTTCCCTTTTATTGTTACGTTATAAGCTGAGTAAATTAATAAATTCTATTTTTCCTTGTGTATTGTTCTTTTTATGAATTATGAGGAATTTGATAAGCAAATGTGAAAACTCGGTTCCTTTCCTTGGAAGGTAAATTGGGTTAACTGTGAGTTGTTTTCTAAGTCAGTGTAACCTATTCTAATTTCATTTTATAATATTGTGTAATAGTGTTATTCTTTAGTTATTATTTTCTTTAGAGTTTCACCTTATGGCACCCATCTTTGTTCCAAGTTAGTGATTTCACTCCAAGTTCGAAAGGCCTAGTAAATAGAAGCCATGGGCCATGTAAGCTCGAACCCTCATGCTACTTATTTTGTTGTTTTCATTGAAGGGTCTTACTAGCATTTGTGTGGGGAGTTGTTCTTAAATGTTTTAAAATATATATCTTGGGTTTTGGGACCTCTTGGAGTACCTGGATGAAGAGGAGTCTTCTTAAGTCAAACCCATAAGGGTATTACCTTGTACTAAAAAAATGTGTGGTTTATGGCCTTCATGAAAGAAATGATGGTGTTGGGTTGAAACCATGACCTGAGAGTGTCTATGTATATTCAGAGGTTGGTTCGGTTAGATTCAATCACTTTTTGTCTGTCACATAGAATGTGAGTATAAGCAATGTGTGAGGAGATGGATAGATTGTTTGGATGTGTACTATGGTTTGATTTTCCTGAGACCAATGAACACTAGTAGGTTATAGTCCATTAATGATTTCTTACTATTAAGTTGTGTTGTTATCATCTTCGAGACATAATTTTAGTGGTCATAGCATCCTTTATTGATGAAGGAATGGGTTCAAAGGTATTGTTGTGTTTCATTCAAATGAAAATTTGTTGATTGAGTGGTTTGGATCCTTATTAAATCTTGGGTTCTTCATTTAAAAGGAGGGTTTGGGTATTAGATTTCAATCATGTAATCCATAGGATTACATGATTGAAATCTCAATATTCTGAGCCCTTTTTGTTTTAATCTATAAGGTCTTGCCTTGATTATTCAAGATATCATTCTTACTAGAATATTTGGCTTCCTTCTTGTTGGCTGGTGTAAATCTTTATCTCGTGTGAAGAATTTTGATTAGTGGTTTGTGCTTGATCCATTCTTGAAATAGAATATTCCTTTCATGATATTGTTAAATGTTAGCTTACTATTGCATTGGGTAGTCTTAACATGCTCAGTTCTCGTGAACTACTCAAGTTAATACTTGTGTAGAGATGGATTATGCAATTAGATAAAAGGAAAGAGTTCTAAAGGTTTCATCGGTTTGATTTATGAAGTTCCTTGTATGAATTTCAAATGTGTTGTAAATCTTGCAATGGTGCTTGTAAAGGAGTTTTGAAGGCCTCTTGCCTTGGATTTTTCGGTATTTGTGAAATAAAGTTGTCTTGTCCTTTTGTAGCAAGACTTGTAATTATTTTTGTGAGGAATAAAACTTGATCATCACCTTGTTATGTGTACTTTATTTATGATATTATTTTTGTTGTAAAATTTTGTTAGCATGGTTGACCAATTTTTTTACCTTCTTGTTCTCATCCAAATTCAATTGAATCTTTTGACACCTTTGGTTTGTGTGCCATGTTGAATAGAAATTTTATAACCGTGTTTAGTTTCTCTCAATTCATAATGGTAGTTTCTTCTTTCGAGTCTTAAAACTTTCTAATATATAACCCCCCCAATGGTCTTGGCATCAATGCAATTCTATGTATATTTTAGTGGGTGGTAATCTTTTTCTGAAGTTAATAAAAAATACAATAAAATGAATACTCAGAGACGGGAAATAATGAATGGATAGTGGTGGATAGGAGAAAGAAAGGAAACAACAAATCTAAATCCCCACTGCTTTTGGCCAAGGTTTGATTCTTGTCTTTTTAGGTGTTATCGTTGCTATATCTAGACTTTTGGTTTGTTGGGTGGTCACTGACAACCCTGTTTGTTATTTAGTGGTTGTTTCTTAGCTAGTTTTTGCAGCTTTTTATATTTTTCTTGTTTCTTTCTCGCCCTCTTTTAAGGGAAAGACTAATGTTTAAGGTCCTTAGTCTACAGCCAAGTTATTTTGACCTCTTTCTTTGGATCTCTTTTCCCGAGCCGCGGCTTTCTTTTGGGGCCTTTGGGTCTTTGTTTGTTGTTGTTCCTCCTTTTGGGCTTTGATGTTTATCTACCGGTCTTTTGTACAAGGTTCCCGATCCCTTAAAAATTTTCTTTTACCCAATCTAATAAGAAAATGAATAAATGAATAAGATAATAATGAAGTGTTTTTATAGGTAAATTTAGGAGTCCTTAATTGAAATAAAGGATTTTTCTACCAAAGGTAAAAAGAATCCACCCTCACTAACCATAATATACATATTAAACCTTATCTCCTTTGTTGAACCAAATAAAGAAAATGCTAAATGAGGTTGTTACCCAAATCTTGTTGAACTCTTAAGTCTCTTTAAAAGACCGATTAATAACTAAGGATATCATGATGATGATATAACTTGACCTTTTCTCTCTAACCTTTTCCATGTTTCTTTGTAATCTTCTCTTCAAATAGCAGCTTAATTATTAATCCTCGCACTGTGAGGTTGTATTTCCAAACCTTAATGGTATTCCACTCTAGTTCAATCTTGCGCTTGTCACCTTGTGTAGTGAAGGTCCGGATAAATATTTTGTATATTGGGTATGATTAAGTAACCTTGTGAGAGATGGAAAGTGTCCTTTTGATCAAAGGATTTTAACCAGCTTTTTCCACCTTTAGATGAACCTCATTCAAAACTTGTTTAAAGCTAATTAGTCAATAGTATAAAATTAATAAATTCACCTTTTAAGAACAAATCCTCAATTCAAACCCGAATCTTCTAGTTCATAAAGTCATGCCTTGAAATATGAATTTTAGCAAAACACATAACCTTAAAGGATTTTACACCATGGGGTGAATTTAACTTAGACTGTGTATATGTGGTTGGTCTTGTTTCGTGGTGCCTTGTCAAAGAGAAAAGTGAACTGTCCTTGATGGGTGTTGGATGTTCTTTGTTCCTATGTGGTAATGGTTGTATCAGTCATTTGAAGAGTTACTTATAACCTTTATGTCCTCTTATAACAATGTTCTATAATTCAAAAACAAGTCAAAAAATTACCCTATTTTTTCTATGTTGTCTTGTGTGTTTTGAAAGTGGATGTTACACTTGGTATCGTAGTAGAGGTTCATCCTCTCAAACATTTGGGATAGATTGGAGTGGTGATGGTGTCATGTGATGGTTATGGAAATTGGAATAGTAATGTGGTTTAAATGTGATGTGACCCATGTCGTAATTGTGATATTGTGAATGCACATGATGTGTATGTCACTTAATGTGTAATTGTTCGCATGTTGATGTGTTAGAGATGAGAGTATTCTTCCTCCTTCCAGAATTCTATGAGAATTCGAGTGTGAAACACTATATTGTTGTGTGTTTGGAAGAAATGTGATTATTGATTTCAGTGTTGAATTTGTTTGATAATTGTGATATGTGGGTTTGCTTATATGTTGTGTGACCAAGGTTGGTCGTAGTGAATTGGATTTCTTAATGATGTCATTATCATTTGTGTATAAATGTTTGTATTTCCATGTATATGGTAGTTGATCGTATGTTGTAATTGTCCTCATCATAAATATAATTTATATAACATGTAATGGTTCATGTCATGATTTAGGGAAATATGGTGGGTATATGATCCCTATCATATAGTGATTGCACTTTGGGTGCAAAGCATGGGGTGATGTGGTGTGTCAGAACCATGAATGTTACGTATGTGCTTTACCTTGTTTATGTACCATGTGAAGGCACTATGTTATTATGCGTGAAGTACCATTGTGTAGTATTGTGTATACATGTTATGTTGTGATCCTTACGCTAACCGACTCCGAGGGAAATCAATAAAAGAGTATGTTTCTAGTGAGGGAATGTGTACCATGGACCAAAAGAATGTGATTTGACCTTAGTCTCAGACATGAAAACCTGTGCTCCTATTTCTCTCTCTCCTTGTGGTTGTTGTATGGATGCAACCTAAGTGTAGATATGGATGTGCTTATCCTTGTCAAGTGGTGACAATATGATTCAAATAAAGATGATGACAAATGTTATACTATTGATATGTTATTTTTGAGCTGAGGATTGATGTTTTGAGTGCCAATAACTCATTGAGTACCCCCTTGGTGGCCATATAAGGCCACATAGTCATCATAATGTATTATTCTTATATATGTATTTTATTCGTAAATTGAAATTTTTATGTTATTTCAAGGACCAAGAATTTTTTTGATTTCCATGTTTTACATTTTAGGCATTTCCTTGCTTTTACGGTACTAACATGCGGATTTTTACAATAACTATGGCTATTTAGCCATTTTTTTCTTGGTTTTGGATCTTTTATTTTTAATTTTAAGATTTTACCACCTTTCCCAAGGCTTCTACTTTTCCACTGGGCATTTGGATCGATTGCTATGCTAGTTCTATTATCTTGATTTGTGGAATAGGGTCATGGATGCACCACCATGAATGGTTGGGTCCTTGGAAAAGCTTCGTTGTATGGGGGTACACCCAAGGATTCACGTGCACAACTAGTGGGTTGTTTAACCATGATTTATTATGTCACTTCGGTTAGGGGTGTCCCGGACTCTGTGTTCTAGGGCCATAGGGGAAAATGGCCTCCTTGAGGGAGGCATAAGAGATCGAGGGAGGCATAAGAGACTGGAGGGAGGCATAATAGATTAAGGAGGCATGAGAGACTTGAGGGAGTCATAAGAGATCGAGGGAGGCATAATAGATTGAGGGAGGCATAAGAGAATCAAGGAGGCATAAGATATTGAGGGAGGCGTAGGAGATTTTAGGGAGGCATAAGAGACTTGAGGGATGCATAAGAGATTGAGGCGGTGCATAAGAGATATATGTTTCGTGTGTGTGTGTGATTGATGCTTTGGGAGGTATACATAGTTGTTATGATGTTTTGGTTTTGGTCTTAGGATGTACAAGTTACTCATGGTAGTTGGATATGTTTTATGATGTTGTGGATATGGCATTGATTCCCTTTCTTGACCCTATGTACATGTAGTTATTTCTTGAGTTATGTAAAATATTAATATGTGAAATTGTGGAAAACATCTTGTTGTCATAGTACATTTTGTTTGAGTATTCTATATGTCAGTTATAGATGTGTGACAATACAAGCAATTTATTTCCGACCTGCAGGTGTTGACCATGCCAAAAACTGAAAACCAATGTGAAATTTTAGCAAGTTGTTGAATAGTTAAATAAATAAAGAGGATGTTACAGGTACTGCTAAACAGAGATCTTGCTAATAGCTATTCTAAAATCAGTAGTTTAAGGGTTAAATCGACATGCAGATGGAGATAAATATGACCTTTATATCTCCTCAATTTACCATATACATTTTTTTTTATCTAGGGATGTATCTTAAGTGAATTCAAACATATCAAATATAAAAATATCGCCTACCATTGTTTTGGTTTGTTGTGTGTGCAGTGAAAAGAGGATTAGAGATTAGGAGGTGCTTCATTTGGGCACAATTTCTAGCTATATTGATTTTTGCTTCTTCTATTTCAGAGAACCTATATGAAATATAAATTTTGTAGCACCATTCTCATAATAGATGAGGGCTTCCACTTAATTTTCCTTTTACATCATTTTATTTTATTTAAATTTAGTTTCATGGTTGTATTGATTAAAATATTAAAATTTACCTTGCTGGCTATCCCACTTATGTTTGTGCAAGACATGTTTTTTTTTCACTCTTCTTTTACGTGATCTTCTCCCTTTACTTCTTTCTTCTTCTTCTTTTTTTTTATATAAAACAATTATCATAATAAATATAGTAATATGTATTATTATTCAATATAATAAACATGTATTATTATATATAATTACTTATTATAATAGGTACATATTAATATATAATGTTTTTTTGATAAAATAAATATATTTTGTTTTCACAATATTATATATGTGCATATATTTGAAATAGAAAAATTACTTAAATTATTTTAATGACATAAGGCATATAAAGGAATTATTATTCATAGTATACAATCTCATCATTAACACACATGTAAGTGAATATATATTATATTAATTTCATCTTATCATTTCACCATTAATGATCACAAGGGTTTGTATGCTAAATGTATATTATTTTCCTAACAATTTCTTAATTTAAAAACTAGGATTGGGATATACATGTAGTAGAAGGTTTCTTGTAATCTCTACATCTGGTGTGCACATAGCTTAAAATGGATTCGATAAACACAAGGTGACAATATTTTCCAAGTCAACAAGAACTTTAAGCTCATGATCAAACTTGTGAAAACGTATTCATAGCAAGAATATCTATAGGAGACTATAATTTTGAATACTTTTGTAAAATGCAAGCAATAAACTTATCTAAGAGAGAGAAATGAAACTTCCATTAAAATTTTATTATCCAAAACAACCATTCTTCTTCCTCTTTTCCTTTAAATCAAGTATTCATTTCTACACAAAAAATCAACTTATCAAGTTTACTTTCTTTTCATAACAAGATACATAATTTGCACACTTTCATTTACAATTTTTGCTTGTATCTTACAAATCAAATTTTCTTCAACATTCAAGTAGAATAAACATTACATTGGTTCACAATGAGTATAACAATAGGACTATTGGTTACAACAAGGGGGAAGTAATACACAAATCTAAATGGTTTAATCCAAAGGACAAATTTCCATCTTGCAAGCCTGCACCATTCCATGGCTTAGTAATTCATAACAAGATTTGAATAATTCTTTTACAATAACTCAACTTTGAAATACACGTATAGAAAGACCTCCAC
Source organism: Taxus wallichiana var. yunnanensis (assembly GCA_018340775.1). Taxonomy (NCBI): domain Eukaryota; kingdom Viridiplantae; phylum Streptophyta; class Pinopsida; order Cupressales; family Taxaceae; genus Taxus; species Taxus wallichiana. The sequence goes on from CM031242.1 coordinate 986,937,396, forward strand.
ACACAAAATTGGAGACACATGATAAAATTTACATAATACTTTTCTCTTCTTTATCTTCTACATAATGTAACTCTATCCAAGGCATCAACTTCAGCTTCCTTCTTTTCTTCATCTCCAAATCACAACAACAAGGAAGGGAACATATGCAATACTCACATCCCAACCGTATTCCAATGAGGATGTGAAGCCAACCTCTCATTGGCCCACAAGCCCCAAATGGAGAAATAAGGAATGTTTATGAACCATGGAAAATTTTCACAATGTTTCCACAACACTACAAAAATTTTAACAACAATTTCAAACACATTCAACACAAGAAAATAAACACAATAATACAACTTTACAAAATACACAACGCTCGAAAAGAAAGCCAATGGAGCAAGGATCTCTAGGGATATCACTTATGCATCCCAATGGGATTAGGTGCCCACCTTAAAACCCTCCTAAATACCCCGAAAACCCCTACACAACTCTTATTCCCCCTCAATATCCTATTATGCCTCCCACATTCTCTTATGCCTCCCTACAATCTCTTATGTCTCCTCAAAAGAATCATGTTATAAAAGCAAGCATTATCTTATAGAAGGCGAGGCACCCAAACCAATTCCCTTTTAAACATCAAATGAACTCTTATGCCTCCCTACATATATATTTACCAATAGCCTTCTCCTACACCTTACTTAGGCATTCTACCCAAGATCCCAACAAGAACATAACTCACCACATAAATAAAAATACACACATATAAAAGCAACAAGTAAAAATAGTATAGCTCCTACCTTTCCATGGTAGGAACTTGATCAAGAACTCACAATCCAAGCTCCTTCAAGATCCCATAATTCAACAAGCACTCCAAAATAAAAGAGCACCAAAAGAAATGAAGTAACCCCCAAACAAATACTTAAACTTTCATATATAGAAAAGGAAAGAGGAGAGTGAGGTGGCTCCATGTAGGATACCACATCACTCATCCTCAACTCCACATTACAAGTCAAACTTCAACCCCAATGCACAATAAATGGGTGGTTTAGAATAATGACTAACATCTTACACACATAACTCCAACCCACACCCTTAAGGACAAAATTTACAACCCATGTAAGAGAGTGCAATAAAATCTCAACTTTTACATTACAAAACACATAATGGGGTGTATTTTTGACCCCCAACTCATAGGTAGGGTTGGTATTATAAATTAAGAGGTGTGGGACAGGTTTAACTTGTCCCATAAGCTTTCAAAGATGGCCCTTAATCCCAAATCTGAATTTACTAAGTACGGTAGAGCGTACAACACTCAAAATTACATATACTCAACTAAAAAAACAAGAACAGATTACAATAAAAGAAATCACATACACAAAAAATAAACAAAATAAAATAAAGAAAGCAACTCACAAACCCATGACCACATGTGAGGTCTCCCATAATGGTAACCTCCTAAAAATATCAACAATAAAATTAAAATACACATGAACACAAAGTTTCCAAGGTGACCTTGTGGCAAACATCTAATATTCTTCCATGGTAAGTCTCCTAGCCCCTTCTCATTTATTTTGATATCATTGCCTGCAAATTACCAAAACAATACCCTTCTAGTCTTAAGGCCATATCAATTACATCAAGAAATAAAACACATACATATCGATTAATTAACATCATCATATAACATAGCTAAATCATCATAAATGTTAAGCAATTCTATAAATTTTTAACAATTTCTAAACATTTAGATTATACCATTTTCTCCAACATCAATGACATTGTAAGACTAACATGATCACCTAAACATAATCAATATGTCAAGAATTCAAACTTCCAGCTTTATAACAAAGTAACTTTTAGTGCAAAATCATAGCACCCAAAAATGGCCTCGAGATGTGAGTGGGGCATTCATTGGGATTGCACAACATTGGACTATCTCCGAAGGTGCGGGACTTGCAAACCTAAGATGGACTTCCAAAGAAGGTCGGTTCGTGCTTCCTAATCTACCCGCCACAAGCTACTTCTATGCAGGCTGAAACTAAACTATCCTAATCTAACTAGTCCAAAGGGACAGGGAGAGAGAGAGAGAGAGAGAGAGAGAGAGAGAGAGAGAGAGAGAGAGAGAGCCTACACTAAGTAGTGATACACAAAAAAGGAAATGACTGATCACGTAAGAAAAATTCCCGAAGTGGAGAGAGGTAAGCGGACTAAAGGGTGGACAGATGCACCAAGGACCGTAGAGATAGATGTCACACGGAACACTAGTTCAAGACCCGTTAAGCATAGCTCCCAAAAATGCAATGAACATCAAAGTATGCACAATATACCCTATAACAATGAGAGGTAAGAAGAGACAACAAAATAATCAAAGAATGGACATATGCATCACAAAACAAATTCTATTGCTCCAAAAGTTACACGGTACATCATCGTGGGAAATACGCAAGGAAATTCCATTACAGAGCCATAGAAGGAGACTTAGACTTCATGTTCTACCCTAAGGAAGAAAGAGAGAGGGAGGTAGAAGAGAAAACATGAAGAACCGTTTGAGTATGCCCCTCCTTTACAATATATATAAGAATGAGAGAGAAGGAGCGAGGGAAAATTGAACTCTTTTCTAACCACCCTTGCAATGCATCAAATTTCACCTACTCAAAGAGATAAGGAGAGAGGAAAAATCCGAATCCTACTTTAACAACCTTAAGATATGCATTGAATCGTACTTCTACCACAATGAAGAGTCTCGATGCAACACCCATGCCTAGTCGTTATCCCTTACTAGACAAGAAAGAGGCCCATTCTTCATTATGGCAGCAGGGGAGACTTGACATTTCCCAAAAATAGTGGGCTGAAAACATTAATGGAGGAAGGTGAGAATCCGGCACCGAGATCTTTCAAAAAATCCTCTCCCACCCAAATCCAAGTTTCCATTCAAACTATATGGTTTTCTCGAATATCGTGGTCATGGGTGCGCAATATTTAAAATATTTTGTGTGTACTAAATTCATGTGCTAGCCTCACACATCTTGAATATTCAGCTCCTTCCTTTAACTCTTTAAATCACATCGGATTCACACGTGGTGGATTCTACGGGTTCCTATGTGTTACTTTGTATTTTTCCCAAGACCTTCTTGTTCGCGAAGACACCGTATTCGACCCAAGAAATGTGGAGGCTTCACACTCATTTGGAACTCGCCCTAGATTTTACCTTTAAATTTTTGTGGTTGCAACATGTGGAGGCCTCTCGCTTGCTTGTAGAATTTTCAATGGCCAAATTTACCTCTTTCGAACTCTCATACATGTGGCAGGTCAAGCGCCATTCTGGGAACCGCATTTTTGCCACCCCTTAGAAATTTTTCTCTGATGAGACATGTGGCCCTGTTCGCGGCCTTGCTCGCTTTCTTTATGTTTTGGATAAGTCCTCTTGCTTGGCGGGGCCATAAGTCTGCCCCAAACACATGGAGGCTCAACGCACATTTTGAAACGCCCTCTAATTTTACCTTTAAAGATGTGTGGTTAAGACACGTGGAGGTCTCCATGGGCTTTTGGACTTTTCAACAAATGAACGTACATTTTCAGTGCTCTAGACATGTGACAAGCTGTGCTCATTTGGGGACTACCTCTAGATTTTCCTTTTGAAACTCGCATTGATGAGGCACATGGAGGCTTCCACTTACCTTTTGTACTCATCCAATTTAGCCTACTCCCTTTTCAAGCCCGAGACATGTGGAAGGACCGCACTATTTGAATCTTCATTTTGGGTCTCGTTGATGAGACATGTGGCATCGTCTCACGGTTCTCTATACTTAGTTGTTTTGGGCCCTCTCTTTCACCCTTGTTAACTCTGTTGGACCCAAGACACGTGAAGAGTTTTCACACATTTGGAAACCCACTCTTTGGACCCAGCCTTGGTGTTGCGTTGAAGAGACACGTGAGGCTTCCATCGACATCCTTATACTTAATCGATTTAGGCCCGCTTTATCCCCTTTCTTAACTCTAACAACGTGGTAGTCTAGAGCTTATTTGGGGTACCCGCTTTGGATTCAATCCTTGGATTTGCACCAAGTTGACACATGGAACCGTTTTTGGGTCTATTACTTTTTAACGACAATGAGACGTTGTGGGCTCATGCGGGTCTACACTTAAAATTGTACCACTTGGGAAAAGTGTAAAAGTTTCAAATTCCCGGAGATCTTGCAAGCCCAATTTTAGACTTGGGAAAAATATCATCCTTGGCTCAGACATGCTTTTGGCAAGAAGTGATCCTAAGACCCACTACCCAAATTTTCCCATTTTGGGAAAAAGACATTTTCGGTCCGTCGTCCCACTTTTCCACATTGTAAAATGTAACCTTCTCGGCCCCCGCTGGCCCCACAATTATACTTTTTTCATTTTAATGAAAAAGGGAAAATGTCAAAATGTATCCTACCACCCCGCCGGGCCTACAATTTCCTTTGGCAAAAAAATTTCTTTGGCCCGCCGGCCAAAGATTTGGCAAAACATCCTTCCTAGGCCCACCGACCCGTAACTTGAAGAATACGAAGAGTTAGAAGGAATTATTTATATCACTGGAAAGGGGAAGAAAATTCCTATCTGATGGAAATGATTTTAGGGGCCTTAAGTGCTTGAAATATGTAAAAATTCATATTGAAGCACAAAGGGGGAAAATGGTGTTAGTTGACTCAAAATAAGTGTGAGCTTAATTTGGTCAATGAATCTTAAAATCATCATCATGTACAAAAGTATCTATCAATGTCCACTATATATCCAAATAGTCCATAATAAAAGTAAAAACATCATCATAATCACAATATCCATAAGTGTCTAATGATACTATATCAAAATGATAACCAAAATATAATAATAATGCACATGCCTCTAATCATGCAATAATGAAAATCGTAGTAAAAAAGTTTCAAAGAGTAGTGGGAATTACACATGGAGTTTCTGTTTGTGGTATATTTATGTGTGGCGGTACCATGCATATAAATTTTGGTGTCATAATTTTTTTATGTTTGATGGCCCCAAATGAAAAAGAGAGAGAGTTTAATCATTGGTCGGAGTTACATTTCCTAATAATTAACAAATAATTTCCAAATGCAAGAAATTATGAAAGCGAATTTAATGCAAGTGAAAAGTGGAAAACCATACATTTTATGTAAGACTTGTGATTCCTACATTCGACAAGACCACATCAGCTTTAGGCATCCTCGTGACATTTTGTGTGAAAACACAATTCCTCCATTGCATTTTTTAAAGATTTTATACTAGTTAAGAAAAATTATTTGAGCATTTTCCATAATGTTCACCGGTTAGAACATGTTCAACAGGTACTCCTCTTGTAGATCCTATCAATGGATAAGTAAAGCAAATTTAAGTAGTGTGTTTTCTATCAAAAATATTTTTAATTATTTCAACTAAGTAATTTGATGGATAATCTCTCCATACCCTTCTCTAAAGATTGTTATTGTTCAACATCCACACTTCATGAGGATGTCAATTTAGTGCATACTTCTCCCAAATGACACAAGAAGGGAGGGTGTCAATAATATGATGACGGATTAGGCATAGTATCTCTTGAAAGCATCAGTGCATTAAAATTTCTATGGCTTTTCCAACAAACCCACTTTGTGTATAATCGGCAAAACCCGGCATTCCGTGACCCATATTTATTTGAGCTATTTTGTGAAAAAATTCACGTGCCATGTGCCTGCTCCCACATTTTGCATACATGTCACCCATGGAACTTGCAATTACAACATCTAACCAAAAACCCTTTTCATTTGCTGAGATGAATATCCTCGTCCCCGCTCCAAAGCACCTAGTTTGATACAAGCGTGAAGTATGATGAAACTATGAATTTTTTTCCCATCTTCTATGCAATATTTGTGCTAGGAATCTTGTAGAGGTTGAGTACATTAGGAAAATTTATGCCATGTAGGTTGTGATTCATCCAGATAAAAAAGAAATGCATCATTATGAAGGACATTTCTTCCACAACCTCTAAACATAAACAATACAACTAGCCATTGCTTGCCTCCCAAACCTCAATCACATTCTCTTTTTCATACAACAAACAAAATAGTAAGGCATAGAATTTTTGTTTCCTTCATCGACAATTGAACCCACTTCATATATAGAAACAAATCTAGATTAGACAATCAATTTTTATAAAGTGAAATGAGAAGGCATTTGGGTTCCATATTATCCTCTCAGTGTGCAAGGCTGAATTAACCCATGATAGGACTGATCTTAGGACAACTATTGGTGAGAACCCCATAGCTCAATTTTCCCTGCAGGGTTCTATTTAATGAATTATGGGAGTACATAAATTTTGTTGTGGTACAACTATCCAATCACCGTAAAAATCCAAACGTAAACTTGTGTTTCTCGTGAGTAACAAATCTATACCTCAAATAAAGTGCTTGTATTATTATGGAAGGAAAGACATGTTTCAGTAGGCCTCGTAAACCTACCATCCCCGAAAAGGGTGACTCCAAAACTACAAATCTAGGCGAATTACAATATCATAATAAAATCGAGTAAGGATTAAAGTGTGAAACTAGAAAACCCACTAATTCATCCGCCACTATCTTTCTTTTTGAATCCAATGAAGACGTTGTTCCTATTTATTTATTTTTTCCAAAACAATTATGTTTCCAATCCTTCAATAGGGATAAATGTCTCAAATCATGGAAATTTAGGATATGAATTTTTAGTGCAACAGATCGAGTTCACCGATAACTACCTCAACCGCGATTATTACTTATCAATAGGCATAATGAGATTCTATCTATTATGATATAGTTTTAGTTATTAATATTTAATGATAACCATTATGATAATATTAAAGCAACATCCATGGAAAATGAATTTATAATAATTATAATTCCATGAAATTTATATATTTGAAAATGAATTTATAATAATTATAATTCCGCATAAGTTATATGTATGATGAAATAGGATGAAATTGTTCTCCTAACATGATTTATAGATTATTATGTATGAAAAAATATAGGTAGATAAAATAATGTAAAATAGATTCTCTATATACTTCTAAGAAATAATATCAGGATATTACATAATGTTTCCAAAATATAACATTTTTTAATATAATTTGGTTACATGATTTAATTCGAATATAATGAATTATATATTTGCATTGATATGAGTTTAGGTTCTACTTTTTAAAAGTAAAACATTAATCATATTTACTATTTTATGATAGTGTTGATGAGCCACAATCATTAATCTAGGAATGTAAAGCTTCTACTTATGATTAAATTTTTTTTTTTTTTCATAATTCTAATGGTTTTGAGACTTGGATTATAGATAATTTACATTTTAACTCTTAAAAATTATTAATAAATATAATGTAGATTACCCACAATTAAAGTCTACTTAATTTTTATAGTGTAAAATATCAACAATTTGAGGTAGGTTTTGTCTTATATTTCCCACAATATATACATTTTTATTATTAATGTGATAGTAGTGTAGAGTAATGCCCACTCCTCTTCTATGTTGTTCGAACTGCAGTTATCAATCTTACATTGATTATAATCTCAGAGCCCCTTATTTTATTCTAGTTAGCAGAAAAATAAAATGTGTTAGACATCTTGATTACTATTGTGTTTTGCTACCTTTTTTACCGTATTGTCGTATTGTGGACTTGAGGGGAAATTAAGGATAAGAAAATTAGCTAGAATGGTTGCCTTTTTATAAATTTATTGTGATGTCCTTACTCTTCGATATGGCTTTGTTATATTTAATCAAACACTATGATCGAACACATAGACATCATTACATAAGGTACCGCAAATACTAATATAGATGAATGACATTGACACATTGTGATATGGAAATCGAAGGATATACATTACTGTAACTCGAATTGATTAACTTTTGATAGACATTCAATATGGAAGATAATGATGTGTTTGTCGCACTTAGATATATATATATATATATATATATATATATATATATATATATATATATATATATATATATATATTGATATTTTGAATGTTCTTCGTATTGATTTTTATTAGGATGGTCAAAGTCATTTTGTGATTTCGTTGATATTGAAGGATTGAGGAAATGGTGAACAAGTGAAAGTATTGCTTAAATTAGATGATTGAGTTGATTCTAATCTTAATTGCAAACTGATGTATTAGTGGAATCTAAATTTATGAAATTTAGAGTAATTGTTGAGTCACTTTGTATTAGCAATAGTAGTTATGACATGTGACATTAAAATTGATATTTAGATATAAGCATATTTATTATTTCAATTCACTAATATGGCCACGAGGCTAGAAAGGTATTATGTGATTTCGGCTAGTAATTATTTCACAAAAATATAACTATGGGGGGCTAGGAGACCAACATCGAAGGAATGTGGGGTACTAGAAACCTGGTCACCATGGCAGCTTGTGTTATGTTGAGTGTGTCTTCTTGTTGTTAGAGGGTCCCCATGGGAGGAATTACCTTGAATTTTGACCAAGGGGTTTCTGTGTTTTTTTTTCTTTTTATATCTCCTTTATTTGATTTTATTATGAGAATTTTAGTGATGTAATTTCCTTGTATTAATTATTTAGATTTTGGTTTCTAATCCCTTTTATCTTAAATGAGTTTAGTTGCCTTATTTGAGTTAATTTAATCTTTTCTAAACTAATTATGAATGGGTCAAAAGTTTTCATTTATTAAAGTAGATGGCTCTTATATTTTGTGTTGTCATTGAGTGCTTGGGATCTTTAGTGTTGTACACTCTACCCCTTCATGGAAATTCGAATTTGGCCTTAGGGGCAATTTTTCAAGGCTTGTGGGATAAGTTAAACTTATCCCATAGATCTTAGATTTCTATGTAAAACCTACCTATGGATTGGGGTCAAAAAGAGACCCCATTATGTGTTTTGTAAGTCAAACACTAACATTTATTGCACTTTTCTTACATGGTTATTTAAGTTTGTCCTTAGGGGGTGTACTCTTTTTTTGTATGTCTAAGTAAATTGTCATTTCACTCACCCACCAATTTATTATGCATTGGGGTTGAGGTTTGACTTGTGATGTGGAGTTGAGGATGACTGATGTGGCATCCTACATGGAGCCACCTCACCCTCCTCTTCCCTTTTCCTTTATATGCATGTTTTTTTGTTGTTTTAGGGTTACTCATTTTTTTGTGAGGGGCGGGGGGGGGGCGGGGGAATGCTTGAAATTTTGGAGATCTTGCTTTAGAATAGGGAATGAAACTTGGAGTGGATGGTGTTTGCTTAGGATTTTGGAAGGCTTGGATCTTGTTGTGTATCAAACTCTTCACTTGTAAGGTATATATTCAGCCTTGTTCCTACCTTGCTATTTTTTTTTTTCATATGTGTTGTGGATGATTTCTTATTTCTCATGACTTTGTGAAATATATTTTATTCCTAGGTTTTGGGAGAAATGGAAATGGGGGTAAAACTTGAGGGAGGCATAAGAGAAATGTAATGGGTATTTTTAGGAGGGAGTTGGGTTAGGATGTCCACCTTGTTGATAAATATGAATTGTGTTTTTATTATTCTATTAAGGGAGGCATAAGAGTGTGTTGATGTCTTAAGGGAGGCATAAGAGTGGTGTATCTTTTCGAGGGAGGAATAAGAGTGTTGTGTGTATTGTAATGGATTTTTTTCTACTGGAGGTGGTCACTCATGCCCTTCGAGGAATAATAAGAAGAACCCCCATGTTCCTTTCTCCTCTATGCCTTATTATGAAGCCTTTATTTTTTTAAATTTGTGAAATTGTTGTAGAATTAGTATTATGTTATTACAAGTGATTGTCTTGGTTGAATGTGTATTTGGAAGCCACTTTTGAGTTGCCATGGTTGTCTGAATATCCCCATTGCTTCCTTATTAGGGCTTTCGGGCCCAATGAGGAAGAAGGCTTCTCTTCCTCATTGGATATTTTTGTTGGGTGGAGAGTGTTGCCTACTCCCCCATTTTGTTGTGTGCTTGGCTTGGTAAAGATGGTGAGCTCAATGGAGAAGGTGCTCTTGTTGGATAAAGGCTTGTAGAGTTGCATCTTGTGCTATTATGATCCTACTACTTGTAAATTATATCAATAGTTTATCAATGTAATATTTTTAATTCTTGGGAATGTCTTATTATAACATACAATTCTTCATGAGAATATGAGCCTTGTAGAAGGTATTGAAAATTTAAATTAAGCTCTTTAAAATTTAAATTTGTGTTTAGGAGTTCGTTTTTATATATTTGTGCTATAGGATGGGAAATAAATGTTGAATAATTTCATCATGGACAATCCTTGTGCACTACGTTGTTGAAATTAATTTCAACTAATAGTGGTTGTTGTACCTTATCAAACTAGATGTGTAAAAGGATTAGGTATGATTGACTTATTAATAAAATCTCTACCTTGTGGATAAAGAGTTGATCAAAGTAAAGGAGTGAACCACAACCAATTAGGAATTTAAGATGATTATATAAACGAAATGGAAAGTGATAAGTTTTAAATCCCTATAATTACACAACAGCACTACTATTTTCCTAGTGCATGTAAAGCTTATCCTTATAACATGTGCCATTTACCCTTCCAAATTATTTGTATTATTTTCCTATAAAAGGGATTAGAAAACGTTGCTAAAATGAATGTATAATATTAATATACTAGTAGCTATATCATTATAATGTACAAGGGTCATTTTCACAAGACATATTACCTTTATGTGATTTTAATACATGTTATTCTTTTTAACAAATGCTAATAATCATGTTTTATTGTTAAATATGAATATATTCACATCTATGTAATAATATATATTAGGTATATATAATATATATATATATATATATATATATATATATATATATATATAATAAATGGTAGTGTTTGAAAGTTTTATTAAAGTTCCCGAGCATTATATTCGGCTAGGTTAGTCTTTGTTTTTATTAACTAATAAAAATAAAAGAAAAGAAAAAACTAATTTTTTATATGTTTAGGGCATGTTTGGTTGTGGCCTCTTCCTGTGCAGGATTTTATTTAAGAATTTGGTTGGGGAAGGGTGCTGACCCATCCCCAACCCATATACTTCTATATGGGGTGGGGGTGGTGTCTATGCCCCTCCCCCAATACATATAAACCACCTCTTTTTTTTATCCACCCCTACAACAAAGATGACCTTACCATGAATCCCACCCACACGTAAATCAAACTCGTTTCCCCACAAAATCCTAAGAGACCTCCCTATGAACTAACCTACACAAAGTGATTAAAACTTTTCCTACATATTTATGAATAACAATGTATGTTTGTGTGTGTGTGTGTGCATGCGTACTTTTTTAAGGTAAGTACTTATATACGAGACATATTTACATATGTATATATATGAAAAAAACTTGTGGTTGAATAGAAACAAAAATAAATATAAATAAACAAGAATATATGGAAGTAAACACATAAAAATATACTTTTTCTAAAAACAAATTCATAGCATTTCTTGTTTTATCCAAATGGGTATACCCACAAGGTATACTTTTTTAATATTCAAGTAAAATACTTGTAATCAATAAATTACAAAAAAATCAATACCCACAAAGGGAAAATGAATGGATCTATATTTTAAGCACAAAATTTCTTCAAGAAGGCTTCCAATCCTCTCTAATGGCCTCCATGGCTCCTCCTTCTTCTACTCCTTCCTTAACCTATAAAATAGAATAAGAGGAATGATAGAGTAAAGTTAGAAAAAGAATATATGGAAATCCATAAGGGTTCTTAGGGTTACTTTTATCCAACCTAAATCTAAGGGTTGAGAAAGATTAGATCTAAGGGTGTAGAATGAACCCTACATCACTTAAGTGATGGGGTATTTGTGTCGGGATGAAATAAATAAAATATGTGTGTGTGTATTTCTAAATGGAGCCTAAGGGGGTTTAGATCACTTGCATGCCTTGAACTTATAGAAAATAAATTTATAACAATGTGCATGTCTTTAACAATGTAAAAATATTATCCTAGTATGTTTTAATTTAATATTTTTTTTTACCCTAAAGAAAAGTAATTTAAAAGAGATTAGTGGAGTTATGTTTTAAAGGTTAATGAAGATTAATTAAATAGTATGTTGGAAACGTGTTAGTGAAAGAACAAAAATGTAATATTAATTTACGAAATTCGGGTAATCATTTTCGTTGATGTTTGCTTTCCACTAACTTGTTAAAAAACTTATTCCATAATTTTTCATAGTTTGCTATTGGGTTTAACATGAGTTCTTGTTGTGAATATTGTGGGCATTACACTTGGTATCGTGAGTGCAAGTTCGGGACATGGACCACGGCCGGCACATTGAAACCTCAAAACTAGTTACCAAAATTTGAACCTCCATGATGAAAATAATAAATGAAGGTTGTTGGAATTGTTGTACTCACCTATTGGTTTTTTTACCTCGATTAATGGAAAGTGTTGAATTAGAATGATTTTCTTTGTACGCTTTTGGTCTTGCAAGAACTTTTTTCTCCTTGCAAAGATGTTGTTTGGTGAGTCCTAACTCTTTCTTTATTCGTATGATGTGATAAACTCATTGATACTCTTCCTTGTTGGAATGATAAATTGTATGGTGTTATTCTTGTGGTTTAACAATAGCGGTTGTGTTCTAAGGGTCGACAAAGTAGGTAAGAAGCTTTTAGTCACCTAAATCTCCTCTTTATTTCAATGGTTAGGTGAGTTAGTTTTGGTTACCACTTTGGTGACTTAATCCCCATATGAGTGAGTGAATATTAGGTCTTGGTGTCGTATTTGATCTATTTTTTCTTATGTGTTCTTACAACGGAGCTCGAGGCATAGTATTTCCTATTGCAGCTGACATGAAGGGGCTGCGAAAGTGACTGTGATGTTGACTTTTATATTTTATATTTGTAAACTTGTGTTATTTTATCAAGGACCAACATCTTATTTTATGATTGGATTGAGAAGCTCTGAGGCTCTTTTAGTTATTTATATTTTGCAAGAATTTTCAGACATTGCAATGCGGCTACTTAGCCACTTTTCTTGATTGCCGATATTTCTTGGATTTTACTTTGATTGGTGACTCGAGCTCATTTATCTATTGGATACTTAGCTAAATGTTACATGATTCCTTCTTACATGTTGTTGAGTGGTTCTACATTGTTTGTATTGTGACATTTAATTGTATGGGGGTACACCCTAAGTGCCTTGAATGTCTTCTTAGGTGCTTTAAGTTATGCCTTGGTTTTGGAAAGATGGAACCTTGAGTGTGTCTAGGATCTTGGAGATTTCACCGTGTCACGTGTGGTCTAGTTGGAAATTTTTAGTGGTAGTGGTGATGCTCTTACAACCTGGTAAGAGATTTTATCCTCATCAAATTCGATGTCTTGGTTATGGGTTTATGGATTGTGTTAGGATCGGATTGAATTTTGGTTGACTATGGATGTTAGTGGAAAAGTGTTTGTTTGGTAGTGGCATTTCATCGATGGCATGCTAAGTTTTATCATGATTTCCTTGTTTCATTATAAAAAGTATTGACTTGTGGATTATAGGTATCTTGGTAATTATGATTAGGATTTAAGCCCATTCAGAAATGTGTTTAATTAAGTGTGTTTGTTTTTCTCTCGTTGACCTATAAATAAGCCTACCCTTGCCTTAACGTTTTAAATTGCTATGAATAACACTCTATGACCTATTAATCTTTGGGTTACGTGGAGACACTTATGGATGCTTTTGGGTCTTTTGGACCTTGCTATTAGAAATGTAGTTTGGTAGATATTGATATTTTAATCTCGGTGGTGCTTATATTATGCTTCTTCTTTTAAAACTATAACTCTTGGTCATAAAGTCCATGTTGGGTAGATTAGTTGGTTTTCCAATTGCATTTGATACCTTCTAATGGGAATGTGGTGTCCTTGGAGTAAAATTTGCATTGTCATCTTGTTGCTTGGTTGGTGGTATCTTGTGGAAATATGGGTGTAGATTTGAAAAATTTCCTTGTCTTATCATGCGAGTAAAATGTTTGATCCTAAACAAAAAACATTGTTAAACCTTAGTAGATTCGTAAAAGTAAATATACCTCTTTAATGGGTCTTTTCTTGTAACTTATTTTGAGACTTGTGGAGACCCACTAGGAATGTTTAATAATGCTTGCAAATTCTTTGGTAAACCCTTGAAATATTGGTGTGACTCATTTTGGGGGATAAATTCCTAGTTCTTACAAAATTAATGATGTGTTTTCTATGTTGAATCTCTATTATACATTTAGAATTAAAAATGTGATGTGTTGATTCATCTCTCTCTCCCATAAAAGTAATAATGTGATACATTTGACTCTTCATTTCCATTGAAATTTTAATTGGTAAGATGACTCAACCAAACACCATAAAACTATAATTAAGGAGATTTGTCCTTGAAACTTAATAAATATTGTAGAAACATAGAAAAAGGAAAAGGAAAATCCTCTCCCACCCAAATCCAAGTTTCCATTCGAAATATATGGTTGTCATAAGATCGGGGTCATGGGTGCTTAATATTTAAAAGATTCTATCTGTATCTTGAGTTCAAGTGGTAGCCTCACACATCTTGACTATTCATCTCCTTCCTTTAACTCTTTAAATCACATCGATTCACACGTGGTGGATTTTTTGGGTTCCTCTGTGTTCCTTTGTATTTTTCCCAAGTCCTTCCAGTTAGCAAAGAGATCAGTATCTGACCCAAGAAATGTGGAGGCTTCACACTCATTTGGGAACTTCCCCCAGATTTTACCTTTAAAGTTGCGTGGTCAAGGCATGTGGAGGCCTCTGCTTGCATCTAGAATTTTTAATGGCCGAATTTCCCTCTTTCGAAATCTCGACACGTGGCAGTTGGTGCTCATTTGGGAACCGCATTTTTGGCTGCCCCTTAGAAATTGTGTAGATGAGACATGTTGCCTTGTTCGTGGCCTTGCTCGGTTTCTTTATGTTTTGGCTAAGTCCCTCTTGCTTGGGGCCATAAATCGCCTGAAACATGGAGGTGAGCATGCATTTTGAAACCGCCCTAGATTTTACCTTTAAAGATGTGCGGTTGAGACACGTGGAGGTCTCCACGGATTTTGGAATTTTCAATGCTGAACTTACCTTTTTGGGCTCTGGACACGTGGCAAGCTTTGTGCTCATTTGGGGACTACCTCTAGATTTTCCATTTGAATTTGCGTTGATGAGACACGTGGCTCCGTCTCGCCGGCTCTCTATACTTAGTCGTTTTGGGCCCTCTCTTTCACCCTTGTTGACTCTGTTGGACCCTAGACACGTGAAGAGTTTGTACACATTTGAAAACCTACTCTTTGGATCCATCCTTGGTGTTGCGTTGAAGAGAAACGTGGAGGCTTCCATCGAAATCCTTATACTTAGTCGATTTAGGCCCGCTCTATCCCCTTTCTTAACTCGACAACGTGGTAGCCTAAAGCACTTGTTTAGGGTACCCATTTTGGATTCAATCCTTGGATTTGCACCGAGTTGACGCGTGGCACCCTTTGTGGTTCTATTACTTTTCAACGGCCAATGAGACCAGTGGGCGGTCATGCAGCTCGCACTTAAAAATTGTACCACTTGGGAAAAGTGTAAAAGTTTGAAAGTCCCCCGAATATCCGGGCTACTGATTTTAGACTTGGGAAAATTTCCTCCTTCGCTCCACGTAACTACTTTTCACAAGAAGTCATCCTCAGGCCCACCAATCCGCATTTTCCCATTTTGGGAAAAAAGACATTTTTGGGCCCGCCGTCCCACTTTTTCCACTTTGTAAATGTAAACCTTCTCAGGCCCCCCACGGGCCCCACAATTATACTTTTTCATTTTTACGAACAGGAAAAAATGTCAAAATGTTTCCTACCGCCCGCCGGTCTAAAATTTCCTTTGGCGAAAATTCGTCTTTGGGCCCACCGCCCGCATTTGGGAAAACATCCTTCCTAGCCCCACCGACCCATAACTTTAAGAATACAAAGAGTTAGAAGGAATTATTTATATCAATGGAAAGGGGAAGAAAATTCCTATCTGATGGAAATGATTTTAGGGGCCTTAAGTGCTTGAAATATGTAAAAATTCATATTGAAGCACAAAGGGGGAAAATGGTGTCAGTTGACTCAAAATAAGTGTGAGCTTAATTTGGTCAACAAGAACTTAAAATCATCATCATGTACAAAAGTATCTATCAATGTCCACTATGTATCCAAATAGTCCATAATAAAATTCAAAACATCATCATAATCACAATATCCATAAGTGTCTAACAATACTCTATCAAAATGATAACCAAAATATAATAATAATGCACATGCCTCTAATCCGGAATAATGAAAATCGTAGTGAAAAGAGTGTCAAAGAGTAGTGGGAATTACACATGGAGTTTCAGGGTTTGCGGTATATTTATGTGTGGCGAGTCCATGCACATAAATTTTGGTGTCATAATTTTTTTATGTTTGATATTCCAAATGAAAAGAGAGATATTTTAATCATTGGTTGGAGTTACATTTCCTAAAAATTAACAAATAATTTCCAAATGCAAGAAATTATGAAAGCGGAATTTAATGCAAGTGAAAAGTGGAAAACCATACATTTTATGTAAGACTTGTGATCCCCACATTCGACAAGACCACATCGCTTCAGGCATCCTGGTGACATTTTGTGAAAACACAATTCCTCCATTGCATTTTTGAAAGATTTTATACTAGTTAAGCAAAACAATTTGAGCATTCTCCTATATGTTCATCGGTTAGAACATGTTTGGTTGAGGTACTCCCTTGTAGTATCCTATCAATGGATAACTAGCAATTTTATTTAGTGTATTTTCTATCCAAAATATTTTCAACTATTTCAACAACTCATTTGATGGACAACCTCTCCATACCCTTCTCTAAAGATTCTTATTGTTCAACATCCACACTTCATGATGATGTCAATTTCTTGCAAAATTCTCCCAAATGACACAAGAAGGGAGGGTGTCAGTAATATGATGAGCGATTAGGCATAGTATCTCTTGAAAGCATTGCATTAAAATTTCTATGGATTTTCCAACAAACCCATTTTGTGTATATCCTGCAAACCTGGCATTCCATGACCCATATTTCTTTGAGGAATTTTGTCAAACAGTTCACGTGCCATGTGTATGCTCCCACATTTTGCATACATGTCAACCAGGGAACTTGCAATTACAACATCTAACAAAAAAAAAAACCCTTTTAATTTGCTGAGATGAATATCTTCGTCCTGCTCCAAAGCACTTAGTTTGATACAAGTGGGAAGTATGATGAAACTATGAATTTTTACCCATCTTCTATGCAAGATTTGTGCTAGGAATATTGTAGAGGCTAAGTACATTAGGAAAATTTATGCCATGTAAGATGTTATTCCTCAAGATCAAAAATAAATACATCATTATGAAGGACATTTGTTCCACAACATCAAAACAGAAACAGTACAACTAGCCATTGTGTGCCTCTCAAACCTCAATCACATTTTCTTTTTCATACAAAAAAAAAAATAGTGGCAGGCATAATTTTTCTTTCCCTTCATTGAAAATTTAACCCACTTCATATTTAGATACAAATCCAGATTAGACAATCAATTTTTATAAAGTGAAATGAGAAGGTATTTGGGTTCCATATTATCCTCTATGGACAAGGATGAATTATCCCATCATAGGACTAATATTAGGACATCTATTGGTGAGAACCCAATAGCTCAATTTTCCTTACAGGGTTCTATTTAATGAATTATGGGAGTACATAAATTTTTTTGGTGTAACTATTCTATCACTATAAAAATCCAAACGTAAACATGTGTTTCTCGTGAGTAAAAACTCTGGACATCAAATGAAGTGCTTGTACTATTATGGAAGGAAAGACATGTGTGTAGTCCTGTACACCTACCATCCCTGAAAAGCGTGACTCCAAAACTACAAATCTAGGTGGGAATTACAATATCATAGTAAAATCAGAGTAAGGATTAAAGTGTGAAACTAGGAAAACCCACTAATTCATCCGCCACTATTTTTCATTGAATCCAATGAAGACATCATTCCTATTTATTTATTTTTTCCAAAACAATTATGTTTCCAACCCTTCAATAGGGATAAATGTCTCAAATCATGGAAATGTAGGATATGAATTTTTAGTGCAAAAGATCGAGTTCACGGATAACTACCTCAACTGTCATATTATTACTTATCAACAGGGCATAATGAGATGTTATTTGTTATGATATCTTTTTAGTTATTAATATTTAATGATAACCATCATTATAATATTAAAGCAACATCCATGGAAAATGAATTTATAATAATTATAATTCCATGAAATTTATATATTTGAAAATGAATTTATAATAATTATAATTCCAGAAAAGTTATGTGTATGATGAAATAGGATGAAACTGTTCTCCCTAACATGATTTATAGATTATTATGTATGAAAAAATATAGATAGATAAAATAATGTAAAATAGATTCTCTATATACTTAAGAAATAATGTTGTGGATATTACATAATGTTTCCAAAATATAACATTTTTAATATAATTTGGTTAGACGATTTAATTCGAATATAATGAATTATATATTGTCATTGAGATGATATTGGGCTCTACTTTTCAAAAGTAAAAACTAATCATATTTACTATTTTATGATAGTGTTGATAAGCCACAATCATTAATCGGGAATGTAAAGCTTTTACTTATGATTAAAATTAAAATTAATGTTTTTTTTTCATAATTTTATAAAGAGTTAAAATGTAAATTATCTATAATCCATGTCTCAAAACCATAAATATATTGTAGATTACCCACAATTAAAGTCTACTTAATTTTTATAGTGTAAAATATCAACAATTTGAGGTAGGTTTTGTCTTATATTTCCCACAATATATACATTTTTATTATTAACGTGATAGTAGTGTAGAGTAATGCCCACTCCTCTTCTATGTTGTTTGAACTGTGTTATCAATCTTGAATTGATTATAATCTCAAAGCGTCTTTTTTATTCTAGTTAGCGAGACAAATAAAATGTGTTAGACATCTTGATTACTATTGTGTTTTGGTTACCTTTTTTACTTGTATTGTCGTATTGTGGACTTGAGGGGAAATTAAGGATAAGACAATTAGCTAGAATGGTTGCCTTGTTATAAATTGATTGTGATGTCATTACTCTTCGATATGGCTTTGTTATATTTAATCTAACACTATGACTGAACACATAGACATCATTGCATAAGGTACTGGAAATATTAATAGATGAACGACATTGACACATTGTGATATGGAAATCGAAGGATATACATTACTATAACTAAACTGATTAACTTTTGATAGACATTCAGTATGGAAGATAATGATGTGTTGTCACTTTTATATATATATATATATATATATATATACATATATATATATATATACATATATATATATATACATAAATATATATATACATATACATATATATACATATACATATATATATATATACATATATATATATATACATATATATATATATACATATATATATATACATATATATATATATATAGATATATATATATATAGATATATATATATATATATATATATATATATATATTGATATTTTGAATGTTCTTCGTATTGATTTTTATTAATATGGTCAAAGTCATTTTGTGATTTTTTTGATATTGAAGGATTGACGAAATGGTGAACAATTGAAATTATTTCTTAAATTAGATGATTGAGTTGATTCGATCTTAATTGTAAATTGATGTATTAGTGGAATCTAAATGATTGAAATTTAGAGTACTTGTTGAGTCATTTGGTATTAGCAATAGAAGTTATGACATGTGACATTGAAATTGATATTTAGATATAAGCATTTTTATTATTTTGATTCACTAATATGGCCACGAGGCTAGAAATGTATTATGTGATTTGGCTGGTAATTATTTCACAACAAAATAACTACGGGGCTAGGAGACCAACATCGAAGGAATGTGGGGTAGAGGCAATCTGGTCACCATGGCAGCTTGTGTTATGTTGAGTGTGTCTTCTTGTTGTTAGGGGGTCCCATGGGGGAATTACCTTGAATTTTGACAAAGGGGTTTGGGTGTTTTTTTTTTTTATATCTCCTTTATTTGATTTTATTATGAGAATTTTAGTGATGTAATTTCCTTGTATTAATTATTTAGATTTTTTTATAATCCCTTTTATCTTTAATGAGTTTAGTTACCTTATTTGAGTTAATTTAAGCCTTTTATAAACTAATTATGAATGGGTCAAAAAAATTCATTTATTAAAGTACATGGCTCTTATATTTTGTGTTGTAAGTTGAGTGCTTGGGATCTTGAGTGTTGTACACTCTACCCCTTCATGGAAATTTGAATTTGGCCTTAGGGGCCAATTTTCAAGGCTTGTGGGATAACTTAAACTTATCCCATAGCTCTTAGATTGCTATGCAAAACCTACCTATGGATTGGGGGTAAAAATATACCCCATTATGTGCTTTGTAAGTAAAAACTAATATTTATTGTACTTTTCTTATACGGGTATTTAAGTTTGTCCTTAGGGGGTGTATGCTTTGTTTGTGTGTCTAAGTAAATTGTCATTTCACTCAGCCACCAATTTATCAGTGCATTGGGGTTGAGGCTTGACTTGTGATGTGGAGTTGAGGATGAGTGATGTGGCATCCTATACGGAGCCACCTCACCCTCCTCCTCTTCCCTTTTCCTTTATATTCATGTTTTTTTGTTGTTTTAGGGTCACTCATTTTTATTTTTATTTTTTGGGGAGGGGGGCGGGGGCGGTGAATGCTTGAAATTTTGGGAGATCTTGATTTAGAATAGGGAATGGAAATTGGAGTGGATGGTGTTTCCTTAGAATTTTGGAAGGCTTAGATCTTGTTGTGTATCAAAATTCTTCACTTGTAAGGTAGCTATTCACCCTTGTTCCTACCTTGCCATTTTGTTTTTCTCATATGTGTTGTGGATGATTTCTTATTGCTCAAAACTTTTTGAAATATATTTTATTCTTAGGTTTTGGGAGAAATGGAAATGAGGTAAAACTTAAGGGAGGCATATGAGAAATGTAATGGGTATTTTTAGGAGGGAGTTGGGTTAGGATGTCCACCTTGTTGATAAATATGAATTGTGTTTTTCTTGGTCTCTTAAGGGAGGCATAAGAGTGAGGTAGGCATAAGAGTGGTGTATATTTTGGATGGAGGAATAAGAGTGTTGTGTGTATTGTAATGGATTTTGGATACTTGTAGGCCGTCACCCATGCCCTTCGAGGAATAAGAAGAACCCCCATGTTCCTTTCTCCTCTATGGCTTTAGTATGAAGCCTTTGTGTTTTGAAATTTGTGGAATTGTTGTAAAATTAGTATTGTGTTATTACATTGATTGTCTTGGTTGAATGTGTATGTGGAATCCATTTTTGAGTTGCCATGGTTGTCTAAATATCCCTCATTGCTTCCTTGTTGGGGCTCGGGGGCCAATGAGGAAGAAGGCTTCTCTTCCTCATTGGATATTTTGGTTGGGTGGAGAGTGTTGCCTACTCCCCCATTTTGTTGTGTTCTTGGCTTGATGAAGATGGTGAGCTCAATGGAGAAGGTTATCTTGTTGGAGAAATGCTTGTAGAGTTGCATCTTGTGCTATTATGATCCTACTACTTGTAAATTGTATCAATAGTTTATTGAATGTAATATTTTTCATTCTTGGGAATGTATTATTATAACATACAATTCTTCATGAGAATATGAGCCTTGTAAAGGTCTTGAAAATGGAAATTAAGTTCTTTCAAATTTAAATTTGTGTTTAGGAGTTCATTTTTTATAGATTTGTGCTCTTGGATGGGAAATAAATGTTGAATAATTTCATCATGGAAAATCCTTGTGCACTATAGTGTTGAAATTAATTTCAATTAATAGTGGTTGTTGTACTTTATCGAACTAAATGTGTAAAAGGATTAGGCATGATTTAATTATTAAAAAAATCTCTACCTTGAGATAAAGGGTTGATCAAAGTAAAGGAGTGAACCACAACCAATTAGGAATTTAAGATGATTGTATAAACAAAATGGAAAGTGATAAGTTTTAAATCCCTATAATTACACAATTGTGCACTACTATTTTCCTAGTGCATGTAAATCTTATCCTTATAAAATGTGACATTTACCCTTCCACATTATTTGTATTTTTTTTTCCCTATAAAGGGAATAGAAAAACTTTGCTAAATGAATGTATAATATTAATATACAATAGTTATATAATGATAATGTACAAGGGTCATTTTCACAAGACATATTACCATTATGTGATTTTAATACATGTTATTCTTTTTAACAAATACTAATAATCATGTTTTATTGTTAAATATGAATATATTCACATATATGTAATAATATATATTAGCTATATATATATATATATATATATATATATATATATATATATATAATAAATGGTAGTGTTTGAAAGTTTTATTAAAGTTCCTGAGCATTATATTCAACTAGGGTTAGTCTTTGTTTAGGGGCATGTATGGACGCGGCCTCTTCCTCTCGCAGGCTTTGATTCAAGAATCTAGTTGGAGGCAAGGGTGCAGACTAATCCGCAACCCATATACTTATATATGGGGTGGGGGTGGGGGTCGCACCCCTCCCCAATACTTATGAACCACCTCTTTTTTTTTTATCCGCCCCTTCAACTTGTATATGGGGTGGGGGTGGGGTGGCACCCTCCCCAATACTTATGAACCACCTCTTTGTTTTCATCTTCCCCTCAACAAAGATGACCGTTACCATGAATCCCATCCACACATAAATCAATCTAGTCCCCCACTAAATCCTAAGCGACCTCCCCACGTGAACTAACCTACAGTCATTAACACTTTGCCTACATACTTATGTATAACCATGTGTGTTTGTGTGTGTGTGTGTGTGCACGCACACACTTTTTTCAAGGTAAGTACTAATATACATACATATTTACATATGTGTATACATGAAAAAACTTTTGGGTTGAATAGAAACAAAAATAAATATAAATAAACAAGAATTTATGGAAGTAAACACATATAAAGTTATACATTTTTCTCAAAACAAATTCATAACATTTATAGTTTTATCCAAATGGGTATACCCACAAGGTATACTTTTTGAATATTCAAGTAAAATACTTGTAATCAATAAATTAAAAAATAAAAATCAATACCCACAAAGGAAAAATGAATGGATCTATATTTTAAGCACAAAATTTCTTCAAGAAGGCCCCTAATCCTCTCTAATGGCCTCCATAGCTGCTCCTTCTTCTACTCCTTCCTTAACCTGCAAAAAATAGAATAAGGAAATGATAGAGTAGAGTTAGGAAAAGAATATATGGCAATCCATAAGGATTCTTAGGGTTACTTTTATCCAACCTAAATCTAAGGGTTGAGAAAGGTTAGATCTAGTGGTGTAGAATGAAATCTACATCACTTAAGTGGTGGGGTATTTGTGTGGGGATGAAATAAATAAAAGATGTGTGTGTGTGTATTGCTAAATGGAGCCTAAGGGGGTTTAGATCACTTGCATGCCTTGAACTTATGGAAAATAAATTTATAACAATGTGCATGTCTTTAACAATGTAAAAATATTATCCTAGTATGATTTAATTTAATATTGTTGTTTTTACCCTAAACAAAATTAATTTAAAAGAGATTAGTGGAGTTATGTTTTGAAAGGTTAATGAAGATTAATTAAATAATATGTTGGAGACGTGTTAGTGAAAGAACTAAAATGTAATATTAATTTACGAAATCGGGGTAATCATTTTTTTCTCGATGTTTTCTTTCCGCTAATTTGTTAAAAAAACTTATTCCATAATTTTTCATAGTTTGCTATCGGGTTTAACATGAGTTCTTGTTGTGAATATCATGTGGGCATTACACTTGGTATCGTAGCTGCAAGTTTAGCACTTGGACCCTTGGCCGACATTGAAACCTCGAAAACCAATTAACATAATTTGAACCTCCATGATGAAAATAATAATGAAGGTTGTTGGAATTGTTGTGCTCCCGTATTGGTGTGTTTTTACCTCGATTAATGGAAAGTGTTGAATTAGAATGATTTTCTTATAGGCTTTTGGAGATGCAGAACTTTGTTCTCCTTGCAAAGATGTTGTTTAGTGAGTCCTAACTCTTCCTTGTTGGAATGATAAATCAGTATGGTGTTATTCTTGTGGTTTAACAATAGTGGTTGTGTTCTAAGGGTCGACAGAGTAGGTATGAAGTTTTGTAGTCACCTAAATCTCCCCTCTTTATTTCAATGGTTAGGCGAGTTAGTTTTGGTTACCACTTTCATGACTTAGTCCCCTTATGAGTGAGTGAATATTAGGTCTTGGTGTCGTATTTGATCTATTTTCGCTTATGTGTTCTTACAACGGAGCTCGAGGCATAGTATTCTACATCAGACCATGAAGGGTGTGATGTGACTATGATGTTGACTTTTATATTTTAGATTTTTAAACTTGTGCTCTTTTATCAAAGACCAACATCTTATTTTATGATTGGATTGAGAATCTCTGAGGTTCTTTTAGTTATTTAGATTTTGCAAGAACTTTCGTATTACATTGCAATGCGGGTACTTAACCACTTTTCTTGATTGTTGATATTTCTTGGATTTTACTTTGATTGGTGACTCAGATCTCATTTATCTATTGGATACTTAGCTAAATGTTACATGATTCTTTCTTGCATGTTGTTGAGCTGGTTCTACGTTGTTTGTATTGTGACATTTCATCAGTATGGGGGTACACCCTAAGTGCCTTGAATGTCTTCTTAGGTGCTTTAAGTTATGCCTTGGTTTTGGAAAGACGTAACCTTGAATGTGTCTAGGATCTTGGATATTTCGTTGTGTACTGTGGTCTAGTTGGAAATTGTTAGTGGTGGTGGTGATGCTCTTACAACCTGGTAAGAGATTTTATCCTCATCAAAGTAGATGTCTTGGTTATGGGTTTATGGATTGTGTTAAGGATCGGATTGAATTTTGGTTGACTATGGATGTTAGTGGAAAAGTGTTTGTTTGGTAGTGGAATTTCATCGATGGCATGCTAAGTTTTATCATGATTTCCTTGTTTCATTATAAAAGTATTGACTTGTGGATTGTAGGTATCTTGGTAATTATGATTAGATTTAAGCCCATTCAGGAAATGTGTTTAATTAAGTGTGTTTTTTTTTCTCTCGTTGACCTATAAATAAGCCTACCCTTGCCTTAACATTTTAAATTGCTATGAATAACACTCTATGACCTATTAATCTTTGGGTTACGTGGAGACACTTATGGATGCTTTTGGGCCTTTTGGACCTTGCTATTAGAGATGTAGTTTGGTAGATATTGATATTTTAATCTCAGTGGTGTTTATATTATGCTTCTTCTTTTTAAAACTATAACTCTTGGTCATAAATTCCATGTTGGGTAGATTAGTTGGTTTTCCAATTGCATTTGCTACCTTCTAGTGGGAATGTTTTTTCCTTGAGTAAAATTTGCATTGTCATCTTGTTTCTTGGTTGGTGGTATCTTGTGGATATATGGGTGTAGATTTTAAAATTTCCTTGTCTTAGCATGCGAGTAAAATGTTTGAGCCTAAACAAAAACATTGTTAAACCTTAGTAGATTCGTAAAAGTAAATATACCTCTTTAATGGGTATTTTCTTGTAACTTCTTTTGAGACTTGTGGAGACCCACTAGGAGTGTTTAATGATGCTTGTAAATTCTTTGGTAAACCCTTGAAATCTTGGTGTGACTCATATTGGTGGATTGATTCCTAGTTCTTACAAAATTAATGATGTGTTTGCTATGTTGAATGTCTCTTGTTCCTTTAGAATTAAAAATGTGATGTGTTGATTCATCTCTCTCTCCCATAAAAGTAATAATGTGATACATTTGACTCTTCATTTCCATTGAAATTTTAATTGGTAAGATGACTCAACCAAACACCATAAAACTATAATTAAGGAGATTTGACCTTGAAACTTAACAAATAAACTGGAACATAGAAAAGGAAAATGGTCCTTGCTATAACCTTGGTAGATTAATAGAAGAAATAAAAACCATGTATAAGAATAGAAAGGAAAATTTGTCCATCTACCTTCCCTAGGAGTAAAATAAATACTTTTTCTCCTATACAAAATGGCGAGATATAGTGCCCACCTTAGTGGTGTTTATTATAATATAAACATGTGATATCGTAATAAAAGGAGGATTTTATTTAATAAAATTTGTAAGGAATGTGTGTAGCAAGAGAAACTATAATTTTTGACTTAATAAGTTAATTTATAAAAATGTGTAAGATTTATGTATAGTTGAACTTTTAGTTGTATCACCTACTGGATTGTGAAATATCATGTTGGTAGTGATGTGTTATAATTGCATAGTACCCCTTGATCATAAACATGTGTTCCTTCCCTTATAGGAGTTTTGGGTATTCATACCCTTGTTTCCTCGTAACTCAATGAGTATGAGTTGGGCCTTTAGGATTGGGTTTTATATCTCTTATTTTAAGAAAGCAACCTCCTTACATGCGATTTAGTTCTTGGTGACCTAGGTTGTTGAGATTTTAAGGAAAAATATTTTAATGATATGACATAACTTTGGGGAAGGCTTCTTCCTTATTATTTCTTGTGACACCTTGTTATTATCCCTTTTACATTGGGAAGGAAAGTGCAAGTTGTTTCCGTAATTGTTACTCACTTTTGGTTCAATGTACTTTTGGATTGTAGTTAGACGCCTCTTGTTACTTGTTCTTCCCTCTATCTCCGTTGAGTGCTCTTTGGTGTTATAATTAATGCATGTCCTTTGCTTATGAACATTTGGAGCTTGGTTAGGATTTAGGGTAAATAAATTCCATTATGTTAGGGTGAATGGTGCTTCTTGTATTGATATGTTAGTTTCTAGTGGAGATATTTTCTTAATGTTTGACATTTCTAAATTAGGTTAGTGTTGTGTGTTTGATTTTAAGTGTAAAATCAGGCTATAGGAAACCTTTGGTCATTATTTTTCTTAGGATTAGCTTGAAAAAATCTAATGTTACCCTCTCGAGTTATAGAAGTGCTTCCCATGAATAGATTTCTTGATTATAAATGTTTTGCTAATTTAGGTGTCCTTCCTTGTTGGTAAACCTCATCTTGTGTGATCTCAAAATTGTAAGACCTTTGAGTAGACATGTTCTCGTACAAATTATTGGTCATGGTTGAATTTTTCTAGCCTTTTCTAAATAATGAACTTTGAAGCATAACTCAACCTTAGTGGAAACCTTAAATTTTGTTATTGTAGTATGTTGTATCCATGGGAATATTTTTTTCATCTCAAGCTCATGGAATTCTCCTTGTTATTCCTTTACTTGGTGGTTATTCTTGAGACTCCTTTGACCTTTTCATGTTTTGATGTTATGTGTTGTAGCTTGGTTGATCACGTAGAGTTACTCTTTAGAATTAAATGTTTGCAACCTTACATGAATAAAGTTTAGAACTCACCCCTTTCAATATCCCTTCTTCTTGATTGAATTGCATTAGACAAAACTTGGGTTCTATAGACCCACACTTGTTTAAGGAAAAACAATTCCATAAAGGGTGTGATCCTTTTTCTTTGCATTGTTCCCTACCTCTTTCTCCGTGACTTCTAGGAGGAAGTCAAATCTAAGGGTAGGGGATGTAATGCCCACTCCTCTTCTATGTTGTTTGAACCATGTTATCAATTTTGAATTGATTATAATCTCAAACCCTATTGGTGTATTCTAGTTAGCACACAAATAAAATGTGTAGGAAATATTGATTACTATTGTGTTTTGGTTACCTTTTTGACTGTATTTTCATATTATGGACTTGAGGGAAATTAAGGATAATACATTTAGCTAGAATGGTTTCCTTGTTATAAATTGATTGTAATGTCCTTAGTCTTTGATATGCCTTTGTTATATTTAATCTAACACTGTGACTGAACACATAGACATCATTGCATAAGGTACCTAGAAATACTAATAGACCAACGACATTGACACATTTTGATATGGAAATCGAAGGATATACATTACTTGTAACTGAACTGATTAACTTTTGATAGACATTCAGTATGGAAGATAATGATGTGTTGTCAACTTAGATATATATTGATATTTTGAATGTTCTTCATATTGATTTTTATTAAGATGGTCAAAGTCATTTTGTGATTTTGTTGATATTGAAGGATTGACAAAATGGTGAACGAGTGAAAGTATTTCTTAAATTAGATGATTTAGTTGGTTATGATCTTAATTACAAACTGATGTATTAACGGAATCAAAATGTTGGAAATTGAGAGTAATTGTTGAGTCACTTGGTATTATCAATAGTAGTTATGACATGTGATGTTCAAATTTATATTTAGAGATAAGAAATTTTATTATTTCAATATCACTAATATGGCCACAAGGCTAGAAAGGTATTGTGTGATTTTGAATGGTAATTATTTCACAACAATAAACTATGGGGGGTAGGAGACCAACATCGAAGGAATGTGGGGTATTGGTAACTGGTCACCATGGCAGCTTGTGTTATGTTGTGTGTGTCTTGTTATTGTTAGGGGCTCCCCATCGGGGATTACCTCCAATTGTGAGAAAGGGGTTTGTGTGTTTTCTTTTCCTTTTTATATCTCCTTTATTTAATTTTAGTATGAGAATTTTAGTGATGTAATTTCCTTGTATTAATTATTTACATGTTATCTTTAATGAGCTTAGTTTCCTTATTTGAGTTAATTTAATCTTGTTCTAAACTAATTATTAATGGGTCAAAAAAATCATTTATTAGACTAGATGGATCTTGGATTTTGTGTTGTAAGTTGAGTACTTGGGATCTTGAGTGTTGTACACTCTCCCTTCATGGAAATTAGAATTTAGCCTTAGGGGCCAATTTTGAAGGGTTGTGGGACAAGTTAAACTTTTCCCACACCTCTTAGATTGCTATGCCAACCCTACCTATGGATTGGGGGATCAAAAATGGACCACATTATGTGTTTTATACGTCAAAAAGTGACATTTATTACAAT
Organism: Taxus wallichiana var. yunnanensis; assembly: GCA_018340775.1. Classification (NCBI taxonomy): domain Eukaryota; kingdom Viridiplantae; phylum Streptophyta; class Pinopsida; order Cupressales; family Taxaceae; genus Taxus; species Taxus wallichiana. Next base: position 986,966,420 of record CM031242.1, read on the forward strand.
TTTCTTACATGGGTCTTTAAGTTCATCCTTAGGGGTGTGGGCTTGGTTTATGTGTGTAAGTAAATTTTCATTTCACTCACCCACTAATTTATTATGCATTACGGTTGAGGTTTAGCTTATGATGTGGAGTTGAGGATGAGTGATGTGGCATCCTACATGGAGCCACCTCACCCTCCTCTTCCCTTTTCCTTTATATGCATGTTTTTTGTTGTTTTAGGGGTTACTTACTCATTTTTTTTGGGGGAATTCTTGAAATTTTGGGAGAGCTTGCTTGAGAATGGGAAATGGAACTTGCAGGTGGATGATGTTTTCTTAAGCTTTTGGAATGCTTGGATTTTATTCCGTATTGAAACTTTTCATTTGTAAGGTAGATATTCACCCTTGTTCCTACCTTGCTTTTTTGCTCTATATGTGTTGTGGATGATTGCTTATTGCTCATGAATTTAGGAGATAGATTTGATTCTTAGGTTGTGGGAGAAATGGAAATGGGGGTAAAACTTGAGGGAGGCTTAAGAGAAATGGAATGGGTATTTTTATGAGGGAGTTGGGTTGGGATGTCCACCTTGTTGGTAAATATGAATTGTGTTTATCTTATTCTCTTGAGTGAGGAATAAGAGCGAGGGAGGCATAGGAGTGTGTTGATTTATTGAGGGAGGCATAAGAGTGGTGTATATTTTGGAGGGAGGCATAAGAGTGTTGTGTGTATTATAATGGATTTTTTTAGGATTGTAGGTGAACACTCATGTCATATGGAGGCATAAGAAGAACCCCAAGTTCCTTTCTCCTCTATGGCTTAGTATGAAACCTTTGTGTTTTGAAATTTTGGAATTGTTATAAAATTACTATTGTTTTATTACATTGATTGTATGGGTTGAATGTGTATGTGGAAGCCATTTTTTAGTTTCCATGGTTGTTTAAATATCCCCCATTGCTTCCTTGTTGGGGCTCGGGGGCCAATGAGGAAGAAGGATTCTCTTCCTCATTAGATATTTTGGTTGGGTGGAGAGTGTTTCCTACTTCCCCATTTTTTTGTGTGTTTGGCTTGATGAATATGGTGATCTCAATGGAGAAGGTGATCTTGTTGGATAAATTCCTATAGAGTTGAATCTTAAGTTGATATGATCCTACTACTTGTAAATTGTATCAATAGTTTATTGAATGTAATATTTTTCATTATTGGGAATGTATTATTATAATCTACAATTATTCATGAGAATATGAGCCTCAAAAGGTCTTTAAAATGGAAATTAAGTTCTTTCAAATTTAAATTTTTGTTTAGGAGTTCATTGTTTATAGATTTGTGCTCTTGGATGGGAAATAAATGTTGAATAATTTCATTATGGACAATCCTTGTTCACTAGAATGTTGAAATGAATTTCATTTAATAGTGGTTGTTTGCACCTTATCCAACTAGATGTGTAAAAGGATTAGGCATGATTGACTTATTAATAAAATCTCTACCTTGTGGATATATGATTGATCAAAGTAAAAGAGTGAACCACAACTAATTAGACCTTTAAGATGATTGTATAAACGAAATGGAAAGTGATAAGTTTTAAATATTTATAATTACACAATTGTTCACTACTATCTTTGCCTAGTGCATGTAAAGATTATCCTTTAAAAATATGACAATTACCCTTCCACATTATTTGTATTTTTTTCCTATAAAGGGAATAGAAAAACTTTGCTAAATGAATGTATAATATTAATATACAATAGTTATATAATGATAATGTCAAAGGGTCATTTTCACAAGCCATATTACCTTTATTTGATTTCAATACATATTATTCTTTTTAACAAATGATAATAATCATGTTTTATTGTTAAATATTAATATGTTCACATATATATATAATAAATGGTAGTGTTTGAAAGTTTTATTAAAGTGCCCAAGAACTATATTCGGCTAGGGTTAGACATTGTTTTTATTAAGTAAACAAAATAACAGAAAAGAAAACAAACAAATTTGTGTATGTTTAGGCCATGTATGGCCGCGGCCTCTTCCTGTGCAGGTTTTTATTTAAGAATGTGGTTGGGCTAGGAGCGTCGACCCCACCCCAACCCATATACTTGTATATGGTGTGGGGGTGAGGTTGGCGCCCATTCCCCAATACTTTTGAACCCCCTCTTTTTATAATCGCCTGCCCAACAACATGACCCTTACCATAAATCACCTCCACACGTAGATCAAACCCGTCCCCCCACTAAATCCTAATCGACCTCCCTACGAACTGACCTACGGCCATTAAAACTTTATCTTGTGTATTTATTGAAAACTCTCTCTCTATATATATATATATATCTGTGTGTACGCTTTTTTAAGGTAAGTATATATATATATATATATATATATATATATATATATATATATATATATATATATTAAAAAAAATTGTGGGTTAAATAGAAACAAAAATAAATAAAAATAAACAAGAATATATGGAAGTAAACACATATAAAAATATACTTTTTTTTCAAAACAAATTCATAGGGTTTCTAGTTTTACCCAAATGGGTATACCCACAAAGTATACTCTTTGAATCTGCAAGTAAAATACTTCTAATAAATAAATACAAAAGAAAAATCAATACCCACAAAAGGAAAATGAATGGATTTATATTTTAAGCACGAAATTTCTTCAAGGAAGGCCCCGAATCCTCGTCTAATGGCCTCCATGGCTCCTCTTTCTTCTACTCCTTCCTTAACCTACAAAATAAAACAAGAGAAATGAGAGAGTAGAGTTAGAAAAATAATATATGACAATCCATAAGGATTCTTAGGATTACTTTTTAGCCAACCTAAATCTAAGGGTTGAAAAAGGTTATATCTAGTGGTGTAGAATGAACCCTACATCATTTAACCGATGGGGTATTTATGTGGGGATGAAATAATTAAAATATGTGTGTGTGTATTTCTAAATGGAGCCTAAGGGGTTTTAGATTAGTTGCATGCCTTGAACTTGTTGGTGCTCAATTTGGTCTCACCCCGCTTGTCCTTGAAATTCTTCAAGCCAGGGCTCTGTCATGTTTTATATCTCCCTTATTGATAAATGAAAATATTTTCTCTATTTTGTTACCATGATCATTCCCTTCCTTGGTCGAGGATCATTTAAAATCCAAAATTTGTTTTTCGCTCCTCTGCTCATGTGAAATATTTTGTAACTCGGGCGTAAAACTCGATTTTTTCCATTCCTTTCATTTTCCATTGTATCATTTTGTTGTCCATGTAATTTTTGTCCCTAATATTTTTAAAATGTGATTGGATGTGGCTCAATAGATCATATTTGGGCCTTATAACATTTCCAAATTCTCTCGTCCTCAAGAAAGATTCATTTCTCGGGCTCAAATGGTTATTTTCCCGCATTTATGGTTTGTGGTGTTTTTCCCATTAAATTTACATCTTAGTATCTATGGAAACGTGGCCCTTTTTGGTTTGATGCAGTGTAGCACTTTGAAAACTCTAAGGCTTGCTTCAACTCAAAACTTGTCCACATGGAGGGTTGGCAAAATCATATGAAAAATCACCTTTTGGTTTGGCCTCTGAGTCGCGCTAGGGGGACACGTGGACATTTTTTCTACATTGCCTAGACTTAGAAAAAATTTCATGAGGTCGGTATAGTTTTGGCGAACCATGCACACATGGAGGGCGAGCACTCATTTGAGGATCCGTGTCAGTGGTCCCACCTTAACAATTGCGCGACAGAGAGACATCTAGAGCCTTCTTCCGGCTCCGCTCTATACTTAAACTTTTCAAAGTAATTTTGAAAGGCCTGGGACACGTGGAGGGATCGGGGCTCATTTGGACCGGCCCCTATGTTTTATTTTGAATAAGCATCGGGAGGACACTTGGAGGCTTTCGCTCACTCGTCCTTTTCTTTGACTTTTCAATAGCTAAAGAAAATATTTCGAACCCTGACATAGGACACCTTCCAAAGTGAACCTTTAACATTTTTAACAAACTCACAAAACTAAGATACGTGGTGATCCCATGCTTGTTTAGGGTCTCTAATTTTTGGGAATATCTCAAAGTACGCCATTGAGACACGTACAGATTTCACTAGCTCCTTTTTAAACAAAGAATTTTCAAAGGCCAAACCGCATTTTTCTTGGGCCCAAAGCATGTGGAAGGCCCGTGCTTGTTTGGAAAATTTTCCTATATTTCTCCTTTACAAATGCACAAGGAAACACTTGGATGGCTATGATATAAATTAGAAAAGGGTAGAATCAATGGTCAGTGTATCGCATCTGCTTTTTTTGCCATTTTTTCTCCAAGACTCCTAGAGATTCGAATACACATTTCTTTTCATCATTTTCTGATGAAATTCCTTGTCGCCTCTATCTCGCAAAGTGCCATTGAATGGATTTGAAACAAAATTATGAGTCCATGGATTGTTTAGATCGATATTTTCAAGTTGGAGTTTCTTGGGAACTTGTAAAAAGGTGAATTACCGAGAAGATGCATGCAGGGTATAACTACAGAGGAAAGAGATGGAAAAGGATGAAATGATGAAGGTTACAGTGCAAAGTTGAAAAATGGGGCTCCTCAAGAGAAAAAGATTACCCGCCGATCCAGCTTTGTAGAGCCTCCAAAAAATGATTAAAAGGGTATTTCAGAATATGAGAGAATCGAATGATTAGAAGGACTCCCAAAATTTGTGGCATGGCATCCTATTCATTATTCAAGGGCCCAAGAAATGTGATCAATTCATAATCGAGCCACCCGGTAGCTTTTGGATCTGAATTTGTTAAATGTCTCTTTCTCGAGAAAAATTGGTAATAAGAAAGGTCCTCAAATATTCTTCTCTTTTGAGGGAAAATTGAGTGAGTAGAATGTATAAATGCAATGAGAATACTTTGTAAATGGTCGAGTTAAATTATTAAGAGAAAAAATTGAGAAAGTCATCTTCCCGAGAGACCAATCTGAGACAACCTAGTAATTTCTTGTGTTAGATTTTCTATCATGTCAAGTTGGTTGCAGATGTATAGCCATTGACGACGAGCACCGAGATTTCTCTCGAAATATTTCCCCTTTTGATGAATTTAAGCAATTTTGAAATAAATTTGTGTCATTCTCTATCAATTTGTGTCTTCTTTGTTTTAGAATGACTGCAAGTAGATTTTCGTGTTCCTATTATAGTATTACATCAAAACTTTATGAAATCGACATAGATCTCGCCCTGTGATATTTTAGTGGTATTTGAAATTTCATTTCAAGAATATCCTTCATCTTGTGATGAGATAAACAAATAAAAAATCAATTCACTATCAATTGTTGATAAATATTGTTTTTAAGTCTTTCGGTGTACCTTAGGCATGATTGATCGTAGATTTTGGTGTTTAATTGAGTCTTTTAACTTGAGGCTTCATGTTAGAGTCTCAAATATTTTTTTGAAAATGTGTTGATCTAGGCCTCCATCAAGCACACCTTATTGTTAAAGGAACGTGTTAACTATTCTAAAGCTTTTTGTTACTTGAGTTGTCCATTTTTGCAAAGTCCCTCAAAGATCTTGTATAATTAACTTTATCCTACTTAATCTCCCACCAAAATAATTCAAAAACCATGAATCCATCTTAAACTACCCCTGTTTGCCTTGTATATCAACAAAGGAACAAAATCTATTTACTAAAATATGTACGAATAATCAGGATTTCTTAATGTCTTTAGTAACCTTAGCCTTGTGTTGAAAGTATCTCCATATTTTAGAAGTGACAACTCTTAAGAGTTAAATTATGGAGTATTGACTGTATTTTCCCAAGGTTTTCTTCATAAAATTTGTGTAAAAGAAGGATATCTCCATCTCCTTCATCAAACAGAGGTTACACTAAGGGTCCTCTCATCCTGGGTCAAGAGGCACAACCTAAAGTAGTGAGGACAAGTTAAATCCTCTTGAAGGTGTTATACATCTCTCTACAAATATGAGTGGAAAATGGCCAGTAGATCTCATCCCCAACTACAAAAATACACTTACTATGATCTATCTATCCCTAATCTACATGTCCAACTGTGTTTCACTCGAATTGAAAGGGAGAACAAATTTGGACACTAGCACTAGTGGTTCCGCCTGTACTTTTTAAAGTATTCAACAAAGGTGTACATGTACTGGACCTTTCGTAATGCTTTTATAGATTTCAAAGTGCAAATACATTATCAAACATCATTATGTTTTCAGATCTGTAAGAATTGTTCAAATTTATGAGTTCTCGAGTGCAATATTTCCACTTATACGCTTATTGCACTAAATTTTGTATCATCATTGATAAATTTGAGTAAAAGAAGAGAAGATCTTGTAAGCTTTACATGAACTTGGTATTGACAGAAATTTGACAGTCTTTCATAGTGCATTTACACAAACTAAGGTCAAAATCCATAGTGGTGACTCCATGTTGTTTAAATTCTTTATAAAACGAGTGTCTTAACAGATATCAAGTAGTAAGATTTTTCATGAATATCTACAAATCTGAAAGGAAGAAGATATTTCTTCACCAAGAACCCTAGTAGATAGTTGTTTCAAGAGTTGGGAAAGTCTAATTTAGAAGGAAGAAGAATTTGGAAGGTTGTTTGGAGATAAAGCATCAAGAAAAGATATCTCCATTGGTGAAACTGATCACCTCTAATTGAATATTGCAATACTTCCTCAAGTGCTTCAATTAGGTAGTCTCTTTGTGGAATTTAATTCTCCATATGGAGAGGGTCCTTATTTTGTATTCGAAACGCTTTTCCTCTCAATCTACCTCGTATTTTCCAAATTGAATAGAGTTTTCCAAGAACTAGATCCTTTAGAGGGAATTTATTCTTAAAATTGCATCCTTATACAACACGACCACTCACTCCCAATCATTTTGTATCTCTTATAAGATCACCTCCTCAAAATAATATGGCACAAATTCTCCACCTAGAGCTTCATTTTTCGTTAATAATTCTCAACCCATCAATTTTAGATGTATGGTCAAGGCTATCCGAATGTTGTGCAACAAGATGTAAAAATAGATTGCCTAAGTTCCAATAAAATAATGCAATCACCGGTGATCAGCACTTGAAGCTCTTTGTCAATATGATGGAGGACTTCAAATAGAATTTGAGGATGTATACATTAAATTGTTTATCCATACTCTAGAAGATTATGCAAGGGACAGCTTATAAATATTTTCTAAATAATTCCATCGACTCCTCGGATAGAGATGAAGAATGATTTTAGAATGTAGTATGGTGATAAAATAGAACCACCTAGGTATCTTTTATCGTAGTTTGAAAATATAAAAAGAATCCTAATGAATCAGTGTATAATTTCAATACAAAATTTAACAAAACATTGAGAATACCGCATGTTAATTTGAGGCCATGTGTTGAATCATGTATGATAAAGTATTCAGATGAATTTGATAAGAAATTTGCTTACGATTTGAGGGATAAGAACCTGAACTTGGAGGTAGGCCTTTACCATGGCTCTAAAAATTGAGAACAACATTAAATCGCTAGAAAACCTCCTAAGAGGTAGGGTGTTAAACCGATCAACCCCGAGAATCCTCAATCCATTAAGGTTGTGGATCTTGAGGAATTTATAAATACTATGGTCTGAGTTGTCCAATAAATCTCTTACAAACTACACACAGGCCAAGAAAGGAATTGGACAAGGTTATCAAGGTCAACATAGGAAAGAAGGACAAGATAGATTTGTAACTCATCCTAGAAATGATGGGAGATCCGATGACATAGGTAAAGGACCCATGAGAGCTAGAACAACCCAAGCTAGGGAGAATAGAGTAATTCCCGATCCTCTATATTCGAGTGTTTTTGTTGTTAAAGAGAAAAATCAAATGGATTGGTGTGAAAAATGCTACTTACCCCACCAACCATGTGAAGAAGATAAGAAAGTTAAAGAAGCTGATGATGAAGATAAAACTCGATGATGATGCATACATGGTGGATCTGTCTCTACAAGCTCACGAAGAAGGAGCAACTTCAACTAGATTAATAAGTGCAAGAACTGCCGCAAGTTTTGGGATCAGTATTCACCGGGTACCTCTTCTTTCTCCCTCTCATGCTTTATAAATAGATATGGTACAATATTTTGAACTTCCTAATAATTATTTTGAGTACATAAGAGCTCTAATGATTAAGAAGTATGATGGAGGAATCCCATTAGAAGAGGATAGACGGTTGTCGATGAATGTTGTTGTTTCCCAATAAAAAGAGCATAACACAAGAAGTAAAGTTTTTAAGCCGTAGGGCCTCAAGCAAACCAAAGACCTCACCCCTCACCAATGTCCCGAAGAAACTCCAAAGAAAGATGAATCTAGAAAAGGATTTTTTGTCTCAAGTAGTAGAAATGGTGTTCCCACCATGCCCAAAATGTGAAAAATCTTGTGTTATCCGATGATTTTGTCAACCTTTCTCCAAATGTTTCTTTTCCCAAATACATTCCTTATGACATTACCCAAGTCTTGAGTCAGATCAACATTTATATCCCAATTGTTCAACTCCTTAGGATTCCCGAGCATAAGAACAGGATTTTGATCATTTGGGGTCGGAAGAAGATAGATGTGCCTAAGGCAAAATATAAATAATGTAAACAATCCTCCTTCAACCATTGCAGACCTAGAAAATCCACCAGCATTGGAGGAGATAGGTGAACCACTTGAAGTTTACTTGGGAATATCTTTGGTTGAGTCTCAATTAAATGTTGATCCATTTTTTACAACACTAATTATTAAGGATAGACTGCTGCACAATTGTATGTTTGACTCCTGGAGCATCATGCAATGTTATGCCTCTAGAAGTCATGAATGAATTGAACATTAAAGTGACAGCAGCTTATGGCAAGTGTACTGCAATGGATTCTAGAGAGGTTCCAGTTGTGGGGTGTGTAAAAGGTTTGATGGTAAAACATGCACTTTACCCGGTAAGAACTTGAAACTCGATGTTGTTATTGTTGATTGCCTTGCCAAATGGGTCATGTCATATCAACAAAGTGGGTTACAAGTGTAGGTGGAAATGTTAAGATGGATATGTCTTTACCACTACTCCAATTGAAGGAAGCCTTGTAAAGTCGTATGGAGAGAAAAGATGTTGCACCTCATCAAGATCCTAATAATGCTTCTTATGAAGTGTTGTATGCTAGTGTAGATGTAGATAAGTTTTTGGTTTTTCTGATAGAAAAGAGCACAAGATGGATCCATGTAAATGTATTGAACACGTAGGGTCTCCTTGGACCTTGTTATTTGACAAAGCTTGTTCCACGCTTTGAAATGGTGCTGCATTATTCTCGATTTCTCTAGGCCAAGAAGACTTTGTCTTTCTTTCAAACTCAACTTTGAATGCACTAACAACATTATTGAGCATGAAACATTATTATTAGGCTTGAGAATTACATGGAAATATGGTATAAAGGATATCATTTTCAAACGGGATTCAGAATTGATTGTCAAGCAAATTAGAAAATTATATGCTACTAAAAATCGTAGAATGAAATAATACAAGAATGCAAAATAGGATTTGATTGAAATGTTTGACTCTTTTAATATTATGCACCATGATATAAATTTTAATGCTATCATAGCAGATAAGGTAAAGCAAGTGCTAGGATCCAAATTTGGGAATTGTATGACAAAGTCTCCATTTTGTGAGTATGATGTTGAAATACTAACAAGGCCATCTGTCTCTATAACATTAAAAATTGGAAAGTTTTCGATGATGATGCCCAGTGAAATGGTTTCTATAGAACTAAGGTGATGTTGCTTGACCAAAATATATATTGGAAACCAATGGTGTGTTTTTTTTTGAAGAAAAGGAAACTTTATGTTGCAAAGACATCATCCAACCAAGACAAACATGATTCCCGTAGGTTTGGTGGCACTTGAGTTGAACTTTGATAATGCCAATTACTTTATTAAAATAAGTACGTTGGTTTAATGAGATGTGGAAGAGCACGACCTGCACAAAGGAAAACCCACGTAAAATCTAGTTAGGAAGCAATCTCAAGAAAGAAGAGAAGCAATCCTATGTTCAATTGAAGAAATATTAAGACCGCTTGACTTGGTCATACTCTAAGTTGAAGGCATACAAAGAATATTTGTTCCAACATGAAAATCCTCTTGAATCTAATGCCAAGCCTTTCAAGAAAAATTAGAGGCCTATCGAACTCGCTCCTTTATTTGAAGATGGAAGAATAATCAAGAAGTTGAGGGATGGAGGGATCATTCACCCATAAGGTACTCATCTTGGGTTGCATGAACCTAGTGCCTCACAGGAAAAATAATGATGATATAAGGTTATGCGTAGACTTTAGAACCCGAATAAAGCATCATTGAAAGATAATAACCCTCTACCAAACATGGATAATATGCTACAAATTGGTAATCGGTTTTGAATTGTTATCCACTGGATGGTTTCTTCGCTATAATAAAATTTTTTGAAGGAGTCGAAAGAATAAAGAATTCCTTTACCACTCCTTGGGAACTTATGTGTATGTCAAGATTCCTTTTGGCTTGATGAATGCTATAGAAACTTATCAAAGAGCAATGGATGTAGCATTTATTGGTTATATTAATGAATTAATTGTTGTTTATCAAGATGATGTAACTATGTATTCCAAAAAAAAATGATCACTTACAACACTTGGAGAAAATGTTGTTAAGTCAGTAGAGAGTATGGCATATCATTGATTCCCAAGAAGTGCCATTTTGGAGTGTAAAAGGAAAATTTTCTTGGTCACATTATATCAAAATAATGGGTCATGATTGATCCACGAGAGTGGAGGCCATCAGCAAGGTTCCAATTTCGAGAAGTAAGAAGGGAGTTCAATCCTTCTTTGGACAAATAAACTTTATCAAAAGATTTGTGTCTAACTTTTCTCGAGATGACCATCCCCGTTACTATCATGTCAAGAAGAAGGACCAAGTTATCAAATGGGAAGAAGCTTACATTCAAGATTTGAATGAGATCAAAGAAGCACTAAACAATGGCCCTGCTTTTGGCTCCAAATTACAAGAAGCCTTTTCAATTATTTTCTTTTGCTTCATAAAACACCATTGCATTTATTTTGTTGCGTATGGATGATGAAAGGGCTAAGAGACCAATTTCCTTTTTTCAAGAAGGCATTGCGTAGGAACCGAGTTGAAGTACACCATCATGGAGAAGCAAGAATTTTCCTTGGTGAAAGCAACAAAGGTTTTCAAACCCTACATCTTGAGCTCTAAAGTTGTTTCTTATGTTCCCCACACCATGGTGAAAGACATCTTATCAGAGATGGAGGTCTCAAGAAAAAGATGCATATGGGTAAACAAGTTATAGGAATATGACATGGATATCCAAACCATGAAATTGGTAAGAGGTTTGGGCCTAGCTAAGCTTATGGCTGAGAGAAACTTGCAAACTATTGAGGTGAATGAAGTAGAAGGAGAAAGGGTGGATGTCCTTGAAAAATTGGTAAGATTTGAATGTTACAAATATATAATCTTTTATCTTAGACATCTATGTTGCCCTGAATATTTGAGTAAAAATCAGAAAAGAGCTCTTAAGTTAACCTCTCAAAAAAATGTCATTACTGATTTTGGGTTAGCTTGGAAGATCCTAGAGGGAGTGCTCTTCAGTTACGTTGTTGAGGATGAAACCCCAAAGGTAATTTATGATCTCCATGGAGGCATTTCGGGTGACATTTTACCGGAAGAGTTACAACACATAAAATCTTGAGCGCCAAGGTTATTGGTGACCAACTCTCTTCAAGGATACAACTCTATTGGTTAGGAAATGTGAAAGTTGTTAGCACTTTTCTAGAAGAATGAAAGCTTCAGGATCGCTTCCTTTGCATCCTATGTTAGCTTGAATCCCCATTTAAGAAATGGGGAATGGATTTCACCGATGAAATTTATGATCCTTCCAAAGGATTTTCATAAATGGATTCTTGTATCCACTAATTATTTCACTAAGTGGGTGGAAGAAATCCCCACTAAGAAGGAAACACACCAAGTTATCATAGACTTCATGTCGAATCAAATCATATGTAGATTTGGAGTGACATCTAAGATTGTTGCGAATAATGCCATGAGTTTCAGAGTGAAATATTTGGTGGAAATGTATAAACAAGATGGAATCAATTTGACATGTGATTTTAACTACAATCCCCAATGAAATAGACAATCTCACTCCAACAATAAAAATTTATTGAAGATCATTAGAAGAACCTTGGAATTGAACAAAAGGAACTGGGTGAGCAATCAAGCTTTCTGTTTGGGTTGTGTAATCAATGTCAAAAGAGCTACTGGTAAAATCCCATTTGAGTTGGTATATGGAACTCAAGATTTGTTGTCCCTTCATTTGCAATTGTCTTCATTTCAGTTTGTTCAAAATTGAAGATCGGAAGTTATTCCATATGATGCTCGAAGGAATTATATTATTGAGTTAGATGAAGAAAGAAGGGAATCCCATGATAGGCATGTGAATTTCAAAGAAAAGTTGATGAATTTATTTGACAATAAGGTGACTCCAAGAGCTTTCAAAGATTGGGTATCTTGTGCTATTATGGGATAGCATGCATGAAGATAAGGAAAGCATGGTAAATTTAATAAATTGTGGATGGGCCCTTATTTAATCGACATTCGAATTGGTGAAAATACATTCTTCCTAAAAGACTTAGATGGGGAACTACTTGAATTTCCTAGTAATGTAAGGAATTTGAAACATTTCCTTTATTTATTTCTCAAATCAACGTATACTCCATTTTTATAGTGTGTAGTTCTTTGTTTTAGTTCTAATTTTGTGTTTTTGTTCATTTGGTGACCTAGTTTTGTTGGTTTCTAGATTCATTTTTTGGAGGATGGTTATGGTTTCTCTTTCTTTTGCAAGCTTATTCCTTGACTTCATTTCCCAATCGTCTATTTTTAGTACTTGGTCTACTATTTTTTCTTGTGGAACTCGCAAGATTGCCCATCCCCAGTCGAGCTGATGTTGGTGCTCAATATGGTCTCACCCCATTTTTCCTTGAAATTCTTCATTTACGGAATTTTTGTGTTTTCTATCTCCCGTATTAATGCATGAAAACTCTATACTCCATTTTTTTCCATGATCAGTCCCTTCCTTGGTTGAGGATAACTTAAAATCTAGAATTTTTTTGTGTTCCTCTTTCCATGTGAAAGATTCTTTAACTTGGGTTTTTCCTTTCCTTCCATTTTCCATGACCACGTTTTGTCTTCCGTGTCATATTTTTCCCAAATATTTGTGAAAATGTGATTGATGCTACTCTGGATTGTATTTGGGACTTATAACATTTCCAAATTCACCGTCCTTGAAGAAAGATTCATTTCCGGCTCAAATGGGGATTTTCCTGCATTTACATTTGACATTGTGTTTTTCCCCATCAAATTTACATCTCAAAGCATCTATGGAAATGTGTCCTTTTTGTTTGGATGCGTCTTGGTGGAGCACTTTGAAAACTCTAAGGATCGCTTCAACTCAAAACTTGTCCACGTGGAGGGTCGGCACTCATATTAAAAATCACCTTTTGGTTTTGCCTTGGAGTTGCACCGAGGCACATGTGGAAGTTTCTCGCTACCTTTCCCAAACTTAGAAAATATTTCATGAGGCCGATATAGTTTTGGGTGACCATGCACACATGAAGGGTAGGTGCTCATTTGAGGATGCACCTCGTGGTCCCACCTTAACAATTGTGATAGAGATACGTGTGGAGGCTTCCGCGGCTCCACTCTATACTTAAATTTTTCAAAGCCATTTTGAAAGGCCATGGACATGTGGAGAGACCACGCCTGTTTGGGGGACTATTCCCTAAGTTTTATTTTGTATAAGTGCCAGGAGGACAATTGGAGGCTTCCACTCACTTTGCTTTTTGCTTGTAATTTTTTAACGGCCAAAGAAAAATGTCTCAGACCCTAAACACATGGTGCCTTCCACTGAACCTTAAATTTTTTTAACAAACTCTTCCGCAGACAGAGACACGTTGTGAACCTACACTTGTTTTCGGTCTATGCTTTTTGGGGACTATCTCAAAGGACACCATTGAGACACGTGGAGGCTTCTACTAGCTCCTTTTTACACTGAGACTTTTCAAAGGCCAAAATGTGTTTTTCTTGGGCCCAGATCACATGGAAGACCCACGCTTGTTTGAAACTTACCCTTGTACTTCTCATTTACTGATTCTTGCACCAAGGAAAGACGTGGATGGGTATGATATAAAGTAGAAAAGGGGCAAAATAAATGGTTGTGTATTACATCTGCTTTTTTGCCATGTTTGCTCCAAGACTCTGGAGACATGGATACACACTATTTTCAATCATTTTCTAATGAAATTCCTTGTCTTCTCTGTCTCGCAAAGTGTCATTGAATGGAATTAAAACATAAAATGTGATTCAATAGATTGTTAAGATTGATATTTTGAAGTTTGAGTTTCTTAGGAACTTGTAAAACCATGAATTACTAGAGAAAAAGGATGTGGGGTAGAATTGTAGAGGAAAAGAGGGAAAATGATGAAATGATGAAGGTCAGAGGTGCAAAAATGAAAAAGGTGTTGCCTCAAGAGCAAAAAGATTCCCCTCGGATCCAAATGTGTAGAGCTCTAGAAAATGCTTAAAAAGGGGATTTCTCACATGATAGAGTCAAAATGATTAGAAGGACTCAGAAAAGTTTGTGCCATGGAATCCTAGTCATTATTCAATGGCCCAAGAAATGTGATCAATTTATAATTGGTCTACTCCGGCGATTTCGGATCTTAATTTGTGAAACATCACTTTCGAGAAAAATTGTAACAAGCAAAGGTCCCTTGAATATTCTTTTTCTTTTTGGGGAAATTGAGTGAGTAAAATGTATAAGTGCAATGATAATACTCTTGAAAATGGTTCTAAGTTAAATTCTTAAGAGAAAAATTTGAGAAATTCGTCTTCCCGAGAGACCAATCCAAAATAGCTTGTTAATTGCTTTGTGTTAGATTTTCTATCAAGTCAAGTTAGTTGCAGATGTATAGCCATTGAAAAAATTGAGATTTCTCTTGAATCTTTCCCTTGCTTATGAATCTAAGCAATTTTGAAATAAATTTGTGTCAATCTCTAGCAATTTGTGTCTGTTTTGTTTCATAATGTCTCGTAAGTAGTTTTTCTTGTTCCTATGGCAGTATTATATTGAAATCTTTGTGAAATCACATAGATCTCATCCCTATGACAGCTTTAGTGGTATTTGCAATTTCATTTCAAGAAAATCCTTCATCTTGTGATGAGATAAACAAATTAAAAATCAATTCATTTGTCATTTGTTGATAAATATTATTTGTAAGTCTTTCAAATTACCTTAGGCATGATTGATCGTAGATTTTGGTGTTTAATTGAGTATTTTAACTTGAACCTTCATGTTAGAGTCTCATAGAATATTTGAAAATGTGTTGATATGGGCCTCCATCAAGCACACTTTCAGGTCAAGTAACGTCGTAACTATTCTCAAGCTTTCTCTTGTTGAGTTGTCCATTGTCGTGAAGTCCCTCAAATATCTAGTATAATAAAATTTATCCTTCTTAGTCTCCCACCAAAAGTATTCAAAACCATGAATCCATCCTTACCCATGTTTTCCTTGTATATCAACAAAGGAACAAAATCTATTTACTAAAATATGCAAGAAGAATCAGGATTTCGTAATGTCTTCAAAGAACCTTAGCCTTGTGTTGAAAGTATCTCCATATTTTAGAAGTGACAAATCTTAAGAGTTAAGTTATGGAGTATTAACCATATTTTCCTAAGGTTTTCTTCATAAAATTTGTGTAAAAGAAGGATATCTCCATCTCCTTCATCAAACAGAGGTTACACTAAGGGTTTTGTTACCTGGTTGAAGAGGTACAACCTAAAGTAGTGAGGACAGTCAAATCCTCTTGAAGGTTTTATCCATGTCTCCACAAACTGAGTGATAAAGGACTGGCCTTAGATCTCATCCCCAGCTACAAAATGACACACACTATGATCTATCTATCTCTAAGCTCCATGTCCAATCTTTGTTGTTGCTCATCTTGAAAAGGAGAACAAATTTGAATACTAATAGTAGTGGTGCCACCGCTAGGGACTCTTTGAAGTATTTGAACAAATGTGTACATGTACAGACCCTGGTAATTATTTTTACATATTTTAAAGTGCAAATACATTGATGAAACATCATTATCTGCTCATATTTATAAGAATTGTTCAAAGTTGTGAGTTCTGAGTGTAATATTTCCAAATTATACAGTATTGCATTAAATTTTTATCATCATTAAAAAATTTGGGTAAAAGAAGAGAAGATCTTATAAGATTTACATGAACCTCGCTATTGACATACATTTGATAGATCTTTCATAGTGCATTGCAAAAACTAAGGTCAAAATCCTTAGTGGCGACTTCGTGTTGTTTAAATTATTTATAAATACTAGTCTCTTAACATATATAAAGTAAGATTTGTCATTAATATATCTAAAGTCTGGAAGGAAGAAGATCTCTCTTCGCCAAGGACCCTAAAGAAGGTTATTTCAAGAGTTTGGAAAGTCTAATTGAAAAGGAAGAAGAATTTGGAAGGTTGTTGGAGATAAAGCATCAAGAAAAGATATCTCCATTGGTGAAATTGATAATCCCGTGATTGAGTATTACAATACTTCCTCAAGTGCTTCAATTAGGTAGTCTCTTTTTGAATTGAATTCTCCTTCAGAGAGGGTCCTTATTTTGTATTTGAAACATTTTCCTCTTAATCACTTTCAAGCATTTTCCAAATCTAATAAAATTTTCCAAGAAATGAGATCCTTTAGAGGGAATTCATTCTAAAAATTACATCCCTTTACCACACAGCACCCCTCACTCCTAATCATTTTGTTTCTCCCGTAATATCACCTCATCAAAATAATATGGCTCAACCTCCACGTAGACCTCCATTTGTTGTTAATACTTTTGGTCCCATCAAGTTTAGAGGTATGGATGGATATGCAAATGTTGTGCCACAAGATGTAAGAAATATATTGCCTAAGTTTCAAGGAAATAATGCAATCACCGATGATCAACACTTGAATCTCTTTGTCAATATGATGGAGGACTTTGAAGTAGAATTTGAGGATGTATACATCAAAATGTTTATCCATACTCTAGAAGAAGATGTAAGGGATCGGTATAATTTTTTTGCCGTATAATTCCATTAAATCCTGGAAAGAGATGAAGAATTCTTTTAGAATGCAAAGATGGTGATAAAACAAAAACTAGGTTTCTTTTATCGAGTTTGAAAATATAAAAGAATCCTAATGAATCACCCATGATTTCAATACAAGATTTAACAAAACATTGAGAAGACTCGCTCGTTAATTTGATGTCATCCGATGAATCACGTCCGATAAAGTAATTAGATGCATTTGATAAGAAAGATGCTTAATATTTAAGGGATAAGAACCCTGAAATTTAAGGAAGTCCTTTACCATGGCTCGCAAATTAAGAACAACATTAAAGAAGTTGGCAAACCTCCTAAGAGGGAGGGTGTTAAACCGATCAACCCTGAGAAGCCTCAATCAAGTAAGGATGTGGATCTTGAGGAAGTTGTAAAGAATTTGGGTGGATCTCACAAAGAAATCTCTTACAAGCCACCAAGGGTGAGAAAGGAATTAGACAAGGTTATCAAGGTCAAAGATAGGAAACTAGGACAAGACAGATTTTCAACTCATCCTAGACATGATCAAATATCTAATGACAAAGGTAAAGGACCCATGGGAGTTAGACAACCCCAAGCTAGGGAGAATAGAGTAGTGCATGATCCTCTAAATGCCAGAGTTGTTGTTGTTGAAGAGACAAATCAAATGGATTGGTGTGAAAAATGCTTCTTACCCCACCCACCAGTGTGAAGTAGATCAGCAAGTCAAGAAGCTTATGATGACGATAACACTGATCATGATGCATTCATGGTGGACTAATCTACAAGCTCACAATAAGGAGAAAATTCAAAGGAATTAATAAGTGTAAGAAATACTACAAGTTTTGGGATCGCATTCACAAAGTTACCCTAACTTCCACCCTCTCATGCTTTAGAAATAGATATGGTACAAGATTTTGAACTTCCTAATAATGATTCCGAGTACCTAAGAGCTCTAATGATTAAAAAGTATGATGGAGGAATCCCATCGAAGAGGATAGACGGTTGTTGATGAATGTTGTTGTTTCCCCGAAGAAAAGAGTATAATGCAAGAAGTAAAGTTTTCAAAGGGGCAAGGCCTCAAGCCAAACCAAAGACCCCCGTCCTCACAAATGTCCCAAAAGAAACTCCAAAGAAAGATGCATCTAGAAAAGGCCTTGTTGTCTTAGGTAGAAATGGTTTTCCCACCCATGCCCAAAATGTGAAAAATCTTGTGCCATTCGATGAGTTTGTCAACCTTTCTCGAAATGTTGCTTTTCCCAAATATATTCCTTATGACATTGCCAATTCTTGAGTCGATCAAGATTTATGTCCCAATTGTTAAACTACTTTGGACTCCTGAGCATAATAAGAGGGATTTTACGTATTTGGGGTTGGAAGAAGATGAGAGTGCCCAAGGTAGAAATATAAATAATGTAAACATTCCTCTTCCAACCATTGCAGACCTAGAAAATCCACCAGCATTGGAGGAGATAGGTGAACCACTTGAAGTTTACTTGGGAACATATTTGGTTGAGTCTTAATTAAATGTTGATCCATTTTTTACAACACTGATTATTAAGGATAGACTACTGCACAATTGTATGTTTGATTCCGGAGCATCATGCAATGTTATGCCTCTAGAATTCATGAATGAATTAAACATTAAAGTGACAACAACTTATGGAAAGTGTACTGCAATGGATTCTAGAGAGGTGCCAGTTGTAGGGTGTGTAAAAGTTTTGGTGGTACAACTTGCGGCTTACCCGTAAGAACTTGAAACTTGATGTTGTTAGTGTTTATTGCCTCTACCAAATGGGGCATGTTTTTATCAAGTAAGTGGACTAAAAGTGTAGGTGGAAGTTTTCAAATGAATATGTCTTTTGCACCCATTCTAATCAAGGCAGCCTTGTAAAAGTCAGTATGGTGAGAAAAATATGTTACACCTCATCGACGATCCCAATAACGCTTCTTATGAAGTGTTGTATGCTGCGTGTAGGTGCGTATAACTTCTTAGGGTTTGCTAATAACAAAGAGCACAAGATGGATCAATGTAAATGTCTTGAAAAAGTAGGTTCTCCTCGACCTTTTTATTCAATGGAGCTTTTTCCGTGTTTGGAAATGGTGCTAGCATTGTTCTCGATTTCTCCAGCCAAGAAGATTTTGTCTTTTCTTTCAAACTCAACATTGACTACACTAAAAACATTTTTGAGAATGAGACATTTTTATTAGGCTTGAGAATTACATGGAAATATGGTATAAATGATACAATTGTCTAAGGGGATTCGAACTTATTATCAAGCAAATTAGAAAATAGTATGCTACTAAAAATAAGAGAATGAAACAATACAAGCATGCAAATTGTGATTTGATTGAAATTTTGACTCTTTTAATATCAGGCACCATGATAGAAAGTTTAATGTTGTTGCGCAGATAACTTAAGAAAGCCAAGATCCATATTTTGAATCAGACAGTATCTCCATTTTGTGAGTATGATGTTGAAATACTTACAAGGCAATGTGTCATTGATAATGTTAGAAATTGGCAAGTGTTCAATGATGATGCCCAAGTGAAATGGTTTCTACATAACCAAGGTGAGTTTTCTGACCTAAATATAGATCATGAACCAATGGTGTGTGTTTTTGAAGGATAGGAAACTTTATTTGGAAAATACATCATCCAATCAAGACAAACACGATTCCCGCAGGTTTGGGGGCACTTGAGTCAAACTTTGATAATGTTGATTGCATTATTAAAAGAAGTATGTCAGTTTCAAGAGATGTGGAAGAGCACGACCTAGGCACAAAGGAAAACCATGTAAAATCTGGTTAGGAAGAAATCTCAAGAAAGAAGAGAAGCATTCCTATGTTCAATTTCTAAAGAAATATCAAGACTCCTTAGCTTGGTCTTACTCGAGTCAAGGCATACCGGGAAGATTTGTTCCAACATGAAAATCCTATCAATCTAATGCCAAGCCTTTTAGGAAAAAAACCAAGGCCCATCAAACCGCTCCTTTATTCAATATGCAAGAAGCAATCGAAGAAGTTGAGGGATGGAAGGATCATTCAACCCATAAGGTACTCATCTTGGGTCAGAAACCTAGTGCCTACCAGAAAAATAATGGTGATATAAGGCTATGCATACACTTTAGGAACCCAAATAAAGCATCATTGAAAGATAATTACCCACTACCAAACATGGAGAATATGCTACAATTGGTAACTCGGTTCTGAATTGTTATCAACTCTAGATGGTTTCTCTCAAGCTATAATCAAGTTGTTGTGAAGGAGTCGAAAGAATAAAGACTACCTTTACCACTCCTCGGGAACTTATGTCTATTTCAGGATCCCTTTTGGCTTGATGAATGCTGGAGCAACTTTCCAAAGAGTAATGGATGTAGCATTTCTTGGTTATATTAATGAATTCATTGTTGTTTATCAAGATGATGTAACTGTGTTTTCCAAAAAAGAAATGATCACTTACAACACTGGAGAGAATGTTGTTAAGGTTTAGAGAGTGTGGCATATCATCAATCCCAAGAAGTGCCATTTTGGAGTGCAAAAGGCAAAGTCATGCTGGTCACATCAGATCAAAAAGAAGGGGTCCTGATTGATCCAGAGAGGGTAATAATGTGGATCTTTACAAAATTAAAATATGACTAATTTTAATAGTGTCGATATGTAATAAATTAATGTGTCTTTTATGAAATTGTGTAAAATCTACAATTTAATTTATAGAAGCTATCCATTCAATGTTGACAATTCACAATTTTTCAACAAAATGAGTGTTTTGTGAATAACAATGTGCAAAAATTAGCCTACTTTTTGTAGTATGAGTATAAGTTCTATTATGCACTTTAAGTTCAATGTTTGTGGGAAGGTTTTTGAAGTTTCTATCTCAACAAGAATCGTGGCACATGTTTTATTGGTAAAATTAGTGGTTTGGGAGTCAATATTAAGAATATTTCCCAACATGTTGCCAATGGAGATGAGGCATTCTTGGTGCCAAAATTTCGAGAGGTAGATGAGACGACCTTACCCAAATAGGTTAGCAAGAGAAATATTCTATGAGTATGTTAAAAGAGGGGAACCTGTGTTTTATTACAAGGTATCATGATTAAAATACCTAGAGCTTACACAATATAGCATCTTTATTGGATATCAAGAAAAACCCATAATAAAAGATACTTTTGCACAAGGATAATGATCTAATCTTCCAGCAAGGAGCGGGATCCAATATTTCAAGATCAATTCATAGAGGATTGGTAGGCTGGGCTACAAACCACTGAGTCTATAGATCAAAGTGTGCTCCTCGCTAGTATCGTTCGATTCGATGACCTCATCCAAAAAATTCACACAAGTAGTAATGTTCTCGGAGGGGCATCTTTCCACCAATTTTTTTCTCTCAATTTGTTGCTTTTCCATCCGAATAATCGTAAAGTGTGACCTAAATAAAACACTTTCTACATCTAAAAGGTATAACTTCATAGTCCAATGGTTGAGACCAAGTTTTGTCTTGTACTTTCGTATCAACGCTCATAGAAGCTTTTTAGAGGTATCCAGCTTCAACTAGAATCCCGGCGTAAGTAGTGTGGATGAAGCCGATAGTTTGAGATATAAAGAAAATTATATGTCCTAAAACATTGCCAATGGAGATCACACAATCATGACTCAAGATTTGCACATCCTAAAAGAAAAATATGGTTCTTGTTTCAAATAATCGGTGGTGATAATTCATGCTATTAGAAAAGGGAATCTAGCACTAATTGTTGTTTCTCATGGATGTCATGACTCGAATCCGGTGATGATTTCTTAAAACTTAGGCAATAATAGCAATTTGAAGTGTATTAAGGGGGCAATCCTTCTTGAAGGTGTGTGATAAGTGAAATTTGAATGAAGCAGAACATATACTACAATACACGCAAACCGGAATAAACAAATTACGATTTCTATATCAATTTGAACAGCGCTTTGATGCATTAAAACATAAAATACAAAAATAACTTCATATATATAGAGGACAAATCCTAAACGAGTAAACTACTTGTTTTTGCTACAAGATCAACTGAAAAGGGACTAAACATAAGATCATTGACAACTATGGGGATATCTTTGTGACATAGTAGATGTGTTTCACATGTGTGAAATGAGGAATCATGTGTCTAAACTGAAACCCATTATAAATTGAAACCCATGACTCCTGACGGTAACTTTATTCTCTTTCTTGCCTTTTTAAAATAGAGCCAAACGGTCGCCATCGACGCAACCCGGCATTGATTAGAGGCGGTCCCCATTGACGTAACTTCGAATTGATTAGGGAAGCCAGTACTCCAGTTACCAATATCCCTGCCAACCAATATTTCAGATGAAGGCCTGGAAGCAGAAGGATCCAACTTATTAAACGATTCTCTCTTTCTTCCATAAGGATCAAACTTGGTACGCTAGAAACGATTTGCGTGGTATACAAGTCAGTTAAATTTGAACTGTGACAAGCGGAGAGAGTGAAATGTTTCACGACGGGTCGTTTTCATCATTTCTTTCTTTCTCGGTTTCGTGAACGTTTCATGAAACGCAGAGGGAGGATTGACAGACGCATCTACAAAGACTTGAAAAATAAATAGTTCTATATATAGCGCTACTCTGCTAGCTAGTGCATTACATCAATCCGCTTTACTTCTTTGCTGTGGACAAATTGAATTGAGTTGAATTCTAGCCACCGCTATGGAGTCTAGGCTCTTCCTAGCCTTGCCTTTCATTTTGTATTTCGCGCTTGGTTTGATGCCAACTGAAACAATGGGTGAGCTGGGCTGAGATCTGCAATTGATATTATTTCTATGATTGTTGATAAAGATAAAGTTTATTTAACATATATGTGTTCTTCTATGAATATGTGTGCTGAGGTGTTTAGAGAATACATAGGCGCAGAGTTCAGCGGCGTAAAATTCTCGGATGTACCCATCGATGGGGGAATGGAGGTGCACTTCATTTTAGCCTTCGCCATAGACTACACCACGTCGGGCACTTCTCCTACAAACGGGGAGTTCAACATTTTCTGGGACAACGACAATCTTAGCCCCGGTGCGGTGCAGGCCATCAAATCCAAACATAACAATGTCAGGGTCGCTCTCAGCTTAGGCGGGGACAGCGTAGGCAACGGCTTCGCGCAGTTCAGGCCGTCTTCTGTGTCTTCGTGGGTGAACAACGCCGTGTCTTCTCTCACAAATATAATCCAACAATACCATCTTGACGGCATCGACATCGATTACGAGCACTTCGACTACTCCGATCCCAACACATTTGCTGAATGCATTGGACAACTCATCACGCAATTAAAACAGAACAACGTCATCTCCTTTGCTTCTATTGCTCCCTTCGACGATGACCAAGTGCAGTCGCATTACAGTGCCCTGTGGAGAAAGTACGGCAGTGTCATTGACTATGTGAACTTCCAGTTCTATGCCTACGACTCCACCACCACCGTCTCCCAGTTCATCCAATACTTTAACGCTCAGTCCTCCCGTTATAATGGTGGAAAAGTGCTCGCAAGTTTTATTACGGAAGGTACCGGAGGCCTCTCTCCTGCCAATGGCTTCTTTGACGCCTGCACCACATTAAAAACTCCGGAAAGCTCAACGGCATATTTGTGTGGTGTGCCGACAGCTCCCTCTCAAATGGCTTCCATTACGAAAAACAATCTCAGGCTCTGTTGCAGGGATCCTGATTGAATTTTCACCAAAATCCACGATCCTATAGTTGATTACCGTAGATTCATTTGGTCTTCATATTTTCAAATAGTCCGTTATATCATGTGGCATACAGCATTATCATAATAATTATGATATTACGTGCCTAACTAGGCTTAATAACGTATCGCAATTTATAATCTTCAATATCACGGCTCCACAACATTGCACTTTGTCTATTTTTTAATAATTACAAATATATTTATTCAATATTGCATTCACGTTTGCCTAACGGTTTTTCTTAACGTGGATATTTATATTTAATTGTCAAAAATAGAGGAAATGCCATCAATGTAATATAAGAGAACATTTAGTCCTTCTCCAATGAGAATTTGTTGATGATTAAATTTACTTGACTTATTTGAGGATAAATTTTGGATATTAATTTTGGCGTACTAGTGCGGGTGGTGCGGTGTGATCCCCATGAGTCGCCAAATTGTTGACCAAAATAAACTCACACTTATTTTGGGTCAACTAACACCATTTTCCCCTTTTGTGCTTCAATCTGAATCATTACATACTTCAAGCACTTAAGGCCCCTCAAAGCATTTCCATCAAATAGGAAATTTCTTCCCCTTTCCATAGATATAAATAAGTCTTTCCAACTCTTCATACTTTTCAAGTTATGGGCCAGTGGGCCTTAGAGGGATTTTTTGCCAAATGCGGGCCGGCAAGCCTAGGGAAGATTTTTCGCCCATGGAAATTGTGGACCGGCGGGGCGGTGGGAGATATTT
Source organism: Taxus wallichiana var. yunnanensis (assembly GCA_018340775.1). NCBI lineage: Eukaryota > Viridiplantae > Streptophyta > Pinopsida > Cupressales > Taxaceae > Taxus > Taxus wallichiana. The sequence goes on from CM031242.1 coordinate 986,991,002, forward strand.
TGACATTTTTCCACTTTTCACAAAGGGGCACAAGTATAATTATGGGCCCCGGGGTCCAGAAGTGATTTAATTTTTTCCAAGTGGAAAATGTGGGCCAATGGGTCTGCGAGGCCAAGGAGGAAATTTTTCCCAAGTCTAAAATCGGGCCGGTGGGTCTGTGGGGCACTTTGAAACTTTTTCACTTTTCGCAAATGGCACAATTTTCAAGTGTGGGCCCGCGAGCCCGTGGGGTCTCATCAACCGTTGAAAATTCACAGACCCGGAGGTTGCCACATGCCTCATCGGCGCAACTCCAAAGATAGAATCCAAAATGCAGACCCAAACAAGCGCCAAGCTTCCACGTGTCCCATAGTCCAAAAAGGTAAGGTCAGCCATTGAAAAGTCCAAAATCCTATGGAGGCCTCCACGTGTCTTATCCACGCAACTTCAAAAGCAAAAAAATGGGGGCAGTTTCCAAATGAGTGCGAAGCATCCACGTGTCTCGGGTCGGGCATAGTGTCTCCGCCAACAGGAGGGACTCGGTGAAAATACGAGAGGAAATTGAGGAGCCCGCGAATCCGCCATGTGTCTTCAAGATACACAAAAGGAAGGAGACGAATCTTCAAGATGTGTGAGGCTACCACGTGGACTGGTACAGATAGACTCTTTTAAATATTGCGCAACCACAACCTTCATCTTCGACAACCATATATTTCAATGGAAACCCGGATTTGGGCAAGAGAGGAATTTTTGGAAAGATCTCAATGTTTCTTCTCACTTGCCTCCATTAATGTTTTGGCCTGCTAATTTCAGGGGCTATCAAGTCTCCCACCTACCGCCATGATGAAGAATGGGCCTCTTTCTTGCCCAATAAGGGACAATGATGGAGGCATGGGTGTTACCGCGAGATTCTTCATTGTGGCAAGTGGAATTCAATGCATATCTTAAGGTGGTCAAGTAGAGTTTGATTTTCACTCACTCTCTCTCTCTCTCATTCTTCTATATATTCTAAAGGAAGGGCATTTTCAAACGATTGGTCATTGTTTCTCTTTTGACCCCCCTCTCTCTTTCTTCCTTAGGGTAGAATACGGAGTCTAAGCCTCCTTTCATGGCTCTGTAATGGCATTTTCTTGCCCCTTGCCCACTGATGATGTACCATGTAACTTTTTGAGAAATAAAATTTGTTTCGTGATGCATCTGTCCATCCTTGGCTCATTTTATTGTCTCCTCTTACCTCTCATTATCAGTAGGGTATTGTTGCATAGCATGGTCACAACACCTCCGAATGGCCCTCGGTTTTGAAGTTGGGCATTCGATGTGATTACACAACATGGGACCATCTCTCAAGCAGCGACTTGCAAAACTTGAGATGGACCTCCGAGAGAAGGCCGGTTCTTGCTTCCTAATCTACCTACCAAAAGCTACTCTAGTGCAGGGAAGAACCTATTCTATCCTTATCTAACCATTCGAAGGTGACAAAGAGAGAGAGAGAGGGTGAAAGAGCCTACACTAAGAGGTAATGCACTAGAAAAGGAAGTAGTTGGATCACGAGATATGACTCGCCAAAGTGGAGAGAGCTGAGTAGAGAAGGGGGTGGACAGAATGCACCACGGACCAAAGACATATTTCACATGGAACACCACTTAAAAACCCATTAGGCACAACTCCTTAGACCGTAAACAAACATCAAAGTATGCATGTATACCTACGAATGATGAAAGGTAAGAAGAGACAAAAAATAAGCCAAGGATGGACATATGCATCACGAAACTGATTTTATTTCTCCAAAATGTTACATGGTACATCATCAGTGGGCAAGAGGCAATAAATCACCATTACAAAGCCATGGGAGGAGGCTTAGACTCCGCATTTTACCCTAAGGAAGAAAGAGAGAGGGGGGCAGAGGAGAGACAATGACCAACCTTTATAATATACCCCTTATGTACAATATATAGAAGAATGAGAGAGAAAGAGAGGGAAGAATTTGAATCCTTCAACCACCTTGAGATATGCATTGAATCCTACTTTGAAATCTCAACCAACATCAATCAATGCCCCTCTCAAATCCACCTAAAATATGTAATTTTGGTTCCCGTGTCTATTTGGCATGCTAAGGAAGGAGAATGGCAGATCAAATTAAATCTAATCTGGTAGTTGAAGAAATCAGATTCTGATTAATGGCCTAGAAGACGTTTTCCAATTTTTTTTTTACTCACTAAATCCTATTAAGAATGATATTTTATTTTTCCATGGCGTAAAGGTTATTGGTATCCAAATTTGTTTTCTTTTCATCTGAGCGGCACCATAGATATGTCATGGAGCTTAAAAACAGATTAGATCATGTTGTATGTCATTAGTAGCTGGGATATGGTTTGGCCGGGCACTCAATTTTGTTGAGAAATGGATAACACTCTAATAGGAATTGATCTTGTCCTAGTTGTTTTAGGTTGTGCCTCGCAACCAAGGTAAGAGGACGTGTTCTGTAACCTTGTAATGGTGAAGGAGATGAAGATGTCCTTCTCTTTGCTTGAAATTCTATGATGGAGACCTTGATGAAAACATGATCAACACCCCAAATCTGAACTCTCACAAGTTGTCACTTCTCAAAACATGGGTATGTTCTCAAAACAAGGAAAATGTTACTAGAGACATTGGAAATCCTGATCTATTATGCATACTTTTGCAAATGGATTTTGATCTTTTGTGGGTATACAAATGCAAATCAGGGGTAGTACATGATAGGATATTTGTTGTTTAGATGATTTTTGGTGGGGGATTGACAAGAAAAATTGGGATAGATCAGATCTTTGACAATCTCTACAATATTTGAACAACTATCAAATGAAATGCCTCAAATAATCAGGATGTTCTTTCAACCAGAAGAGGCACAAATGGAAGCCCAGGTTGCACTCTTCACACAATATTTGAGAACTTACCACAAAATCTTGAAGTAAAGAACTCAATTAAACACAAAAATCCTTGATCAAACCACACCTAAGGTACCCCCAAAGGCTTACAAAAATCCTCTGCAATCAAGGAAGGTAGAGTAATTTCAAATTTGTTTATCTCCTTATCGGATGAAAGCTATTTTGAATATGAGATTGTAAATGCCACTGAACTATCAACCGAAATGGAGATCTTGTGTGATTTCTAAAAACTTTCAATGCAAGATTGCAACAAGAACAAAGAAAACTATTTACAGGCATTTGAAAATGATAACAGACCATATTTCCCAAAGAAAACATAGATTTAATTTAAAACTTGTTAGATTCAATAGCAGGAGAGTTACATGAATAATATTAGAGCTGTGTGATGGCTATACACTTGTAACCAACTCACATACATGAATTTCTAACACATGAGACATTAACCTAGTTCTTTGGTGGATTTCTCAGAAAATGAGCTTTCTCTCACAATTTTTGCTCATGATTTTCAATTCCCTGCCTCTTTAAAATTTCTCCAAAATGCACTATATATCTCATGCCACATTAGAGTCTTCCTTCCCAAGCAAAGAATATGCCATGGGATCAAGTTTGTTACAACAATTCTTCATGATTCAATGAAAATGATATCAAACAGAAAAACACTCGCAGTTGCCAGGTGTTCCCAAAAGATTAAATCATTACAAATATCTAGATCATTATCCATCCTGGAGGCATGTTTTTCATCATTGAGGCATGCAAACACCTCTTACTCATCATTTTCACCTTTTTACCTTTTCAAATTACGCTTGCAACTTTTTTATTTTGACATTCCACATGTTTTCTCGGGTTGAGGTAGAAAATTACTTTAAAAACATCTCAAATCAAATAATTAAGCCATGAAAGTGATGCCAATGATCCTAGAAGGCCAAGACGACACAAAATCACTATAAATTTGATGAATTTTGATGCAAAATTTGTGATTCCAAGCTTCTGGAGGAAAAATGGCGGCCAAAAAATGAAAATGCACAACAACCATTGATCTTATCCATCTTTGTCCTTTAATCTGGGCCCTCCACATGTCAAAAATAATTGGGACTGAAATTGGGATCATTTTTGACTTTTCCACATTTTTGGAAAAATGGAAAATTTTGACTTTTTCTCCACCCCTCTGCCTTTGAATTTTGGAGCTAACACGTGGCATATGGTGGGTCCCATTGAAATCACACTTCAATTCTGTGCATTTTGACCTTTTTGGAAATTGGGAAATTTTTCACTTTTTGCCTGCACCTCCGATTTTTCCTTGCCATGTGTCTCCTTGTGATTCGCTAGCGGGCTAGCGCATCAAATTTTGATTTTAATTATTTTTGGAAAAAGGAAAAAATTCGCTTCTTGCCTCCACCAGCCCACCGACGCGACTTTCCCTCTTCCACGGATCCGTCTCTCATTTTTTGAGGACCCGTGAGCTTAATCTTCATTTTACTCCCTTTAAGCCAAGGGAAAAAAATTCACTTTGTCTCTCCCGGGCCCGTGCCTCTCGAAACTATCCCCGCCACATGGCACTCTTCTATTCGCTATGGATCCAAGTCTTCCTTTCTTCCTTCAAACCTCCCTTACAAATTTTTGAAAATTCACAAACTTCAATGTTGACCCATGCCCCCTTTGACCCTTAAAATGTTACACGTGTCCACTCATTATTGGCCACGGCTTTCAGGCCAAAATTTTTACTTTAACCTTTTTGTGAAAAAGGGAAAAAATCCTCTTTGCCTCTGCCGCGACTGCTCTGTGCTACCATGCTACCATGTGTCCTCCTCTAATTGGAATATTCCTTTCAAATTAGGGCAAAACAACAACTTTGTGAGCATTTTAAAGCATTCAAGTGGAGGGGAAGAAATTTATACCATCAATTCAAAGGGTAAAACATTTTGAGCAAATATAGATTTGGAAAAATTAGGGCAAGTCAGAATTGAATTTTTTACCAAGGATGGCGATTTTTGCTGTAAGCTCAAAAATGGCACTAACAGAGGGTGTCAAGACTTTTCCGAAAAGTCTTCTCTATCCAAATCTTAGTGTCAAGTCAAAAGATATGGCCATCTGAAGATTAGGGTCGCAGGCGCACCATGTTTAAAGAGTTTGTCCATACTCTTGGGTCCACGTGGTAGCCTCGTGCATTTTAGAGATTCGGATTCTTCCTTATTCTCTTGAAATTACGTGCGACTAACACGTGGTGGCTTCTGAGCTCCTTTGGCTTCTAAGTATTTTTTCTAAGTCTCTTTACTTGACAGGCCAAAAGTCTAACCCTAGACACGTGGAGGCTTTGCGCTTGTTATGAAACCCGCCCCAAATTTTAATTTGGAAGTAGTGACGTATTGGCATTTGGCTTACTCCACTAGCCTCGCCTCTATTTCGACTATTTAACACCCTTGACACTATCCCTTTTTATACATGGGACATATGGAAGGCCCGTGCCCATTTAAAAACCTGATTTGGATTTTACCTTTTAAAGGGGCGTCGTTAAGACACGTGGTGCCTTCCGCCTACACTCTTATACTTAATGAATTTAGGCCCACTTTTGAATTTTACCTCTATTAACCACTCGGCCACATGGAGGGTTGGATCAAGTTTGTGTCTCCGCCTGGGCTCCCATCTTGAAATTATGCTAAGATGATGCGCGATTCCTTCACTTGTTCGAGACTTTTCAACGGTTGACTCTATCCTTTCTCGGGCCTCGGGCCACGCTAAGCTCTGCGCTCATTTGAGTTTGAATTTTGAGTTTTATCTTTAGAGGTGCCCTATTTAGAAACCTCGGCAGCTTTCGTTGTCTCCTCCATATTTACTCGTTTTGGGCCCGCTCAACCAATTGTAGAGCCTAAAAATTTGAACCTTTTTCCCATTTCTTTTACTTTGAACCACTAGTTTTGTTGACACTATTCTCTTCCTTCCCATATTATTCTCCTCCATACTATAACCTTCCCTGTAACCTATTCATTGGATTTGAAGTGTGGGTTCATTTGATGGAACCAATTCTTGAATTTCTTCTGCATGGGGTCGTGTTTGATCAATTTTGTCGGGGGAAAAATTGGGATAACAATTTGGCAACTCATGGGGACATCTGCCTGCTAGATGAAGAGACCAGTGGCCTTGAAGCATCCATTGGGCATGGATTCAAGAATGATAGCCTGATACTAATCCTTTTTCTGATCTGTGAGCCTAACCATTTGCACTTGGTGAACCTGGACCTCCCTTGGAAATGGACTGCCTCAAAACCCATTTTTAGTTGCTTTGTATTTGTTTCATTTTGGAACTAAAAACTATTACAAATAGCTATGGGTCTTTTTGCCATGAATACTAAAGGGCCTAGCCTTGGTAGCTCTGGAGAAATGCGAACAAAACTTATGTACAAAGACAAAATCATACATGCCTCAAATGAGACATGCAGAGTGTGCACAAGCACTTGTTCTACTAAAATAAAACCTAAACCTACTCCTACACTAACTAGAGAGAAAGAAGCTAAAAAAATCCTGCTACAGGAAGGGAGAAGTAGCTTCCCTTTCTCAAAAGGGGCAGCCATGCAAATGATTTGACACTGAATATGGCTGCCTATATGAGTGAAAAATTGACTATAAGCCGGTCCTCCACCCAAATCATCAAGGTATCTACATCAACCAAAAATACCTCCTCAAGTTGATTGGTATTGGACTCCTGGAGGTGTTGATGGTGACCCTTGGTGCTTTGAAACTCATCCTCATGCCCTGAAGTGGGCATGACTGATTCTAGCTTCAGTATTAGCTCCAAATAAGAAAAGTCCCCGATCGGGCATGGTCTAATCCTTTGAAAGTTCCATTTGCTCTGAAATTTAACTCCAAAAATGGAGTATTTTTGTGGATCTTCTTGGATGGATGGTGTAAGAGAGATGATGATATCCTCTTTCCTTTTCTCTTCCTTCTCCCGTGACGAATAGGGAAGACTCATATCTTCTAACCTTGGTTCCGAGAGGGATGTTTTGAGACATAGGATGTTGTTCTTGAATTCCTCCTTTGTGGAAACCGCTCATATGCTTGGAAGGTGGGTGATAGAGGAGTAAATTATGTAATTTCCTCAAGATCCTCTCTATCAAATCAATCCTCCAAGTCGACATGATAATATGTCTCCTTGTTGTCCCATCGCATGTGCTCTACCTCCTCCATGGTGTCCTCCCCGATCTACAAATTTCTCACCATGGTTCCCTTCATCCACCAACATGAAGTTTGAAAGATCAAACTCTTCTCCAACATTAGAGATTAAAGGGGATGAAGTGGGAGGAATAATCAAGGTTGTTTTGTAGCCTCGATCCACACTTGGAGCCTATGAAACTATATGGTCTTCCTCCTCTACAAGAAACTCATCCTCACCACCACTTTGCTTCTTCAACCTTTACCTCCTGTCTTGGCTTAACCATTAAGGGAATATTTTTAAGCCCAAATATGGCAACCCAACTTTCGATCTTCTATCATTTCTTCTATGTTGGGTTCCTCCTCTTCACAGTTCTCCTTAACTGTCTTTGGAATCTCTTCCCCATATGGAATTGGGAAGGCAAGAGGAGTGGTAGGTTGGGGTTCAACCAGCTTTGTGATTATTTGTGGTGGGGAGGGAAGTGGAAATTCTTGTTTATTTTGAGGGGATGACTGTTTGGAAGGGAAAAGGGTAGAGGAACTTAGGTGGGATTGGAGACTAGGAGATGGAGAATGGAAATCAACACTTGGGGCATCGAGTTGTAATCTTGACTATTGATTACGTTGAAATGATAAAGTTTGAGAAAGAGAAAATGAAGAACTAGGAGGTGTGGACTTACCCATTGACAAGGTTGTCTTATATCCAACTCATGGGCCTTGATCTCATCAATCCACTTTGAAAGTTGAGGCATCATTTCAACCATGAAGTCAATCTTCTCCTGAGGGTTGTAATGTCTTGGAAAAGGGCCTTCCCATGGATAAGGTGTCCTGAAACCAATCTTTAATTACTTCATTTGTGCTTTTCCCCTAGATTGCACCATGCTAACCTCCATTCTCTGAATATTCTCCAACAAACCAACATTCTCCACATAGTTGTCACCATTGTATGCGTCCCCTTGTTCTTGATAAGCTCCATGGCCAAATTGAATTTGACCCTACTCATATGGGTAAGCATAATGGTCTTGGATCTGATTATAATGCTGATCTAGAGGAGTTGGGAAATGCATTAGAGGTGAACTACATTGTTGTTTTGTAAGTGTGAGTTCCATGAAGGGAATGAAGTCATGATTGCACAACTTCATGAAATGGAAGAAAAATGGGAGATATGGAAAGAAAAGTGAATGAAGATGGGTGGAAATGGATGGAAAAGGTTCTGACTTCAAAGATGGGGTTTTTGACCAGATGGAGTCGCCAGATGTGCTTGCATATGCCTCAAAAGGCTGAACCTTAACAGGAACACACCAACCTATTAAGATGAAGTGGTAAGGTGCTTCAGACTTGTCCACTGGGAGCACCAAAACTATCGCTGCAAGTCATACAGTGGTTTAATATTTTCTCTTGATAATGAAACACCTTGGAAAGATGGAAGATCTAACCTTAGTGTCCCACCGGGAATTCCAAATTTGTTAGTGCATGGTCACATCACCTCCCAATAGCCTAGTTGTGAAGTTGAGAATTTGGTGTGATTGCATAACACGGACCATCTCTCAAGTTGTGGGACTTGCAAAACTTAAGATGAACCTCCGAGAGAAAGTCGGCTTTTGCTTCCTAATCTACCTACCAAAAGCTACTCCAAAGTGCAGGTAGAACCTATTATATTCTAATCTAACCATTCCAAGGGAACGAAGAGAGAGAGAGTGAAAGAGCATACACTATGTAGTGATACACCAAAAATGAAGTAGTTGGATCACGATTCGACCGCCTAAAGTGGATAGAGGTGAGCAGAGGGAGAGGATGGACAAAATGTACCCCAAACCAGAAATAGATTTCAAATGAAAAACCACTTCAAAACCAATTAGGCATAGCTCCCAGGACTTGCAACAAACATTTGACTATGCACAATATACCTTGCAATGATGAGAGGTAAGAAGAGATAACAAAATAAGCCAAGGATGGACAGATGCATCATGAAATAGATTTTATTTCTCCAAAATGTTACACGGTACATCATCAATGGGAAAGAGGCAATAAAACACCATTACAGAGCCATGGGAGGAGGCTTAGACTCCACATTCTACCCTAAGGAAGAAAGAGAGAGGGGACAGAGGAGAAACAATGACCAACCGTTTGAATATGCCCCTCCCTGTACATATATAGAAGAATGAGAGAGAAAGAGAGGGAAGAATTCAAATCCTGCTTCAACCACATTGAGATATGCATTGAATCCTACTTTGAAAGCTCAACCACCATCAATCAATTCCCTCTCAAATCCACCTACAATCTGTTGATTCTGGTTCCCTATGTCTACTTGGCGTGCTAAGGAAGAAGAACAACAGATCAAATTAAATCTAATCAGTAGTTGAAGAAATTAGATTTTGTATTAATGGCCTAGAAGATGTTTTCCCATTTTTCACCCACTAAATCCTATTAAGAATGATATTTTATGTTTCCATGGCATAGAGGGTGTCGAGACATTTCCAAAAAGTCTTCTCCCGCCCAAATATGATTTTCCAAGTCAAAAGATATGGCCATCTAAAGATTAGGGTCACGGGCATGCCATGTTTAAAGAGTCTTTCAGTCTTTGGGTCAATGTGGCGGCCTCACGCATCTTGGAGATTTGGATCCTTATGCTCTTGAAATCATGTCGGACTGACACATGGCGGCTTCTAAGAGCTCCTTGGGGTTCTTTGTATTTTTTTCTAAGTTTATTTTTCTTGGCAGGGCCAAAATTCGACCACTGGACACGTGGAGGCTTGGCACTTGTTTCAAACCCGTCCCAAATTTTACTTTTGAAGTAGGTCCGTGTTGACACTTGGCTCCCTCCGATGGCTACCTCTCTGCTTTGACTATTGAACCCCCGATCTATCCCTTTTTGGACCCGGGACACGTCGAAGGCCCGCACTCATTTGAAAACTTGATTTGTCTTTTATCTTTGAAGGAGTGTCGTTAAGAAATGTAGCACCTTCAACTGTACTCTTATACTTAACCAATTTAGGCCCATTTTTGAATTTTACCTATGTTGACCATTGGCCACGTGGAGGGTCAAGCACACGTTTGAGTCTCCACCTTGGGCTTCCATCTTGAAATTAAGCCAAGGTGATGTGTGATTTCTTACGCTTGTTCGAGACTTTTCAACGGTGACTCTATCTCTATCCTTTTTGGGCTTGGGCCACATGGAATCTCCGCACTCATTTGAGTTTTCCTTTTGAGTTTAATCTTTGGAGGTGCGCCGTTTAAACACTTGGTAGCTTCTGCTATCTCCTCCATACTTAGTAATTTTGGGCCCATTTTGTACCATTCGCAAATCTCGAAGACTTTGAACCTTTTCCCATTTCTTTTCCTTTGAGCCTTTGGTTTCTTTGACACTGTTCTCTTCCTTCCCCGATCATGCTCATCCATACTAGAACCTTCCTATAACTTTTGTTTATTATATTTGAAGTGTGGGTTTGTTCGTCAAAACCATTTCTTGAATTTCTTTCTACATGGGGTTGTGTTTGATCAATTTTTTCGGGGGGAAAAATTGTGAGAATAGGTATACTATGCATACTCGATGTTTATTGTAGGTTAGGGAGCTATGCTTATTGGGTCTTGAAGTGGTGTTTCATGTGACATTCATCTTTGGTATGTGGTGCATCTTGTCCACTACCTCCTTTGATCACCTCTCTCCACTTCAGGCAGTTCAGATCTATGATCAGCCACTTCCTTTTCTGGTGTATCACCTCTTAGTGTAGGCTCTCCTTCACCCTCCCTCTCTCTCCCCCTTTCCCCTTGGAATAGTTAGATTAGGATAGTTTAGTTTTGGTCTAAATAGGAGTAGCTTATGGCATGTAGATTAGGAAGCAGGAACCAGCCTTCTCTAAAGATTCATCTCAAGTTTTGTAAGTCCCATAGCTTGAGAGATGGTCCAATGTTGTGTAATCACACCGAATGCCCCATTTGAAAAACTAGGCCATTCGGGGGTGCTATGATTCTGCACTAACAATATCATTTGAAATTTCTTGAAATTCATGTAATGGAATAATCACTACAATGAGTTAGGTATGTGAATTTTTTAAAATTTATTTACATGGATTACCCTCTAGGGTCAGTATTTTGGTGTACTAGTGCCTTGTTATGGTAGAATTTTATCATTTATAATAAAATCGCCTTGAATATTTAGTGGAAATGTTTTATTCCTAGTAATTTACATATTCAAAAATATAGTGTGACATTTACATTTATCCATTATTAGACATGTGATATGCTCAATATAGTTCTTGTAATCCTTTTCTACAAGTAAACTAATACTCTTGAGTTATTTTTCAAATATAGAATGTGATATACATCTGGTATATTATTCTTCTTTTCATTCATATTTTATGTTTACAATTATGTTTCTCATGACTAATACTATATTACCATTACCATTACCTCTTATTTCTTATTATCTAACAAATTCATCCAAGTTTGGAAACGTTTTTATCAACCACCTTGAAGTGGTTAATACAACCATTGTGTAAGCACAAACCATCTTTGGTGGTAGTTTGAGCTACTCGATAGGCTACAAATATTCGACATTGATTATTTATTAGATACTTACTTTATCTTGAAAAGTTTGCATTATTCCTATTTAAATCAAAGAATTTAAATTCCTACCTTCATTAGCATAGTGATTATATTTTTGTGGTGGTTCTGATAGAACATGGAGCTATTAAATTTGTTACCATAGATAGTGTTTTGATTCGTTCTTAAAACTCTTTGAAGAAATGAATAATAGTTAATTTCTAACTTTAACTATCCATTTGAATGGTTGACTCTGTCTCCTCATCTCTAACTGTTTGTACCTCCTTTTATATTAAAACTAGATGTCCTTGTTTCTCTTCCAAAGGAAATTTTGGAATTCATAAATTCTATAAGAGAGGAGATTCCTTCTATGTTTTTTTTATTACTGGTAAATTTTTTGGAGGGAACCATACCTCAAGTTACAAAAATGATCAAAATACGGATGAAACATGAAACCCAAGTGGTTTATGACAAGTAGGGACCACACCCCAGATAGAGGCTCGTACGAGCCAAATACAACAATGTAGCAAAAGGTAAGAGGAAAAACTGTCACAAATCGAAGCTAGAAAATAACAAGAATGTAGTGGAACAATAAGTGCATCACAACATAACAACAACATAATCAAAATCTTGACGGAAAAGATATGCACAAGAGGAACAACTGGGAAAAAGAGAAGACCAAATCATTTGGGAGGGGAAACAAAATTCTTGAGAGTAGGTTTCTTCTTTTTGTGCAACATTTTTCATCCTTCTAAACCTCCTCAATCAGGAAGAATTACCTCAATATAATTAATCAACGGATAATTTTTTTCCCACATTAGAGGTAGGAGGTATATTTTCCTTAGCCATAATGATTTCAGTTGAAACAACAACTTTGTTTGTTTGAGTTAAGTCTTTTGATTTCTCATTGTTGCCAACAACACGAATTTTTGAGAGAGGGAGTTTTGGGACCAATTCAAAACCAACATCGGAATCAACATTAGAGTCCAAATCCTTATTGGCATCAAAAGCCAAATGTTCTGGGTGGGCATCTTTCAACTATTTTTTCTCTTAATTTGGCACTTTTACATCCCACAATTAGCAGTAGTGTGGCCTAAACAAAAATATTTTCTACATCTAAAAGGTATACCTTCATAGTCCAATGGCCAAGACCTAGTTCTCTGATGTACTTTCGGATCAATTCTTTTAGGAAGGGTTTTAGAGGAATCCAATTCAACTAGGATCCTAGCGTAAGTAATATGGTTGAATCCAGTAATTTAAGAGTTAATGAAAATAATATGTTCGAAAATGTTGCCAATGGAGATCAAACAATCATGAATTAAAAATTCTAGGGGTAAAGGAGGCAGCCTAGTCCAAATAGGTTTACAAGAAAAGGATTCGGTCACCGGGTTGAAAGAGGGAAACCAAGGTTCGATAACTAGGTATCACAATTGACAAACCCATAGCTTAGATGCTATGGTCTTTTTGTTAGCTATTGAAGAGAAAACTGCAAGAGAAAAATACCTTTTGCGGATGGGTATACATTTAACCTTCCGCTTAAAAGTAGGGTCTAGTATTTGGAGATCAAAGCATGCGGGACTACTAGGCTCAGGCCAAAAACTTCCGAATCTGAAAATCGAGCATGCTCCCCATAATAGTTCTTATATTTAAGACTTCCTCACCAAATGTGATGATGGGTGTAATGTCAGCATGGGGTATGGTATATCGCTCTCCTTTAAATGCTTCTTTTAATGAGTCATCCAACTTGCTATGATAACTACCCTCGAGATGTTCCATGGGTGCAAAAAAACCCTTTATTACCACTTCTAGAACTAGATCCTTTAATGGAGCCATCCAAGCTGCTAAAAATCCTCCCCTTCAAAATGTAAGATTTCCGTGAGCTGTTAATTGCTTCGATGTTGTCGCCAGGGGTAGAGCCGACATACACATAGCCCGTAGATATTTTAGGATGGTCTTCAAGACCCATAGCATGGATTACATTGTCCTCAAGCTCACAGGATCAAGACCGCCACAATAAACTAGGCCATCATGATTTTTTGTTGAAGGTAGAAGAGACACAATCAGTGGAGGAGGAGCCTCCTTCCGATGACCAGGTGTGAGCTCTTCCGCCCCAACATCATCCCCTTCACAAATGGAACCCTAGGCATACCTCTACTTCAATTATTTTGCAACGAGTAATGAGCAGGGGATGGATGATTAGGGTTCATGGAGGGAGAATGTTTTAGGGTTTGCGGAGCCATTTTGAAATATTTAGCTTCCTTATATGTTAAGTCTTACTTCATGCTATAAAAAGGATCCTGTCAACTCATCAACTTCAAATTGGGTATAATTTATTTATTCTTTCGTGAGCACTATAATTGCATCAAACTTACTAGGAGGCATCAAATACATTTTCAAGTATTCTATTGTATTATGTTATGTCACTATGATACCTAATTTTGTTAACAATTCCCTTTACATGGGTAAAAATAAAATCTAGTGTATTTGATTCCTTAATATTTAAATTTCCAAATTCCTTCCTAAAATTTGTAACTTTGTACAATATGCTATCTTCAAGCTCTCTCATGCCATATTTTACACGATGAATATTTGGTTCGTTGCTTCTTGGAATAAAAACAATGCTTTCACATAATTATTCCTAGTCTTTTTTGATAATCTCTTTTCGATGAGTCAATACTAAAAACTATGCTTCATTTGCAAGCTCAACAAATCCATTCTCAACTAGCTCCTGCACATCCTAAAAGAAAAATAGGGTTCTCGTTTCCAAATAACCAAAGTGGTCATAATTTGTGCTATTAGAAAAAGGAATATAGGACTGAATGGTTTTTCTCATGGATGCCATCACCTGAAATGGTGACGATTTCTCAAAACTTAAGCTATAATAACAATTTGAAGTGTATTAAGCGGTCAATCCTTCTCGAAGGTGTGTGTTAAGTGAAATTTGAATGAAACAGGGACATACTACAATACACACAAACTGGAATAAACAAATTACAATTTTTATATCAATTTGAATAGCACTTTGGTGTATTAGAACTTACATAAAACACAAAAAGGAAATTTCATATATATAGAGGACAAATCCTAAACGAGTAAACTAAGTGTTTATGCTACAAGATCGACTGAAAAAGGACTAAACTTAAGATCATTGACAGCTCATGGGGATATATTGCATGGAGGAAGTGCGAGCCGTCGTAAGGAAAAAGAGATCCTAACAGCGGATGGGCGGATCTTTGGGTGCCTTCTCCTCGTTGGTCGCTTCTGCATAAGAACAGAGATGCGCCAAATTGGTCACTCCCTTTGTCATAGGAATGGGGAAGAAAGACCCATTTATTGGGTCTTCTGACGACGATGTATATAAAACAGGGTTAGACACATTTTTAACGGAGCATATTGTGTAGGTCGTGGGAGGTAGCAGCCAGGGAATGCAGGTGATTTCTTTTACTACGGATGTTGCAAAGGTGTCAACAATATAAAACTCTTTAAGTTGGATGATGATGTGTTTTGTAGAGTCTGAGATATGGGAGAGGCCTACAGTAGACATGGACTCATATGCATATTCCACAATTATCCACCCAAGCTCTGTCATCTACATGAATGATCACTCTACAACGGGATATAAAATTAATATTAAAATAAAACTTTACCCATTCTCCAAATCATATTTTATTGTTGTGTTTTATTCTAATGAGGAACGTGAAATAATACACAACTAGTCCTAGGTTTTGCAGGACCAATATGGTATCATGAATAAACACTGATATATCTTATTGGACCCATTTATTGACTCTTTTGACACAATACCCATCTGGGTTAGACTCCCAGGCCCCCTTTAATTTTGGGATAATTCTTTCCTTCAATCCATTGGCAATCTTCTGGGGGCTATGAAAAATATGATAATTCTACTCCACATCAATTTCATAATACTTATGGAAGGATTGTTTGGATTTAGACATCACGAAAGACCTTCCTGAGAGTACTGATATAATTATAGGTGATATATCCCGGACTTTAAAGATTGGACTAAAATATTTGATTTTCATTGGCGTGGGTGTTTTGAAATGGGACATGTTGTTAAGGATTGTGGTAGCACCAAGAACAAAAGGGGAAAATTATGCATGGTGGGTGGATTACCTACCCTCTCACTTTACAATTAATCCCTCTTCTAATCATGTTGCTAATTCTGTGTTTATCCCCTCTTTGGTGATCTCTCCTTCTATTGAAAAACCCCTCAGTTTCTTCTTATTAAATCAAATAATCATATTCCCAGGCCATTGTTGAGCAGGTATTGGAGAAGATCTCCCCTTCTTCTTCTTATGTGTATCCTATTCTACCTATTTCATCATTATATGTACTCCTCCCATGTGATTCTAGGATCGAGCTTAACAAGGAGGAGTGGATGTTGGTACGAGAACAAGAAAAGAGTCACTTCAAAGCTGCATTCATCCCCTTCTCCTATGACACTCAGATCACACTCTTTGGCTATTGTTTGATTGCATTTTTCTGTTGTTGATATTTACTAAGAGTTGTTCTTTTCCGCTACCTAACAACGCTTTCTTATTGTGTTTCTTTTGCTCTTCATTGTTGTATCTCGGGCTTCAGGGATTTTTGTTCCCGGTAGGGTCCCAATCAAAATACCTTTATCCTTACTAAAAAGAAGAGATTTGGGGATCTATTGTTGTAATGCAGATATATTTTTTAGATTGAATTTCATATGTTTAGTATGTATTTCCTTTATGTTGATTAAAAACATCTAAAAAGATACCCCCATTGGGATTATCTCGTTTGGTATGAGATACAAGTTATATTCATTGTAATTGATTCTTCTTTTCACATTTTTGAGTGTGAATATAAATTATTCTTAAACATATTTAAGTGAATAAGTTTGGTAGAAGTTGAATAGGATATTATTAATGAAGTTCAAATATAAACGAAAGGATGTAATAATTCGAAATCTATAAGAACAAGATTTTCCCGAAGTTGCAACTCTATTAGTACTCATGAGAGATAGAGATATATGAAATCCGATTTAGAGACTATTGATATAACTAATATTAATGTATTGTGAAAGTATGCGATACATGTCACATCAAAGATACATAAGAATCATATAAGAAATAATATGTAGAGGGATAATAAGAAGTTAAAAGAACATGATGAAACATTATTGAAATTTATCAAAAGAATAACTATTAATCAAAAGTTTCACAACTAAGACATTTTAAAAAGTTTTTCTTAAAGAGCTTACTGACTAGATCAGTAAGTCAGTGAAATATTTTGAAAATAGAAATATGGAGGATCCAAGGATACTTCCATTCATCATTGAAAACCGCAATTCCACACAAACCTTTATTTGGAAGAATGTGTAAATCAAAAGATTGAAAAAGGGGTTATTTTTTTATTCAAATGAAGACATGGAATGAGTTTTTCATGAAATTAAAAGCTAAGTCATCTTTGTGAGTTACCGTATGATTTTTTTCAAGTAGCTTATGAACTTGTGAGAAATTGATATGAGTGTAAATGATTACATGGATAATTGTATATGATAACGATTAAGGTAGGGCATGTTGAAACTGATTTTGCAAAGATATTATGTCATCTAAATCTATTGAGCATAAAAATAAAGATGAATTTAGTATGAATATGATATGAGTTTTTGAGAAACAAAATCAATGTCCGATGAATAAATAAGAAAGGATATATTGAAAGTAATGATGAGTGGTGAAAGTAAAACTAATATTAAGGTGTAGTTATGGATCAAAATATTTAAGTAGAAGATGATATTTTTCATATGAAGGTGAACTCGTAATGCCCGCTAAAAACTCCCACTTGAGACCCAAGAACAACCTAGGTTTATTTAGAAAAATTATGGAATAATATTTTTTTAAGTGTCCACACCACAGGCTTGAAACTACGGTTGTCACAAACAATGTTTCAAGGACAATTAAATTTAATAATTAACTTTTCCCATTATAACAATTAATAAATCCACACATAGTTCAAATTCTCCTTAGGTGTTAATTTAATAACTAATTAAATTAACACTATAGTTAAATATTCCTTAATTAAAATTAGAGGGTTAAAAGGGCCAAAACAATTAAATACCCAAGGTATTTAATTCCACAAGGTTTAAACAATTAACAAGGTCTAATTACAAGGGGTAGAATATACATTTAAATTAAAAAGGGCAATTTCTCACTTACCCTCTCTCAAACTGACTTATAAGATTCAACCTGATTTTTCTCATATTTAACATATTTAAAATTTCTCAAAACATTCCCATTAGATAGGAAATTTCCTCCCCTTTCCAGTGATATAAAGAAGTCCTCCTAACTCCTCATATTTCTCAAGTTATGGGCCGGCGGGCCTTGGGATGAAAATTTTCCCAAAAGTGGGCCTATGGGCACTGGGAAGAAATTGTTCCCTTGGCCCGCGAGCTGCGGGCCTAGGGAAGATTTTCCACCCATGAGGAGATTGCGGACCAATGAGGCCTAGGGAGAAATTTTTTCTCAAATGCGGGCTGAATTTTATTACAAGCCAGATCGGGGAGAAACTTAGCGCTTTTCCCTTTTTAGGAAAAAACGAAATTTACCTCCGCGCCCACGAGCCAATGCTCCATGCAAGGCTTCACGCCAAAAGAAGACAATTAAACCCTAGGGTCCGCAAGGGACACATGTCAACATTTCCAAGTCCAAGCGAAGGTGGGTCACAACTATATATGGGAGGAACTTAAGATCTTTAGCTTTTTTGTTGAAAAATCGTTAATGGATTAAAAGATCTATGTCTCCGCCGAACCCAAGAACGCCACGTGTCAAGCCCAAGATGCAAGTAGGGAAAATGCGAACCAACGTGGAAACTTATAAAATTTTGACATTTACGAATAAAATGTTTGCTCAAATCCTCACAACAGAACATCGTGCCGTACACATGTTCTTTTCCGGTCTATAGCCACTGAAGGCCTTTCTCAAAACATTCCGCCTCCTCCATGCCACTGACACCTAAGAAATCCATGTATCAATGATGCTCTTGTGACATCTGGTTTCTTCTCCGCTCTTTCTTGGGACAAGCTGACCTCATCCTTCCAATACCTTCTTAAGGATGGCGAGCTATCATCATGGGAGACTTAGCAAAGGATTTTCCAAATTTGAAAATTTGACTTAAAGGGTGAGAGACTTATGCTCCTCATATACCATGGCTCGAAGCACCCCAGGAAAAATACTTCACCAAAATGAAGGTTGCTTTTCTTTGCACCTGCATCTCCTCTTAACCTTTGTAAGGTTGCAGTAGCCACGGAGGAACTTAGGAAATTTTACCAAATTTTTAAAAGCTTAAGTTGGAGGATGCGGGACCACGCACCCACCACCATGGAAGTTCTTTTCCAAGATGAAAGGGGGATGCGGGCGGGTTCCTGGAGAAAATTTTTCCAAAATTACTTTTCGAACTTAGATTATTTTTCCACCTAAAAGAAGGTTTCGGACCAGCGGAGCGGCGGGAACTTCATGACTTTTGCATTTTTTGGGAAAAAAGCGCAAAAGGTAATTTTAACCCATTTAATCCAACAGTACACATGCGAATATTTTATTATATTAAATTTGTGATTAGTTAGTTGTTTTGAAGTAAAAATGAAGTAAAAACTTTAGAAGGCCATAACTTTTGATTGGGAACTCAATTTTTGGCAAACAAGGACTTTTTGGAAAGGTCTCGAACTTCTTCTCCATGAAACCATTTGCCTGAAAACTTATAATTTTATTTTTGATAGGCATAGAATTGCCAATTTTGAGGAAACCTCTTCTCGGCATTAAAATGATGAACTACACTTTTTAACTTAACAGAATTAAATAAATTCACCATTCTTTCTTCTTCCACACACCTAATAGGCATGGAGAAATGCACTTAGAATAATATAGGACGAGGTGAATTGTAGGGGTAATCCGAATAACTCGAACTTTCAAAATGAATTTTCTCCTTTTGATTGCAAAAAATGACTGTGTTTTTGTCTAAGTCCATTAATTGAAGTCCTGATAAAACTATTTGAGCAATTTAACTATTTAGGGATCTGTTTTGATCATACTTAACTTATATTATTGTTCAATTTGTGTTTCATTGTGTTTTACATTACCCGATGCCACATTTTCTCCCTTGTTTTTTTCTTCTCGTTATTTCTTCTTATCCTAAAGCTCCCAACAGCTCCTTTCTTATTCCAACATACAATCTGGGTTTGGATTTTGACCTTGCCTGATCTTTCAAATTTCCATGTTTCATTATTGCGGGGTGCTGTATATCTTCTGATAATAATTTTCTAGTTTGAAATCATTTAACGAGATCTACAAACTTCCAACTCAAATTGATCTATTCCATTTATCATACTTCTAAATGTTTGAATTCATTCCAATCTAATTTTACAATTGTAAATCTTATTCCAATCAATGCGTTTAAAAAGCCAAAATGGAGTTCTAATTTCCAAAACATGCATTTCACATGAAACATAGAAATGTAATATTCCTTCATACATATTTATTTTTCAATTTTCAAACATAGATTTCATAATACATTTAAAACACAATTTTAAACAACAAGTAACACCATTTATGGAAAATAATACAAGTTCTATTAACTAAATAATTCTCTTTTACAACTTTCCTTTACATTAATCAAAATATAACTTACAATAAGATGTAAATCTTTCTCTTTCATATTTCTTTTCACAGAACATATTATAGAGTATATATTTCACATTCAATGGAGATTTCATTTCTAAAATAGAGCAAACTTCAACACAATAATATTACAATGCCATCCACGTAAAGTGGAAATGTTTATAATAAGGAAACTCTCAAAAAGGATTGCTAATTTTTCTCTTCATTCTCAGCTCTAGAACAACAAAAAGAAGATCCACCATGATTTTATTTTGATCACAACAAATATGGGGAAAGGCAGCACTCTCCACCCAACCAAGAATTCCAATGAAGATGAGAAGCCATCCTCTTCATTGGCCCTCGAGCCCAATTCAACCACATGATGTAATAACAAATGTATTTCAACTCATGGCAACAACAGAGACTTCCACAACACAAAAGAAATTTCACATTTAAAAAACAATTTCATAGTCCAAAATATACTATAGTTTACCACATGAAAAAAACAAACAATACTCAAAGCTTCATCATGCAAGCCAAAAGAGCAAGACCTATGGGGAAGTTTATAATAAGGAAACTCTCAAAAAGAATGCTTATACCTCCCAAAGGAGAAAAGGGTATCACCACCTGAAAATAAACTAGAAATATGTATATCATTTCAAATCCCCTGACCGCATGCCATTATGCCTCCCCAAGCACCCTTTATACCTCACATTTCCTTATGCCTCCCAACCTCTTATGACACCTCATAATGAGTAAAGAAATGTAAGCTATTTCTTTTAACAATGTGGAACCCAATCCAAACTCCCTCCACTTATACCTCCCAAAACTCTATGCCTCCCCAAAGTGATCCCCATAGTCTTCTCCTATACCATATCTATGCCATCTACCCAACCATTAGAAACAAACATACCAAAACATTCACATATGCATAAATAAAAGAAGAGCATTTTAAAGAGCCAAGCTCCTACCTCTCCATGCTAGAGTTTGTTCCAAAGTTCAGCAGCAAGCTTTCCAATCCAAACAGTTCAAAGCTCAACAATCCACAAGCATTCAAGAAATCTCCAACTCTCTCCAATAGCAAGAGCTCAAAACAAATGAAGTAGCCAAAATAAGTCACCCAAAATGAAGTAATCCAAAGTGAAGTAACCCAAAAACAAGCCAAGGAATTCGAATATATAGAAGAGGGAAGAGAGGAGGATGAGGTGGATCCATGTAGGATGCCACATCACACATCCTCAACTCCAACTCATAAGTCAACTTCAATCTCCAAGGCATAATAAATAAGTGGGTGAATAAAATGACAAATTACTTACACACTCAATCCAAGCCCACACCCCATAAGGACTGAAATTAAAAACATGTAAGAAAGTGCAATTAAAACTTACAACTTGTCTTCCCAAAATGCATAATGAAGTCTAATTTTAACTCCCCAACCATAGGTAAGGTTGGTATACAAATTTAAGAGGTGTGGGACAAGTTTAACTTGTCCCACAAGCCTCCAAAATCAGCCCCTAAGGACAAATTTGAATTTCCAAAAGAAGGTGGAGTGTCACACACTCAAATTTACTTACACATCACTTACAACACTTAATCCAAGAGCCATCAACTCTAATAAATGCATTCTTATGACCCATTTTAATTAATTAATTCAACAATATGATTACTCACAATTATACACAATTTAATTAAATAGAAAGGGGGAAACACATCACTTATTAAACACATACTAACATTAAACAAAGGAACCAAATAAAAGAATACACATAACCCCTTGGTCACATTTGAAGGTGATCCCCCATGGGAATCCCTAACAACAATCAAACATACACAAACAAATACATGTTTCCATGGTGACCCTTGTTGAATTCATCTAGAATTCCAATGTGGTTGGTCTCCAATCCCCCGATGTTTGTTGTGATATGTTTACCTGCAAAACACAAATACCTCCTTCAGCCTCGTGGCCGCATCAAATCATCCAAAATAAATATACATTATAACTCCAAAATCATCTATATATATGAATCACAACATCATCAAGGAAAACAACAATATCATTTACAATTTCATCAACAACTATATGATCATCAAATTAATTTAATTTTCCTAGGTCTACTCAATATACCAAAATATCACATGTCCGAACAACATCTATAAATATAACCATGTCAACAACATATCAACATCAATATAAAATGTCTCTAATAATCCACATGCATCATATATGAATCAAAGTCAACAATAGTCCATGCTCTAACATCTAACATCATGCTAAATTAAAAGTCACAATAATGTCCATAATATAGTCAACAATATCATAATCAATATCAAAAGGTGTCGAAGGGAAGTGGGCACTACCGAACCAAGCATATCAAAGTGCAACATTGAGAGGAAAATAAAATATCAAGGAAGAGGAGACTATAGTTAAAATAGAGGTTATGGATTCCATTATACTTTTTAAATATGTATTTCTATTGGACATAGATAATTTGCATGTAAACATTTTCATAATGAACTAAATAATGAAGATTATACATTCAAATATGTGTAATATTTTTGGTTTCCATATGGACATCATATTTTGGTAAGAAAACAACATATGGTGATATTTTAGATATTAACACATATAAATATGAATTCATTTGTAATATAGTGATCATGTATATTTATAATCTTTCGATAACAAGGCCTTTGAAAATTTTTCTGAAGATGGAATATGATGGTCATAAAGATACATAAATTTTGATTTAAAATGAAATACTATACACTTAGATATATTTTAAGTATAAAAATAAAGGAGTAGAAAGTAATAGTAAACTATTTTTGGTTTATACATTTTAGTAATTATGTACATAACAATACTGATTGGGCTCAAATACCTTATTCATGCCTTGTGCACACAAGTAGTGCTTATTGCATTATTCCACACTCTCATGATTCTTTCATATAATTCATACTCTCATGAAATAACTTTTTACTATTATCAGGCTAATATAATTTCACATATAAATTCTATATATTCTATAAACAATATCTAAATGTCTAGTTATAACATCCCACCTCCCTCAACACTACTATATAAGTTGAATGATTTTATCCTTGTTGAATGGTTTTTTTCCATAGTAAAATAAAAATCATATTTTCTTATGGTTATCTTAGTTGCTTGATTAATAGTAGGCCTTACTACATAAGGAAATATTGTATAAATTTATAAAAAGAGGTAAAAACACTTATTTAGTCTTTTGACATTCTGAATAAGAGTTTGACACAAATATACCCTATTTTTTCATAAATATAGATTAAACACTAGGAAAAAACATCCATATGGGTATGAAACACTCTAAACTAGGGTAAGATTAGTAGATGAAGCCAAATTAAGAAAATCTTAATGAAAAATTATAACTTTCAAGTATCTACAATACAAATAGAACTTCAAGGGGGAATTCATCTAGTGAATATAATTTTACAAGTAATCTATTACTACTCTCTATTACACCACTCTATCTTAAAATCGTAAAGAGTACATATTAGTTTTATTTATCTAAGACCACTATTAGTGTTGAGCAACAAAATATAAAAATGTTGATGCAATCTAGACTTGCATTCACTCCTTAATAATCAAATAACTACAAGGAGTTTAAAACCTTCATTTGGGAAATGTAGTACAATACTTTTCGAGAATAATAAAATAAAATTCAGCGACTAAGGGAATTTCAAATATGCCACAACACACCACATTATGTTGTATAATTTCTATTTATGTGTTAGTACATAAAAAAGGTCTTATTTTATCATTACATTATCATGTATGAGTGTTATGGAAGAAGAAAAAGTACATGAGGTGACTAAAGATATAGTGAGAGCCACTAGATTGACAAGTGTAGAGAAATGCTAGATAATAACATGAAGTAATATGGAATCATTTAAATCTAGTATATAGTTTTGGGATAGTGTTCATGAGGGTTTTTAGTGCTTTATTTTTATATAAATCACATTCACTTTTTCACAACGTATTCGACCTAGATATAATATAAAAGCTAAAAAACTAATATTTGTAATATTTGTACAATATTAAGAATTTGAACTAATTTAATCCATCTTTCCAATATCATTTCACATCTACTCTCATATCTAAAATGTGGATAATTTATCTAATAACCTAAATGCACATTAGTTTAATATTTCTATCATAAATAAGGTTTAATAAATTATTTTTGTGTATTCGTTTAGTGAACCTCCATCTTGATCCTACAAAACCTTTTTTGGTCTCTAGTAATTAATTTTATTTCACCTATGGTTTGGTTTTTATATTTAAATTCTAAATTACATATACATTAAATATGATCTTCCAAAATCTCCTTAGTTATTCATCCATGATATACTTCTTCTAAGTTTTTCATCATCTTCTTTCTTTCTAGTGCTAAAATGGAATTTCTATTAAAAAAACTAGGTTCTATTAGGTATTTGTTTTTTCATATGGTTTGTACATTGTACTCTATTATATATTTCTATAAGGCATGGACCAATTTTCAATCATCTATGACCACACCAATTTACCCTCTATAGATAGTAGGGACCTATACCAACCATTTGTTATTGTACACTTTTCTTAAAATTATTTTGATCAAGAAGGATTGTTTATGAAGGCTCAAAATTTAATTATATATTAAACACATTATTACTGAATAAATTGGTATCGTATAATGTATGCTGGAGGATCAACTACTATTTCCAATAATGTGACAATACCCCTCAATGGACAAATGACACAACCAAATTGGACATTTTTAGAGTTTTGAAGATATTCCTACTAAATTTGATGTCATAAATGATCCTTTACATTAAAATATTTTATTGATAATACATATATCAATAATACGACAAATGTACTTGTCGTGCCCACTTCCCTTTGACACCTTTTGATACTAATCTTGATACTGTTGATTATATTATGGACATTATTATGGTTTGATTTAATATGATGTTAGATGTTAGATCATGGATTATTATTGATCTTGATTCAGTTATGATGCATAATGATTATTGGAGACATGTTATATGTGGATGATGATATAATGTTTGACATAGATATATTATGGATGTTGTTTGGGCATGTGATGTTTGGATATTGTGAGTAGACCTATAAAATGGACATTATTTGATGATGATATAGTTGTTTTTACTATGGATAAATAGTTTTTTGAAAGGGACTATACCCTTGTACAACAGTGCTCAAAAGATAGATTTTACCCCAAAAAGCCCAACAACAGAAAATAATATGCCAAGAATAGAACCAACAAAAGCAAATCAACTACTACAAAAATAGCTAATAAACAACAACTTAACAGCAACATAACTGCCCAGCAACTACGTAACAGGCCATTTGCCTAGATGTAACAATAATAGCACCCAAAAAGACAAGAATCATACCTTTTCCGATATGGTGGGGGATTTAGATTTGGCATTTCCCTTCTTTTTCCTATCCACCACTATCCATTCCTGATTTCCCACATCCACTACAATCGAAGAACAACTACAATGGATTTGATGGGGATGTGACCCATAGGAAGGGGGTCAAAGCATCCTTAATCACTGAATCAACACCCGAAGAGAATAGTCTAGAGGTAGCTTCTCTATATTGATCTGCGAACCATCCACGATGGGTGAGTCAACTTGCAAGGGGGCACTAGATTCCTCAGCTGGATCTGAGTCAATTGTAAGATGTTCAGGTAGAGAATCCTTCCACCAGGAAGTTTTGGTCTTTCGTTTGGAATGTTCACAATCGTTTGTAACATGACCAGTTTGGAAGCAATGCCAACATCTGAAGGCAAGTCTCTCATAGTCTATCCTCTACACCCAGAGCCTTTCACCAATCTATAGATTGATTTCTGCTGGTAAGAGTTTGGAGGTATCGAGATTCAAGCATAAGTAGTATGGGTTTGAATGGAGGTCTTATCATCAACTACCGCACATGAGCTTAGAGTATCTCCTATAACAATGAGACAAGATTTATTCCAAAGCTGTAGGGGAGTCCTTGTAAATGAACCCAAATCGGGTAGGTATCAAAAGACTCCTTTAACGGGTCGAAAGACGGATACCATGGTTTGGACATAAGCATGTATTCCCCCCAAACCCAATGTTGGATAAAAATCAAATCCCTATCTTCGAGGGGGTTTCAAAGATAGTAATGAAATAAGATTTAGCATAAGGATAAAGCTCAATCTTACCTTGTATTTTTTCTCCATCTCTGGGGCTATCTCAGTCATGGAGCCGAGAAAGCTTAGGCCAAATTTTTGAAATTTGCATATGAGACCCAGCTGGGAGAAATTTTCTTCCTCCTTAAGAACCTTTAGATGTATATCCTCATTGATTTTCAGCATTAGGACCTCTTGGGAGGGTTTTAAGAGCTCATTTCTAGCATTCTCCTTCTATTTGGAGACCGCTGAAGCATAAGATCTAGACCTATTATCATTGTTATGTTTTCCCTAGTTTTGGCCGACCCCTATTTCTCTCCCTCCATCACCAGATCCATGAATAATCGATTTGAAATGAGCATGGGTTTGATCTCATTTTTGTGCAAAACGTTAGACTGGATCTTTGTTTTCCTTGTCTCCACTGTGAATGCCCTCAAATTTCTTGTTTGCATCAGGGGATTTATCTCCACCAGAGGTTACAAATGATGTTATTGATTGCCTTGATGTTGTTGTGATTCACATGTATAGATAATTTTGAGATTATATTTATATCATTTTGGATGTTTTGATATGGCCACGAGGCCGAAGGAGGTATTTGTGTTTTGCAGGTTAAAATATCACAACAATATCGGGGGATTAGAGACCAACCATATTAGAATTCTAGATGAATTCAACAAGGTCACCATGGCAACTTGTATTGTTATGTGTGTTTGTATTTTGTTAGGGATTCCCATGGGGGGGACTTCTTTGAATGTGACCAAGGGGTTGTATGTATTTATTAATGTGGTTTCTTTTTATTAATGTTTGCATGTGTTTATTTTGTGGTGCTTTACCCCTTTCATTAGTTATTATATGTTGTGTTAATGTTGTGAATAACCATGTTGTTAAAATAAACAAATCAAATATGTCATAAGAAAGTAATTATGGAAGTTGTTGGCTCTTAAATTTAATGTTGTAAGAATGTGTAAGTGACTTTGTAAGTGATGTGTAAGTTAACTTCTGAGTGTGAAACACTCCACCTTCTTGGAAATTCGAATTTGTCCTTGGAGGCTAAATTTGGAGGCTTGTGGGACAAGTAAAACTTGTCCCATACCTCTTAAATTTACTTGCCAACCATACCTATGGTTTGGGGGTTGAATTTAGACCTTCTTTATGCATTTTGAAATGACTAATTGTAAGTTTTAATTGCACTTTTCTTACATGTTTTAAATTCATTCCTTTTGGGGTATGGGTTTGTTTTGGAGTGTGTAAGTAAATCTGTCATTTTATTTATTATGCATTGGAGAATGAAGTTGACCTTGTGTTGGGGTTGAGGATGTGTGATGTGGCATCCTACATGGATCCACATCATCCTCTTCTCTTCCCTCTTCTATAAAATTCGAATTTCTTTGCCTTGTTTTGGGTTGTTGAACTTTTGCATACTTCTCTTGGGTGAATTCTTTGTTGTTTGGAGCTCTTGCTTTTGGGAGGAGATTGGAGACCATTGCATGCTTGTTAGTTGTTGATCTTGGACTTTATTTTGGCATTGGTAAAGCTTGTTGTTCTTGGAACAAACTCCATTATGGAGAGGTAGCAGCTTGACTCTTTAAAAATGCTTCTTTCTTTTGTATGCATGTATGAAATGGTGAATGTTTTTATGTGTTTGTTGGCTGGTTGGGTAGACTTCCTAGGAATGGTGTAGGAGAAGGCTATGGGGATTTCATGTGGGGGGGCATAAGGGAATTCCAATGGAATCAGTTTTATTGTGGAGGGATTTTGGGATTGGGATCCACCATGGAAAAGAAATAGCTTGCATTTCTTACTCTTGGGGGGCATAAGGGAAAATGTTTGGGGGGCATAAGGAGGGATTGTGGGGGCATAAGGATATGTGAGATGAATTATATTGGCGGGTTGTTCAGGTGGATTCCCATTTCCCATTGGGAGGCATAAGCAGCTTCCCCCATAGTTCCTTGCTCCTTTGGCTTGCTTGATGAAGCCTTAGTTTTGTTTGTATGTTTTTAATGTAGTTGTAAACTACATTCTATTTTTGAACTATGTTTTAAATGTGAAAATGTTGCATGTGTGTTTGTGGAAGCCTTTGTTGCCATGAGTTGAATCACATCTCTTATTTCATTATGGTTGGGGCTCGGGGGCCAATGAAGAAGGATGGCTTCTCCTTTTCATTGGATGTCTTGGTTGGGTGGAGAGTGTTGCCTTTCCCCCTATTCTTGTTGTGATCAAATTGGAAGATGAAGAAAACCAACATGTTGTTGTTCTGGAGCAAGGAAAAGGGACAGTTTGATAGTCCCTTGTTGATATGAAGTTCATTGTAACCCTTCCCACTTGAAGTGGATGATCTATATTATTTGAAATGGAAAGATACTTTGTATTGATAATGAATGTTGAAATTTGAAATGTAAAAGAGTTATATTCTATTCTCTACTTTGGAAAGAATGTGAAAGAATGATACGTATATTGTATATCTGTATTTTGAAATCAAATGGAAAAGAAGTTGTTAAGTTTATTTGGAATCAATAAAGGATTGCATTACCTTTCTCAAATTGCATTGTTGTTTTGAAATTGATCATCTATTTGTGATTTGAAAGCTCTGTTGAAAGGAAGAAATACGTTAGGAAAAATACATAACTTTGTCTTTTGGAAATGTGTATAAATTGGAAATCAGATCTTGCATTTTGGCTCTTAAATGGTTTGATTGAATCAATTAAATGTATTAGACTAGAATGGAAATGAATTCCCATACTTGGAAGATGAAAAATGATAAATAGATCCTTTAGAAATTGATCTTTGTTTTGTATTTCAATCTGGCAAATAATTTATCTAAAATGAACAGTTCAAACTGCATTCAAGAAATTAAAATGAAACATTAAAATTGCACATGCTAGGATGTAAATGAATTCAATTGGGCTAAAACACTTAAGGAAATCTTGAAACCTATCCTAATTCCATCTAAGAATAATATTTCCATGTCTATTTGTACATTTTTTCAAATTGCTGACTCAATCAAAACATTCTCTGAAACCTATTCCTAATTACATCTAAAATTTTCCATGTCTAAGTGTTGAGAGAGGAAGAAGATCAAATTTGAACAAAATTTTATAAGTTAAAATTTACTAGTTTGCTCTGTAAAATCCTGCAGAACGTTTTCACTAAATTGACCCCTTAAACTTTATCAATTTTCAAAATTAATGTTTCCTATGCAAAGAGGGCATCGAGAGATTTCCAGAAAGTCCTCGTTTTCCCAAACCGAGCTCTCTATCAAAAGTTATGGCCTTATGAAGTTTTTACTTCAATTCGGCCTTAAAAAAATCTAACTGTTAAAAATATGAATTTAAACTTTGGAAAAATTTCCTAAATTCCCCGGCCCCCGCCATCCCGCATCCAATCGGGTACTGCCATGGCATGGCGAGGGGCGAAACTTTTCTAAACTTAACCATTTTGAGAAAATAGTCTTTGAAAAATTCTAATTTTCCCCGCATCCCCGCTAACCCGCATCCAATCACGTGCTACCACATGGCTCGGTGGAGGCGGGAGGATTTTGGAACTTAAAATTATTTTCAACTTTGGAAAACTTTCCTAAAATTCTCCATGACCCCGCATCCCCGCCTTGCCTTGGAAAGATCATTTTCGCGAACGCGCGGGCCGCGTACAACTTAAAGTTTTAAACCCTTTTGACATAATTTTCCTCATCTCTCCACCAACCCGCAGCCAATGATTGGATGACATGTGGCTTCACCAGACGATAGAGGAAGAAGTAGTGGAGATAAATTTTACTTTGAAACTTTTAACTTTGGTTTAGGTGAAAATTTTAAATTTTCCCCACCATTGCCCCATCGCCGCAACCAATGGTAGGCTGACACGTGGTAGCCTTAGGCTTTGGTGGAGGCGCGAACATTTTCTAACATTGAAATTTTACCCCTTTTAAAATATTAAAATCAAAAAGCACTCCGACGGCCCATCGACCCATAACCAATATGGTGGTGACATGTGGCATCATCTACAACTGGCGGAGGCACGCATAAAATTTTACCCTTGAACTTTTTAACTCGAAAGTCTAAAATTCATAAGTTTCCTCCGCATGTCTATTTTCCCCCACATGAATCGAGCTTGACACATGGCACCTTGGGTGTTGGTGGAGGCATGGTCAATTTGTTCCCTTGCGTCTTTTTGGCCGAAAAGACTTAATGTCTTATTTTTCCCGGCTCGACTCGACCGCCGAATGTTTTTTTCGACGCGTGTCCCCATTCGAGCTCGTGAGTGCGTGCGAGGGCAAGTTGTGATTTTTCCCTAAAAAGGGAAAATGTGCCAAATTCTTCCCACTCCACCGGCCACGCATGGGAAAATTTTCCTCCCTAGGCCCGCGGACTCACCCTTGGGAAAATTTTCCTCCCAAAGTCCATCGGCCCATAACTTGAAAAATATAAGGAGTTAGGAGGACTTATTTATATCATTGGAAAGGTGAGAAAATTTCCTATCTAATGGGAATGATTTAGGGAAGTTTTGAATGCTTTAATTTTGAGAAAAATCAAGTTGAACCCTTTAAGCCAGTTAGAGAGTGGTTTAGTGAGAAATTACCCTCCTATCCTAAGTGGTTATTCTAACCCCATGTTTTGACCTTGTGTTTTGTTAATAATAGTTGTTAGGGAAAATTATTTAAGCTATTAATTTCAGTTGGCGTAGAATCTTGTTTGTGATAACTGTTGCCTTGTAACCTGGTTGTTGACACTCTTAAATAAAAAAAAAAATTATTCCATAATTTTCCTAACTAATCCTAGGTTGTTCTTGGGTCTCAAGTGGTTGTTTTAAGTGGGCATTACACTTGGTATCAGAGAAGTGGTTCAAAATCTTGGACCATTGGGCACACTAGAAAACTTGAGACATGAACTTTTAAAATATCACACTTTAAATCTAGAAAATAGTTTGGGTTGGAAATTGTTTTTTTTGTAATCATGGAAACTGAGTAAGACCTAGAATAATGAACTAACTCTCGTTTTGTTCTGTGTAGGAGGTGCAGACAAGATGAGGAGTCTTTTCACATAGACTTAGACATACCACCTCGGATCATGTTGTAGCAGCCATCCTACCACAGATATTGCAGAACCCTTCAGGATGTTAATGCCGCGTTATGTGGAGGATCAGTTGGAGGGCATGTAGCCAGACATGATAGAGTCACTTCCATTGAGGGACATGCACCTCCTCCACACAGTGAGGAGCATGGAGGAGAGAATTTCCATGGAGAGTCAGCCAGAGCAGTCACCACTAAGGGGACATGGTGACCGAGTTTCAGGACATAGAGAGAGGTCTCGAGCCCTAGGCTTAGGGACGAGCATGCAGAGAGGCCTAAAGGTTATCAGACCATAGCTGCAGATCACATCAGGGAGATCTTGAAGCTTTGGCCATCACATTACTCAGGTGACACATGTGGATTTTAGGCAGAGGCCCTGGCTAGTGAGCTTGAGTGGTTGCTTCAAGCTTTTCCTTGTTCTAGCAACACGAAATCTCATGTTGCGATCCATCTACTAAGGGATGGAGCAGGAGTATGGTGGAGGACAGAGGAGCAAAAGCTCCATGTAGATTCTGAGATAGTCACTTGGGAGCTCTTTGAGGAGAGATTCAAGAGCAGATATTTGTCATGAGGTTCATACAACAAAGGATCGATGAGTTTCATGACCTTCGACAAGCATCCCTTACAGTGGTAGTATGAGAGTAGGTTTTTGGATCTACTCCAGTATGTTGAGTACATGCAGGATGAGCAGGTGTGGATCCACAGGTTCATCCGGGGCCTAAATCTAGACATTGGAGGTGTGGTTTGGATCCACTACCCATAGAATTTAGAGATGGAGGCCGTTGAGAAGGCCTACATAGTAGAGGAGACTTAGGGAAGACCCAACAGGCTAGAGACCGAGTCAGGAGCCACATATATCGAGATGTAGATAGTAGATCGAGGGGGTCATCTCCTCCTCCTCATGGTGGTCAGAGTTCTTCATAGTCATCATTTAGACCCTAGTAGCAGTAGTCCCACCCACCTTATAGACCTCCACAAGAGAGTTTGATGCACGAGAGAGAGTGGAGTATGGGGCCTCCTCCTAGGGGTCCCATCAGGACATAGGGTGGACCTAGAGCTTAGTCAACGTGATCTCACCAGCGGAGAGGCCACACAAACCACAGCTGGATCATCAGGATCCACAACACATACTTCTAGAGCACCTACTGGAGGTGCTACTCCTTGGAGAGGATCAGGTGGTTGTTTTGGATGTGGAGTTTAGGACATTTTTGGAGAGATTGCCTCAGAACCCTAACAAGGGTAAGGCAACACGATCTCGAGCCTATTTGGTTGATATGAGACTTATTCACAAGATTTATGCAATCGGTTGAGAATCGCTAGGCCGAGCACCAGAGCACAGTTATTGAGACTACAGGTAGCATTGGGGTATTCCTACCTCCATATTGTTTGACTCTGGTTCTTCTGATTCTTTTATTGCACCATATTTAGTAGAGCGATGCAGACTGGTGGCAGTTAGGGGTCATTATTGGGGCGTTGAGATGGCTTCGGGAGCCAAGATCTCTATAGACTCCTTAGTTAAGGAGTGTGTTATGGATTTGGGACCTTTCACCACTACCTCGGATCTTCGTATCCTTCCGTTGGGTTCTTATAGAGTCATCCCGGTATGGATTGGTTGTTTACACACATAGGCCACGATGGATTATTACCATAAGATCATATCTTGTGCAAGATGATCTAGGAGTTGAGTCAGTGATTTAAGGGGTTAGAGACCCATGTTTCTATTCGCACCATCTCCGCTATGTAGCTTAAGCGGTGTGTGCGACGGGGTTGTCAGATGTATGTTTTATGATTAGTGATAGGTCGAGAGGATGGGTCTAGTGGACCATCACTAGATGATCATCCCATTTTGTGAGAGACTTTGCGAGATGTCTTTACTTGGGGAGCTACAGGGTTACCACCCCACGTGAGATTGATTTTCATATAGATCTAGTTCGGAGGAGCTAAGCCTATCTCACGAGCACCTTATCGATGACCACCCCAGAGCTTTGTGAGCTCAAGTTGTAGTTGGAGGGCCTTCTTGGAGAAAGGCCTTATCCATCCTAGTGTATCCCCTTGGGGTGCACTGGTGATCTTTGTGAAGAAGAAGGATGGATCTTTGTGGTTGTGTATTGATTACCGCCAGCTGAATAAGGTAACGATCAAGAATCGTTATCCCCTTCCGCATAGATGACTTGTTTGATCAGATGAAGGGAGCCACAATTTTCTCTAAGATTGATCTTAAGTCAGGCTATCATCAGTTGAGGATTACGAGAGTAGATATTCATAAGACTCATTTTTTCGTACGAGATATGGGCAACTATGAGTTCATGGTGCTGCCTTTTGGTTTGATGAATGCCCTGCAGTGTTTATGAGTTTGATGAATGGGGTATTCAGGACCTTCTTAGATCGCTTCATGCTCATCTTCCTTGATGACATCTTTGATTTACTCATGTACACGTGAGGAGCACAAGGGGCACCTTCACCAGGTTCTTCAGTGTCTTCGTGAGCAACAACTTTACAAGAACTTGGAGAAGTGTGCTTTCTTTCAATCAGAGGTGCAGTACTTGGGTCATATTATTTCTGGGGAAGGTATCGTAGTCGATCCTTCCAAGATTAGAGCCATTATGGATTGGCCAACCCCACTACTATGATAGAGTGTGCAGCTTTCATGGGATTAGCAGTTACTAGAGGAGATTTGTTCAAGACTTCTCTCGGATTGTGCACCCCATCACTTCCCTTCAGTGGAAAGGGAAGAAGTTTGTTTGGTCAAACATATGTGAGTAGGCCTTCAGACACTGAAGGAATGTATCACTACAACACCTATTCTTGTAGTCTTTGGATCCACATGGTGAGTTCTTTATATGCACAGATGCTTCGTTGGTAGGCCTTGGAGGTGTGTTGATGCAGGAGGGAGAGTAGTGGCTTTTGAGTCTCACAAACTCAAATATTATGAGCTTAATTATCCGACTCATGATCTTGAGCTTGTGGCAATTGTGCATGCCTTAGTTCGATGGAGGCACTTTCTTCTTGGTCAGAGATTCACACTCAGGATAGATCACTTGAGTCTTCGCCACCTCTTCACGCAGCCCAATATAAACACTCGTCACAACGGTGTTGGATGGAGTTGCTTTGTGAGTATGACATGGAGATAGAGCATGTGAAGGGGAAGGAGAATGTGGTTGCAGATGCTCTCAGTAGATGGAGACATGTGAGTATGGCCACTTCAGTGGGCACAAATTTGTAGAGAGCAGGATTCTTTAGCAGCTTCCTCTTGACAGCTTCTACATTGCAGTTCGAGCAGAGATCGAGTCCTAGAGACCCCTTGAGGGAAGTTTGATGGTTTCTCACTAGAGGCAGATGGTCTTCTCAAGAACAGAGGTCAGATTTATGTTCCTAGAGACGGAGGCTTGAGGTAGGACATCTTGACAGAGGCACATCATGCACCCTATTCAGCCCATCCTGGGGTGAAGAAGATGCATGCTACCTTGAGACAGTTGTATCACTTGGAGAGGACTTCACGTAGAGACATGGCTCAATTTGTGTCATGCTATTTAGAGTGCCAGAAAGTGAAGGTGAGCATCAACATCCAGCTGGCCTTCTCTTTCCTCATGCTTATACCGGAGTGGAAGTGGGACACCATTTCCATGGACTTCATTGTTGGGCTATCGATGTTGAGATATCACCATGATGCCATCATGGTCACGGTTGATAAATTGACAAAAGTGGCTCACTTTTCTCCGGTGAAGACCACTTATATAGTTAGTGTAGTGGCACGGGTCTATTTGGATGAGATTGTTAGGTTGCATAGGATTTCGTGGAAGATTATTTGTGACCGTGATCCTTTGTATACTTCCCATTTCTAGACTACCATGCAGCATGCCCTCGAGATGAGGATTAATTTCAGCACAACATATCACCCCAAGATAGATGGATAGACCAGAGGTGAATCAGATTTTAGAGGACATGCTCAGGATGTATGTGATGGATCATCAGGCGAGATGGGAGGAGTACTTATACTTGGTGGAGTTTTCCTACAATAATAGTTTTTAGAGTTCTATAGGCATGGCTCCTTTTCAAGATTTGTATGGTAGAGAGTGCAGACACCTCTTAGCTAGGACAAGTTAGAGAACAAAGTATCTCTTGACCATCCCTTTTACGGGACATGGAGCAGCAGGTGTGTGATGATCGAAGCAAAAGACTACATAGAGGCACATGACATAGGTAGAAGAAGTATGCTGATCAACATAGGATTGACCATAACTTTGAAGTGGGCATGAAGGTGTTCCTTCGTGTCAGGCCACACAAGAGCCCTATCTTTATGGAAAAGGTTCTAATTTGGCTCCTAGATTCGTTGTTCCTTTTGAGATCTTGGGCGCATCGACCCTTTGGCTTACCGTCTAGCAGCATTACCACCTAACTTGTCTCACGTACATGATGTGTTTCATGTTTCTGTTCTTAGGAGATATATACAAGATCCTTCACATGTGCTAGATTGTACCTCATTGCAGGTGCGGGATCAAGGCGAGGTGATGGTGGATCCCATTCACATTATCAATCACGGGACCACAGGCCTTCAAGCGCGAGATATTGATCGAGTGCAGGTGCGGTGGGACAGATATGATGAGACTACATCTACTTGGGAGGATGTTGCATTATTACGAGTTCAATTTCCACATTTGTTCCAATGACTTCCAAGAGGAAGTCGAGTCTAAGGGAGGGGATGTAGTGCCCACTTCCCTTTGACACCTTTTGATACTGATCTTGATATTGTTGATTATATTATGGACATTATTATGGTTTGATTTAGTATGATGTTAGATGTTAGATCATGGATTATTGTTGATCTTGATTCAGTTATGATGTATGATGATTATTAGAGACATTTTATATGTGGATGATGATATATTGTTTGACATGGATATATTATGGATGTTGTTTGGACATGTGATATTTGGATATTGTGAGTAGACCTAGAAAATGGACATTATTTGATGATGATATAGTTGTTGATATAAATTGTAAATGATGTTATTGGATTGCCTTGATGTTGTTGTGATTCACATGTATAGATAATTTTGAGATTATATTTATATCATTTTGGATGTCTGATATGGCCATGAGGCCAAAGGAGGTATTTGTGTTTTGCAGGTTAAAATATCACAACAATATTGGGGGATTGGAGACCAACCATATTGGAATTCTAGGTGAATTCAACAAGGTCACCATGGAAACTTGTAGTGTTGTGTGTGTTTGTATTTTGTTAGGGATTCCCATGGGGGAACTTCCTTTGAATGTGACCAAGGGGTTGTATGTATTTATTAATGTGGTTTCTTTTATTAATGTTTGCATGTGTTTATTTTCTGGTGTTTTACCCCGTTTCATTAGTTATTATATGTTGTGTTAATGTTGTGAATAACAATGTTGTTAAAATAACCAAATCAAATATGTCATAAGAAAGTAATTATGGAATTTTTTTGCTCTTAAAATTAATTTTGTAAGAATATGTAAGTGACCTTGTAAGTGATGTGTAAGTTAACTTCTAAGTGTGAAACACTCTACCTTGTTGGAAATTCGAATTTGTCCTTGGAGGCTGATTTTAGAGGTTTGTGGGACAAGTAATACCTATCCCATACTTATTAAATTTACTTGCCAACCATACCTATGGTTTTGGGGTTGATTTTAGACCTTCTTTATGCATTTTTAAATGACTAATTGTAAGTTTTAATTGCACTTTTCTTACATGTTTTAAATTTAGTCCTTTTGGGGTATGGGTTTGTTTTGGAGTGTGTAAGTAAATATGTCATTTTATTTATTATGCATTGGAGAATGAAGTTGACCTTGTGTTGGGGTTGAGGATGTGTGATGTGGCATCCTACATGGATCCACATCATCCTCTTCTCTTCCCTCTTCTATAAAATTCAAATTGCTTGCCTTGTTTTGGGTTGTTGAACTTTTGCATACTTCTCTTGGGTGAATTATTTGTTGTTTGGAGCTCTTGCTTTTGGAAGGAGATTGGAGACCATTGCATGCTTGTTTGTTGTTGATCTTGGACTATATTTTGGCATTGGAAAGCTTGTTGTTCTTGGAACAAACTCCATTATGGAGAGGTAGGAGCTTGACTCTTTAAAAATGCTTCTTTCTCTTGTATGCATGTATGAAATGGTGAATGTTTTTATGTGTTTGTTGGCTGGTTGGGTAGACTGCCTAGGAAATGGTGTAGGAGAAGGCTATGGGGATTTCATGTGGGGGGCATAAGGGAATGCTAGTGGCATCAGTTTTATTATGGAGGGAGTTTGGGATTGGGATCCACCATGGAAAAGAAATAGCTTGCATTTCTTACTCTTGGGGGTCATAAGGAAATTTTTTTCGGGGGACATAAGGAGGAATTGTGGGGGCCATAAGGATATGTGAGATGAATTATATTGGCAGGTTGTTATGGTGGATTCCCATTTCCAATTACGAGTCATAAGAAGCTTCCCCATAGTTTGTTGCTCATTTGGTTTGCTTAATGAATCCTTAGTTTTGTTTATATGTTTTTAATTTTGTTGTAAACTACATTCTATTTTTGAACTGTTTTTAAATGTGAAAATGTTGCATGTGTGTTTGTGGAAGCCTTTGTTCCATGTGTTTGAATCGCATCTCTTATTTCATTATGGTTGGGGATCGGGGCAAATGAAGAAGGATGAATTATCCCTTTTCATTGGATGTCTTGGTTGGGTGGAGAGCATTTCCTTTCCCCAATTCTTGTTGTGATCAAATTGGAAGATGAAGAAAACCAGTATGTTGCTGTTCGGAGCAAGGAAAAGGGACAGGTTTGATAAGTCCTTGTTGATATGAAGTTCATTGTAACCCTTCCCACTTGAAGTGGATGATTTGTACATTATTTTAAATGGAAATATACCTTGTATTCATAATGCATGTTGAAATTTGAAATGTAAAAGAGTTTTATTCTATTCTCTCGCTTTGGAAAGAATGTGAAAGATTGATACGTATATTGTATCGTATTTGAAATCAAAGGAAAGGAAGTTGTAAGGTTGTATTTGGAATCAATAAAGGATTGCATTACCTTTTGAAATTACATTTTGTCTGAAATGGATTATTTATTTGTGATTTGAAAGCTCTGTTGAAACGAAGAAATGTGAGTTAGGAAAATACGAAACTCTATGTCTTTTGAAATGTGTATAAATTGGAAATCAAATCTTACATTTTGGCTCTCAATGATTTGATTGATTCAATTAAATGCATTAGACTAGAATGGAAATGAATTCCCATACTTGTAAGAAGAAAAATGAAAAATAGATCCTTTAGAAATTGATCTTCGTTTTGTATTTCAATCTAGCAAATAATTTATCTAATTTGAATAGTTCAAACTCCTACATTCAAGAAATTAAAATGAAACATTAAAATAGCACATGGTAGGATGTAGATAATTTCAATTGGGATAAAAAACTTAAGGAAATATTTAAACCTATCCTAATTCCATCTAAGAATAATCCTCCATGTCTATTTGACATGTTGAGAAAGGAGAAGATCAAATTTGAACAAAATTTTATAAGTTAAAATTTGCCAGTTTGCTTTGTAAAAGCCTGCAGAATGTTTTCACTAAATTGAACCCTTAAACTTTATAAAATTTAAAAATTAATATTTCTTGTGCAAATAGGGAATCGATATATTTCTAGAAAGTCCTCATTTTCCCAAAACCGAGCTCTCTATCAAAAGTTATGGCCTTCTGAACTTTTTACTTCAATTTGGCCTTCAAAAAAAAAAATCAAACTGTTAAAAATATGATTCTAAACTTTGGAAAAGTTTCCATAAGTTCCCTGTACAGCCCTCCATCCCATCTAATCGGGTATTGTCATGTGGCATGGTGGAGAGGGTGAAACTTTTCTAAACTTAGCCTTTTTGAGAAAATAGTCTTTGGAAAAAAATTCTAAATTTTCCTCGCATCCCCACTAACCCTTGTGAATCACGTGTT
This sequence comes from Taxus wallichiana var. yunnanensis, assembly GCA_018340775.1. Taxonomy (NCBI): domain Eukaryota; kingdom Viridiplantae; phylum Streptophyta; class Pinopsida; order Cupressales; family Taxaceae; genus Taxus; species Taxus wallichiana. The sequence goes on from CM031242.1 coordinate 987,030,441, forward strand.
GCCACATGGCTCGGTGGAGGCCCTGAGGATTTTGGAACTTAATTATTATTTCAAACTTCAGAAAAATTCCTAAAATTTTCCACGGCCCCGCATCGCCACCTTACCTTGGAAACATCATTTTCCTAGACATGCGGACCACGCATGCACATTTAAACTTTTAACCCGTCTTGGAAAAATGTCTTAAAATTCTCTCCTCCCCCCACCAACCTACATCCAATCATTGGATGACATGTAGCTTCACCGAGATGTCGACAACGAAGAGTGGAGATAAATTTTACTTTGAAACTTTTAACTTTGGTTTAGGTGAAAATTCTAATTTTTCCCCACCACCCTCGTCCAGCCGCAACCAATGGTAGGATGACATGTGTAGCCTTAGGCTTCGGCGAGGAAAAGAAATTTTTTGAACATTGAACTTTTACCCCTTTTAAAATATTAAAATAAAAAATCACTCGTGATGGATGTCGACCCATGACCAATAGGGTGGTGACACGTGGCATCTTTTACAACCGGCGGAGGCACGCATAAAATTTTACCATTGGAACTTTTAACTCGAAAGTCCTAATTCATAATTTTTCTCTGCATTTCTGTTTTCCCCTATGTGAATCGAGCTCAACACGTGGCACATTGGGCATCGACGAGAGGCATGGGTCAATTTTTACCTTGCATTTTTGGCGAAAAGACTTAATGTCTTACTTTTCCCCGTCGGCCCAACCGTCTCACTAGAACATCATTTTTTCGACGCATGTCCCCTTTGGGCTCACAGGCGTGTGGAGGCAAGTTGTGCTTTTGCCCCAAAGAAGGGAAAATGTGCCAATGTTCTTCCCCGCTCTGCTGGCCCACGCATGGGAAAAATTTCCCTCCCTAGGCTTATGGACTCACCTTTGGGAAACTTTTCCTCCCAAAGTCCACCGGCCCATAACTTGAAAAATATAAGGAGTTAGGAGGACTTATTTATATCATTGCAAAGGTGAGAAAATTTCCTATCTAGTGGGAATGGTTTAGGGAAGTTTTGAATGCTTTATTTTGAGAAAATTCAAGTTGAACCCTTTAATTCCGGCTTAGAGAGTGGTTTAGTGAGAAATTCTTCTCCTATCCCTAGTGGTTATTCTAACCCCATGCTTTGACCTTGTGCTTGGTTAATAATAGTTATTAGGGAAAATTATTTAAGCTATTAATTTAAGTTGGCCTAGAACCTTGTTTGTGATAACTGATGCCTTGTAATACTAGTTGTTGACACTCTTAAAAAAATTATTCCATAATTTTTCCTAAGTAATCTAGGTTGTTCTTGGGTCTCAAGTGGTTGTTTTAAGCGGGCATCACATGTACTCTCTACGTTACATAGATATGTTAACTTTATCCAAAATGGAAATGAGTACATTATCCAATTTGATAATGAGACTTATAAATATTCTTAAGTTCCCAAGTTAAATTCTCACATATCACATGATCATGTGGTAAAAAACAATCTCGATGAATCTATGTGGACATTATGACCGAACCCTTTTAGGGTTATGTTAATCCAAATAACTTCAGCAAAGATCATGAATTTTGTAACTTTGAGGAAGTGAATGATTATGGATTTATATAATTTTCTAATCATAATTTGGATCATTTCAAATAATTATACATTATTCGAGATGAAGTCAAGAATACATAGTCATATATTCCGTCTATGTCCGATGTGAAGGCTCCATTTAAAGATCACAAGTTTGCATTTATTTTCTTACATCTATCCTTGGTATGGGGTTAGCTTTTGCATTCAAAATAAATCCTACATCTATTCCATCAACTTCTATTATTACATTAACTCTTATGAATGCATTGAATCCAACATACATCACAATTTTTTAGGGATTTTAATTTTAATTTTAATTTTTGTATTTTTCTATTTATGTGATACTTTTATTTATTTATTAATAAATTGTGAAGCTTTATCTCAAGGAAATTTTCTATTAAACTAGTTAACAAATAATACGTTCATTGACTTTTCTATTCAAATTTTATTGCTTATTAAAATGTATCTAAAAATATAACATAAGTTATTTCTACTTTTCCATAATTTTTTAGATGATGTATATCATTTTATAAATATTAAATTATCATGATTATCTTGAAGAGACACAAATATATTTTGTATGTATGTATATATACATATATGTTTTATGTATACGTATGTGTGTAAACATTTTTGTGTGTGTAAATATATGTACTTGTGTATTATATATATGTATGTATGCATGCATATATGTATGTATGCTTATGCTTATATGTTATGTGTATGTACGTATGTATGTGTTTTTCCATGCATATTCATATAATCGTATGTATATTTACACATTTCATAAGAGAGACAGAGTGTGTGTGTGTGTGTGCATGTGCACGTGCGTGTGTTGTGCGTGTGTGTGTTTCACTCTTAGAATATTATCCATTTATTTCACTCAACCACACCATATAGTAATGTCAAGAGCTATATTTCAAATGGTATGGACATTTTCAAAAATTAAATTTAATTAAATACATTGTTTGTAAATTAATCAACATTTATTTTACTAATTAACTCTTTTGATTGGAGCTATGAACCGGAGGGATAAAGGTCCCCACCCGAAATAATAGACGAAGGAGGAATAGGTAGAGAGATAGAAGAAAATGGATAGACAAATGAAGATGGAGGAGGAAAGGAGAGAAGAACTAATGACGACAACAACGCAAAACCTAATGCGAAAATGAAGTCTAAAGACACCAAGAACCCAAGCGGGAACAATGGATCAACCATGATGCATGCCGCGCTCATTGGCAGTGTTGAGCGGAGGGCAAAACCATCAACGACACGATCTTTGAGCTCATTGAGATTATTGACCATAGAGTGAACCGAGAATAACGAAGTGCATCGATGTCGGCGAGGGGAGGAGATAGTGGTCTAGGCGTGAAAGATCAAGTGATGGATGATTGCTTTGTGCATAGGTGACCATGTCTCGATATTGGTTGCAAAGCCATTGGATTCCTCATCGAGAATCGAGGGCAAGCTCGTCTGCCTCTTGACCCATAACAGTGGGTCAGGGAGGGTGAAATCAACCAGGTGATCATGCAGACCCACCCATGGACCGAATAAATTACATCTTCCACCACGAACTTGGCGACTACAAGGTCGGGATGAAGAAGGAGGTAGAAGGAAATAAAGGCTGAGGTGATGTCAAAATTAGTCTTGACACCAAGAACGAAGTGATAAGAGTCCCCAAGTATGGATTCAATTGCGAGAACTTCCTCGGACGAAGGAATAGCGGAAGATGATCGAGAGGCGGTGATGATCGATCTCAAAAGTTTCAGCCACTTCCCGGAACTTTCTCGCCAAGAGCTACAAATAGAAAGCGTGAAAGCCATGAAGCCAACAAACAGAGACTCAAAAATCCAAAAGAAAACATGAAAACAACAAGTGCTAAGTGAAACTTAAGGAAAACATGGCGCGAAGCACAAGGATCTACTTTTCAGAGGAGATGATTGACGTGAGCCCTTCCTAGGCCAAAGTGTCACAAGAGAATGTTGCAACATATGGGAAGTCGATCACAAAATTCACAAGGAGATCTCGCACGAGTTGAACTCCTGAAAGATGTGACTAATGCTCCAGATAATTTAGTTTTTCAAGCCAAAAGAGGACCGATGTATGAAGGGGTTGATGCACCAAGACAAGGCGATTCCATTCGAATGGCAAAAGTTATAATTTGTGAGTCCCCTTTGATAAGAAGAGAATATCCTCCATAGTGATGGCCAGTTTGACACCCTCTAAGAGCCTAGACTTCCGCCAGTTGCGAGAACAATTACGTAGCGAGAAAGATCTCGCTGCATGAGGAGACCAACATCATCGCGAATAATGCAACCAGCTTTGGAGGAACCCATATTAGCTCTGGAAGCGCCATCGAAATTCAATTTCCAAACTCCTTTGGGGGGAGGTCTCCATTTAGCTTGTTTCCTCTTGATGAGCTTTTCCACTTGTGAAAGGCCATGTTTGACTATGGAACCAGCTTTGGGATTTTGATGAGAGGCCAGCGTTAATGATCAAAGAAGCATCCAGTAAGGAGAATGACGGATTAGACCTGTAGTTCTTTGACACAATTTTTGATATGGAAACTTCTAGTTTTTTCAAAAAGGTAGGGAGAGCGCTCATTTGATTATGAAAAAGCGCAGATTTCTCTCCCACCAAATGTGCCAAAGAAGAAGAAAAAAGGAGCCACACTTACATGGAACTCATGGAGCTATTAGAGCTCAATGATGGCCGAGAAAGAAGGGAATCTTTGATGTTGTTGTAGTGGACCCGGAGAGGTTAAGTTTACCCAAAAGTAGGGCCGAATTAAGGTTTTGAGCGCCTAGGCGATTACTCGGAGCGTGCGCCCGCCTCCCACCTAGGACCAACGACCCACCTATATGTGAATGTTTTTAAAACAATTATAGACTTAGTATAACTCTAGTCTCTTGTGGTGCATGACAGTGCCTATTAAATTTTGAAATCTTCCTCGCACCAACGAGTGGCGGCAGTGTGGTCCCAGGACCAAGCCGAAGTCTGGCGGATCGGATCAACTTTTCTGAGAGCACAAGTTACAACATTTACATGGCTTGAAAGCTCAAATTTCTGCCGAGGTTGAAAGTTGAAACTCAGCGGTTAAAGTAATGTTTCTGCAAAATCATGGATTGTAATTTACAAAAATAAAAGATGGATATCTGATGTCATGTGTCTGTAGTCTACTATCTATGAGCACGAATGAGAATCACGATGTTCAATCTTCTCCAGAGTCCAACTGTCCAAGGACCAAGACTCCAATCCAAAGTCGGGTGGGCAACGGCCAGAGAAAGTGTTAAAGTGAGCAACTACAGTGTAGTCTATAGTGAGGGCCGAGGCTCCTAGGACCTAGCCTCCTTCAACCACTCAGCGAGGCTTATAAGTATTGAAATTTGAAGATTTCAATGATAAAGCGATGGCATAGATGAAGATGATAGATCACTGATTCACTGAAGTCATTTGGTCCTTTGGATCTATGATTGTAATTTGTAAACATTTAACAGTTATTGTGGTGAGGCTTGAGTGATCACCGTATCAGGATTCTAATTTGAAACTGTAGTCTATATAGTGTAGTGACAAACTGGACGTTTAAATATACTTTGATATCAATTATTTTTTGTAAAATTTTAAAAAAACTGAGGCAGACTCGGACTACCTAATCGACCTAGAATTTTTTTTTTTTTGAAATTTTGGCGCCCTCCCTTTTGTGTGCCTAAGCCAGTGGCTGCTGAGGTAAGACACACCCTTCGCCCAAGCCAATGCCATCCTTGACTTACAAAGGGGAGAGAAAGAGATGGTTAAGAGCTTCTTCTGATCCATGAAAGTACGCATTTGGAGGGCCTAGCAAAACCCCAAGATCTTATGCGACTCTATGCAAGTGGGTGAGAACTTTTTTGAGAATAAGCCACTGAAGATCGCCACTTTGGGAAGAAGAGAGGAATTCCAACAGCCATGTTTGGGTTGATCCTCAAACCTGGATGCACGAAAGGAGCATCTGATATCCATCTTTGGTGAGTAGACTCAGGAGGTGGGCAACCGAGCTAGATCAAGTGATCCTCACATTCTTTAAAGGCATCCCTACACGAGAGAATCTCATTCGAAGAGAAACACTCTCCGAAGCATTGACACCCAGTGGGAAAGGTCATTCCGCCACGAAGGGGAAACCCGTCCTGGCGCCGAGAACCATAATGAGCTACTCGACTTCCCAAGATAATTTGGTAATGTTCATAACTTTCGATTGAGGAAGAGACCAAATTGAGAGGTGGCGCAGCCTTCAACCATCATCCCAAAATTGACTTTGTGACCATTATTTACATGCCGAGAGACCAAATTCACTATTAAACATTAGTCACCAAAAGTTTCTCTTTATACTTTAGGAAAAATATGGGTGGTCCCATCATATCCACAATCTCTATTCTTCCTTTTAATTTAGTATTACTCATATTTAAATAAATGACTCATATTTAAATAAATGCAACAACACAACAGATAACTTTTTCATTATCTTAAACCCTTACATACATCTTCTTTTATTTTAACTTAAAAATTATTATAATCCTAATTCTCATCTACTGACATCTAAAAATAATAATATAAAGTATTAAATTAATTACGCCAAAGGCGTTCCTTGGTTGAGGGTTCGAGCCGAGCGCTCCTCTGACGCATGTCGAGAGAGAGACGGCCGAGATAAGGTCGGCCAGGGCGACGCGTCGATCACGGATGTGATCTGGCCCTCCATGCGCTTGTACACCTCCATGCAGGACAGACCATAAATTGTTTTTAGCGAGGGCAACCTTGCTCAATAAAAATAAATTTAATGTCGCCGTAAGGGTTCGGTATTTTTTCAGACGCGTCCATGCTTTGCGAGATTGCAAAACCCGATACGCAAAGGAGTATCTGCTGCACGGATTTTGGCAAAGCAGTATCGCTGAAGCATGGCTGCCCGGATTTGATAAATGTTATTTAGTCGATGCAAATCTGGCCACTGTATGCTACTTCATGAACTGCTTTGTGAAGAAAGTCTGCTTAAATCTAGAAAGGAGGCGTTCGGGAAGAGAAAGAAGAGAAGGAGAAAGAAACAGGAACCGGAGGTCGTCCATCATCGCTCGTGTATTTCCTTCATTCTCTTTATTTGTTGTTAAATTAGATCACTGGTTGTATTTTGTGGTTTTTTGGAAATCAGATTGAAGAGAAAAAACTAGGAATTGAATGTGAGCCGATGTGCAATATCTCGAGCTTTCTTTAGGGTTTTGGCCATAGATCCGCACCGAACTGATTTCAAACCGCAGAATCTTGAGGGGACTGTCATTTTACATTTTCTGGGTCACTGAAAACTTGAATTTGTTTTATACCTATCTTCCAATTCTGGATTTGTCTGTGTGCATGCTTACCTGTTTTGGCGTGGGGTTGTTGCAGTGTTGAACGGCAGGGCAATCTAACAACACATTTCTGTCAAAATAAAGAAGAAAATGAACGTTCCTTTTAGATTATGGTAGACATGGCTATCTCTTTAGTGTCCACAATCAATCTTTATGGAATTGCCAGTTTATAAGAAGCCAGAACTTTCCATCTTTCTTCCCAAGCATGGAATTTCTGGATTTGTCCATTTACTTGTTTTTCTTTAGGTCATGTAGGTTTTTTTAATTCTTGGAAGTAGGGAAATCTAGTAGAACATGTTGTTCATACTCTGCTGCATGCTTCTCAAAAATTCTCTCTTAGCTCAGAGAAGTCGACATGATAAGCATCTTTGTGCGATTCCCGAACATGTGGAAGATCGACCTCGGGTTAGGCCGTAGGGTAGATTATTCTCTCTTCTTCAAGATTTAGGTGACTTAAACGAATATTGGTACATGATGCCGTCAAGATCATCACCTCTCCAAATGTTGGGCTGGATTTTGTAGAATTACAGTATTAGAACTCTGAGTTTGCGTGATATCAGATTACTAATATGTGAGAGCTGTTCTCACTTATCTAGCATTTGCATCAGGGAAGTAACGGAAGTTGTATATTACCACATTGTTTTCTTATTTTTTAGCTTGGAGATGCATTGGAAACTCCCTTGGTATGTTTTATATGTTGTATTTACTAGTCCAATCGAGCACTCTTTGAGTATCTGTGGGCATGAGTATTTGGGCACTATGGGCGCTTGTATTGTTTCTTTTTCTAATCCACACTGGCATGTTCTTATGCCAAACAAACTTAAAAACCTCTGCTTGAGAGGCTGCAATACATCAAAAAGATTTAAGAGCCTTACCAAACACCTTGGTTCTAAATCAATTTTGATGCCGATTTATAGCTACGACTCTACGAATAAACTGATCCATGTTACTCAGTATCGATATGTTGGTGCTCGGTCTCTATCTTTGAAGAAATGGGTTTTCATACTCTTACAGAGAGGTAACAAGTTCTTGTCTACCATGATATTTGTGGATCTGTAGTCCTTTTGGGGCTTCTTCTATTAAGGTAAGCGGTGGCGAATTGCAGACTTTGTTTTTTCATCCCCTTGTCTTTGCTCAAATTTGTATCGGGCCATAGATATGTTTACTTTATGTTTACTTTTGCTATCTTGCCCAGAATTGCCTTTTTGTGTTCTTAAGGGCAAGCTTGTGGTGGTTTCATGGTTGAGCACCTCTGCAACCTAAAACGGAGCCACAGAATGAAAGTTATGGCACATGCAAGTTTTTGCTGCTACATCTTCCCGGACCCTTTCCAAAAATGGCAAATTTTTTTCCATCCTTGCGATTTTTTCACCAAAAAAAAAAATATGCCAAAAAAGGAAAAAAAAAATATGCACATGTCGGGGGGTCTTCAAAACCCGACAGAAAGGGAAGGCGGGTTTCGGAGGCGGACCCGACACAAACGCAAAGAAAGCACATGTCAGAGGGATCGCAAAACCCGACACAAAGGGATTCGGGTTTCGGGTTTCGGGAAACATGAGACACGAAACATGCAAATCGCAAGGCATGTCCCGATGCTTGAGAGTTCCGCAAACCCGACACACTACAAAGGCAAATCGGGTTTTGGAGTCGGTAAAGCATGATGCGAAAACATGTCGCGGAATCCTCCAAACCCGACACAAAGGAAAACTTGGAAAATAGCGGTGAATATATATACATATATTATTATAAATTTATATTATTGTATACTTATATCATTATATATAGACAAATCATACAAAAAAGCATCCATCTACCATAATCATCATCATCATCATAATGATTCTTTCAAAAGATTGCAAAAGTTGCTTGGTCCAAAAAGGTACAAAAATGGATTTTATGAAAATAAGAAAAATATTGCCATCAATGCGTAGAGCTCGAGAAAATATATACTTTTAGAGAAGACGACACCTAAAACGCGAGCCACGAATGAAAGTTATGGCACATGCACAGAGTTTTCTTTGCTACACGTCTTCCCTGGACCCTTTCCAAAAATGGCAAATTTTTTTCCATCCTTGCGATTTTTTCACCAAAAAAAAAAAATGCCAAAAAAGGGAAAAAAAAATATGCACATGTCGGGGGGTCTTCAAAACCCGACACAAAGGGAAGGCGGGTTTCGGAGGCGACGAAACATCAGGCAGAAACATGTCGGAGGAGCGGATAAACCCGACAGCAAAGAGATGTGTCGGAGGGGTTAGAAAAACCGACAGGAAGGACATGTCGGAAGGGTCGCAAAACCCGACACAAACGCTAGGAAAGCACATGTCGGAGGGATCGCAAAACCCGACACAAAGGGATTCGGGTTTCGGGTTTCGGGTTTCGGGAAGCATGAGACACGAAACATGCAAATCGCAAGGCATGTCCGATGCTTGAGAGTTCCATGAACCCGACACACTACTGAAAGACAAATCGGGTTTTGGAGTCGGTAACGCATGAGGCGAAAACATGTCGCGGCATCCTCCAAACCCGAGACAAAGGAAAACTTGGAAAATAGCGGCGGAAGCGGGTTTCGGGAAAACGCAAACATCAAACACATGCCGGGGCTTCTTTCAAACCCGATTCAAAATACAATCCGCTATAATGAGATGAGTTAGGTGCGGATGTGGAGGTGGTTGGAACAAATTTCGATTTCTTCACTCCTCCTCTTTTCTTCTATAAAATGTAAGGAGAGGCTCTTTTTCTGTTAGGAGGCTTTCTATCCATTTTGAGATCATGAAAAAAATGGGCTTTTGTGATTGGTGGGATTGCATTACATTTTACCTTTTTCCTGCAAACTCTAAGCTACTATCCTTTACCTTGGCATCATTCTTTTGAACCGCTTCGACCTTCCCTTCCGCTTTTGCTTTTAATGAACCGGACTATCGTGTTCGATTTTCTAGGTGGGGGCGTAGCTTTCGGTTTGGTTGTTTGTTTTGGTGTTTTCTTTCACATTCTTCGTTGATCGTTGCGTTTGTCGTGCAGCACATCCATTCTCCTCTAGTTGTTGCATTGCAACCATGGACACAACTTTAACAGAAGGAGGTATTGCGCGCCTAATGTCCGGTTGCTCGGACACGGGTTCCACGTTCCAGCTCCTCAACATATCTCCTGTGCGGTCTCTGTTGAACAGCTGCACCCAGCATCGAGTTGACCTTTCTGATGGTATTCACATCCAGAAGGCATTGTTGCCCTCCAAGTTTTCAAAACTAGTTGCAGACAAAACGTTGACAGAAGGCACAATAATTCAGCTGCAAAAAACCGTTTGCAGGATGGTCGACCATGAAATGTAAGTAGCCAATATTTTGACTTCCCTCTCGTCTTTTCTATCTCACACAATGTTTCTTGACATTTTCTTTCCTTGCATTGCATGCGTGCAGGACCGTTTTAATAACCGATATGGATATATCGAAAGAAACATATCCACAAGTTGGTTCTCCTTCCCGGATCCCTAGCCATGTTGTACGGGGCAAACAAGCCTGTGTTGACCACCTTGAGGGTGTGCCCAAAACTTTGTTTCCGCAAACACCGCCTCAAAAGATTTATGCTTCCTCGAGACCAGCATCGAAGGCCATTTTCATAAACGACTTGAACACAACCATGCGTGTTTGGTCCATAGAGGGCGAGCAGCGATCATGAAAAACTCCATGCAGACATATAGTAATGATAACGGCAATGGTTGTTTCTTTGGTTTCGACTTCGTGGATGGCAGAGGTGGTGAAATCCGCGTCTCCTGTTTCAATGAGATTGCAGAAAAGTTCTATGGCACAATAGAAAACGAACAAACGTACACCATCTCTAACGGAAGAATTGGAAAAGCAAAAGAAAAGTTCAACAACCTGAACAGCACACTCGAAATTTTCCTTTCGGCAGCATCTATTGTCCGGCCTCTACATGTCAACGATCAAATCATACCTTTACACCACTTCCACTTTGTCCCCATCAAAGACATACCTGGAAGACCTGCCGGATCTTTTGTTGACATTCTTGGTGTAGTTCTTGTTATTTCTCCACGATCCACCATTCGCAGACGTGATCAGACAGAAACATTCAAGCGAACTGTGCAGGTTGAAGACATGTCCGGATTTAGTGTTTCCATCACTTTGTGGGGTCAACATTCAACTGTGCTTGGAGAAGAGCTAGAAGAATTCCTTTCGATTCCGCAGAAACCAGTTCTTGCTCTTAAAACAGCTCGTATTTCCAGCTTCAACGGAGCATCTCTTGATACTATATCCACTACAAAATGGTTTGTTAATCCAATGATTCCTGAAAGCCTCCCTCTGCAGGAATGGATTGCATCTGATGCTTTCAATGTCCTTGCACCATCTATCACAAACAGGGTTCTTGGGCCTCCATCTGCCTTGTCCTCTCCGGCAACAATAGCTCAGGTCCTGCAAATGGGTAACACAGATAAAAATGAATGGGCTACAATTACAGCAAAAATCACAGACATTTCATTGGACAATTTTTATTACTTGGCATGCCCTTTAGTGAAAAATGGTACACAGTGTCGCAAGAAAGTGCAAGAACTGGAAAACGGGTCCTGGTTTTGTGGGAAATGTAATATTCCTATCCAAAAATGCGACTACAAGTATGCACTCCGTGTCACTTTACAAGATAGCACAGGAGAACTTCAATCCGTAACTGCATTTGATGAGACTGCTGAAAATATAATGGGCGTCAAAGCTGAAGACTTGCAGTTTTTAAGCATAGATGATGGTGCAACAACTGAAATTGCAGACCAAGTGATAGGCCACGAATATCAATTTACGCTCTCCATAAAACTTGAAACATACCGTGAGAAGAAGCAATTTAAATGTGTCATTATAAAGTCCCACAAACTTGAAGCTACGGCTTCGCTTGCCTGATTTACGTTTGCGTAACACTATACAGGCTTCACTGCGTTTGTGTTCCCCCCTTGTAAAGCTCTCTTGGTCTCTTGATATGCTAGCGCCCTTTCCAATAACTCTTTCTTGTACAGACGAATGTCTAGTTGTTCCTTTTTGCTCTGCTTTTGCTTATGTAAACTCGGGTTCAATGGATATCGATATATATACGTTTTGTTTTGTAAATTTTGTCACACTCTCTATGTTCTTGAATATCAATAATTGGAATTCCTAAGCCTTTTCCTTTAAAAAATAAATACTAGTGATGGTCTTTTATATTGTATGGACATGTTCTTTCCTTCGAACACTTTCCTGTATTCATAACTTTCGTTGAATGAGCTTTATTAGTGCTATGTTCCTTTACATGCAATTTTTGAGCATAAATGATGGTGCGTCAACTGAAATAGCAGACCAAAGGCCGCGAATATCAATTTACGCTTTCCATCAAACTTGAAACATACCGTGACAAGAAGCAGTTTAAATGTGTCATTATAAAGACGCACAAACTTGAAGCTTCGGCTTCCCTTCCCTGAATTACGTTTGCGTAACAATATACAGGCTTCACTACATTTGTGTTCCCCCCTTCTAAAGCTCTCTTGGTCTCTTGATATGCTAGCACCCTTTCCAGTACCTCTTTCTTGCACAAACGAATGTCTAGTTGTTCCTTTTTGCTCTACTTTTGCTTATGTAAACTCGGGTTCAATGGATACCGATATATATACGTTTTTTTTTGTAAATTTTGTCACACTCTCTATGTTCTTGAATATCAATAATTGGAATTCCTAAGCCTTTTCCTTTAAAAATTACTATATGTGTGATGGTCTTTTATATTGTATGGACATGTTCTTTCCTTTGAACACTTTCCTGTATTCATAACTTTCGTTGAATGAGCTTTGTTAGTGCTATGTTCCTTTACTTGCAATATACATGCGCAAAACAACTTTCGTATTCTTTTCCTTTACTCCATGTATGGCTAGATGCACAGTTTTTCCTTTACTTGTCTCATACTTTTGTTCCTGCTGCAAAACGTTGCAGGATTCCCCATGTCTGCAGAGCAACGATTAGCCCGACGAAGAGAAATCTACGCCAAAAACAAAGAGCAAATAAATGCGGATCAGCGCCGCCGTTACCATGCTAGAAAAAGCACACATTGTACATCTTTCTTCCCCCTTCCTGCCCCGTACAGGCCCCCAGCACCTGCCCTTCCATCGCCCCATTCTATCTCTCGCGATGCCTCCTCGGCCAACTCCGCAAATGTTATTCTCGCCCCGCCCTCCGCTCCACTTTGCCCTTTCCTTTCGCAAAACACTTCCACCCTTCCCTTCTATGGGGCCCGTGTACCCTGGGATACACAACACTTCCCTTCTCGAGCGACACATTCCTCTTCCCCCCCATCGACCTCGTACTCTCCAATGTCCTCCGCTTTCTCCCTTCCTGTTGATGCTCTGCCGACCTCTTCGCATTCGGTTGTGCTGCCTTCCCCAGCTTCCAATACATGCCAAAACCTTGAAGGGTTTTTTTCTGCTGGAATGTTCCCTTCCGAGCCATCCGCCTCTTCTTCGTCCTCCTTCGCAGATGCACAAAGGCGTTTCCGCAAAAGGCTAGATTCCCTTTCCGCTGCAAGCACATGCACTGTCTGTTTGGAGAATTACCCTGGCATTCAAACTAGGTGTTGTTCAGGATCTATCCTTTGCTCCAGATGCAGGCTTGAGAAACAAGGACACCGGTTTTCTTCTTGGAACAACATGGACCCTGGCGTCCAGCCATCATGTATTTGATCTTTGACACAAGTTGAAGAAATGTTGATTGCTAGAGTTAACCCAATTCTCCAAGTAACCCATGCACGTGGTGGACAATACAAATACTCTGGGCACACTATAAGCTTCCCCCAAGATATCTCTACCATAGCAAAGTACCTCCCTCGACGGCTCGGCGATTTGGATCTGGTTCTTGTGCAAAAGGCAGGCTCCCAGGACACAAAATACGATTTCTATGTTAGTAGATCTCGTGTATGGCAGGCACTTCAATACAAAATTTTGCATGACCCATACTACAAGGATGTTCTTGTTGACAATGAGGCCCTCAACGCTCTTCCCGTACAACAAACAAATATTTCCTCCTCCCTCAATTCCATACCGATGGACATCCCCGCCTCTTCAGACGATGTTGCACCCGATTCCGGCGATGATCCTTCTCTCTGCAATTTAATTGACACCCGCTCTTCTTCTTTCGTCCCTTCTGCCCACAACTCCGGCACCGAAGACGAGCATATCTCACAGTTCCTTCTCTCCCATGATCAAAACATGCCTTTCACCATGCCTTGGCCAGACATGAGTCTTTCTCCCATAAATGAATACACCACTGAGGGTCTATTTTCCATGGCATTCCCAACTTTGTTTCCTAAAGGTAAGGCTATGTTTAGACAACCTCGCATGAAAGAGGTACTTTTACATGAATATGCCCTCCATTTAATCCGTTTCCATGATAACCGCTTCGGTTCCCACCCCCGGTTTCGCTATTTCTTGCTTAACCTCATTATGCGGCATAGGAGCCAATCTACAGCAGCCGTTTTCATGCAACAAAACCTAGAAAATGCCATACCGCCAACTATAGCTGACCTCCGAAAAAAATTGCTTGAAGACCCTGCATATTCGCTTCCGGATACCTTGATGCGGTTTGGAAATAACCTGCGCGGAACCCGCTCCTTTTGGTCCAAATACAGAGGAGAGATATCGGATATGGTTGAACAATTGGGAGCACCTACGTTCTTCTTCACTCTTAGTGCTGCAGATACTAAATGGCCTGATTTGCATAGCTGTATGCCTGGTGTTCCGCCTCCTGATCATCGGTTCGCACAAAGATTTAGAACAAACAACATTATCGACCACCCCCATCGTGTTTCTGCTTACTTGCACCAGAGGTTCACAATATTCCGCGAGGAGGTCCTGCAGAAACACCTTGGAGCCAAGGACTACTGGTACAGGTAAACAAAAATTAAATGCCTCGTCTGCGGTCTTTTGCTTCTCTTTATTTCTAACTGCCTTTTTCCTCTAGGTACGAATGGCAACATAGAGGCTCTGCACATGTTCACGGTTTCCTTTGGCTTGATGGCGCCCCCAATGTTGACACAATAGATTGGAATGACAATGCTTCTGTTGAAACAACAAGACTGTACTTTGATCAATATGTTTCTGCATGGAACCCTAGAGCTCCTGCATGTAGACCTACATTCTTTCAAAGATCTCTCGAGGATGATCCCTGCTTGCTTTCCTCTTCAGAGGTTCTGGCTTCCAACCCTATGCACGACCTCGAGGAACTTATAAACCGGGTTCAGCGCCACACCAAATGTTCTACACAGACATGTCTCCGAAAAAAAGGTTCCAGAACTATATGTCGTTACAGTGCTCCTTGGGAAACACAGTCTTTTTCTTCCTTGACCATTGATGCCAACAAAAGCGTTAAATACCTTCCTTTCAGGAATGATGACAGATTAAACATTCACAATAAAGCCATGCTAGCTATATGGAGAGCAAACATAGACTGTCAGCCTGTACTATCTCGGCACGCTGTTCTTAAATACATTGCAAAGTATGCCTCTAAAGCAGAGCAACGCTCAGAGACATACCACCAAATGTTGTCTAGGCTTTGTTCGCATGCCAGCCCAGATTTCCCTTCCTCTTTTGCAATACGGAAGATGCTCACAGAAAGTGTTGTTGAACATGACATAAGTGCACAAGAAACTTGTCACTTGCTTCTCAAGCTTCCTCTTGTTGTGTCCAGCCGGCAGACCGTCTATTTAAATGTGGGCAAAAAAATACTTAGGCGCCTTTCTGCATCGGCTACTCATGAACAAGATACATCACAGCTTCTTGATGCGTACCTTGTCCGCCCACCATCAATGGAGTCCCTTTCACTTATCCAAATTGCTCGAGGGTGGAATTACAGCAAATACCGGAAAAAAGAGAAATGGAAACAACGCACTACGCCAGCAATTGTCCGCGTGTACCCAAGGTTTTCCATCGTTCCGCCAACTAATACAGAGGCTTTCCACCTTTTCTGTTGGTCTGAGCTCCTGCTGTACAAGCCTTTCCGGAACATTCCTTCAGATGTTGGTTCCTCGCCAGATGTTGTTACTTCCAATTGGCGCCTGTTCAAAAGTTCATACAAACCGTGGCATGTTAGAAGAATAGACACGGAACCTGATACATCTCCAGATGTTTCGTCTGAATCTGACACAGACCCAATGCAGACAAGCGAGAGAATCTATGAATGGCAACTTTTAGCAGGCGTCCGTCAGGACATTCTGAAGGTCTTGACCATCTGGAAATGCTTGGCCTCCGAGAATATGACTCCCGCTATGTTTGGTCCTCAAACAACGTTCCGGTTCATTTGGTTGACATCGGCCCCTCTTTTGTCGAGAATGGTAGGGCTAATTATTGCCCTGCCCATACAAATCCATCTAGTTTGCCTTCTTTGTCGACTTTTTCCGATAACCAGCAACTAGCCTTCAGTACAATACTCGACCACTTTTCCTCAACACACAGCCTACCACCCCTTCTTCTCATTATTCAAGGAACTGCAGGAACAGGCAAGTCATTCCTTATCCACTCTCTCCGGTCTGCCTTCTCCTCCCTCGCTACCCCTGCCATTTCACCCCTTCTTTTGCTTGCCCCTACTGGTGTGGCCGCTTTTAACATTTCCGCATCGACCGTTCATTCCAGCCTCCGGATTCCCATTCGTGATTTAAAGCCCCTTGAAGGCCAAGCTTTGACCTCCTTTCAAGACTCTTTAAAACATGTCACATACATTTTGATTGATGAAATGAGCTTCATTGGTCCTAAACTACTTGCAAAAATTGACTTACGCCTGCGTGAGGCCTTCCCGCACTTCCGTACTTCCCCCTTCGGAAATAGATCAATGATTCTTGTTGGAGACCTTGGTCAACTTCCACCCGTTATGGACATTCCGCTATATGCCAGTAATTCCTACGGTGGATCCCTTTGGCGGAAATTTCTAAATTCAATCTCGTTAACGTCTATATTCCGACAACAAGGCTCTGCTCCGTCTCAAATTTCCTTTCGCAATTTGCTTCTCAACATCCGAAATGGTGTGGCCACCCTTCCAGATTGGGAGACTTTGATGTCTCGCACCGACTCTTGCCTCTCGCAACAAGAACTTCTATACTTCCACAATGCCCCCCACCTCTTCTCAACAAATATTCTTGTTAAAAAACACAATTTACAAATGCTGAAGGAACTCAATTCTCCAGTTGCCTTGTCCATTGCTCTGAATACAAGAAGAAGTGACTACAATGATCCTGATGACGACCAAATTTAGAACAAATAGTGCTCCTTTGCAAAGACCAAAAATCATGCTCACCTTTAATTTATGGATTGCTACACGGGCTTGTTAATGGCGCAATCGGGTACTGCATGCGTTGACATTGTTTATTCCCCTTCCTCGGCTCCACCTTCTTTGCCTTCTTTTGTAATTGTCGACTTTGAACGCTATTCCGGTCCACCGTGGAATCCGTCAAATCCCACCCACATCCCCATTCCCCCCATTTCAAGAGGTTCCCGTACACAACTGCCTTTAAAAATGGCCTGGGGGTTATCGATTCACAAAGCCCAAGGACTCACCCTTAGTCATGCCACCATAGACATTGGATCCACTGAGAGACCAGGCCTTACTTTTACTGCTCTTTCGCGCGTCCCCTCCTTGGAAAAGATTCGTATCTCCCCAGCTTTCTCGTTTGACCGCTACTCAAGAATTTCTTCAGCCTCCCTCCTGCAATTCCGAAAACAAGAAGAGCTTCGCCTCCAATCCCTACCACCGTCCCCTATAACCTTCGCCGTCTCAAACAGCCCGCCCCCGTAAAATCCTCCGCTCATAGCATTCTCGCCTTCTCCTTTTCACCTTTTTCTCGGTACTTCCCCTCCACTTCCTCTTCTGCATCTAACAACTATGTAAATATTTGGCTTGTTATACTATATAATTTTAGCTTCTTCACCGCTCTGTTGTATATTTTTCGTCTCCGGCCCGACACCAGGGCAAATCGCGAAAACCATGTGGAAAAAGGAGTCGGATAAACAAGGAACGAATACATGTCGGGGGTTTTCCAAAACCCGACAGCAAAGGAATCGGGTTTCCGGGACGCGAATGCAATTCGGGTTTCCATGGCGCAGAAGCATGTCGGGTGGCTTTCAAAACCCGACAACAAAATAAATGCCGGAAGGGTTAAAAAACCCGACGCACAAAGAAACGCGGGTTTAAGCGGCGGAAAAACATATCGGGCGAACAACAAAGGAAAAGATGTCGGTGTTTCTTCCAAACCCGACACCCGACATGTGCATATTTTTTTTTTTCCTTTTTTGGCATATTTTTTTTTTTGGTGAAAAAATCGCAAGGATGGAAAAAAATTTGCCATTTTTGGAAAGGGTCCGGGAAGATGTAGCAGCAAAAACTTGCATGTGCCATAACTTTCATTCTGTGGCTCCGTTTTAGGTGTCGTCTTCTCTAAAAGTATATATTTTCTCAAGCTCTACGCATTGATGGCAATATTTTTCTTATTTTCATAAAATCCATTTTTGTACCTTTTTGGACCAAGCAATTTCTTGCAATCTTTTGAAAGAATCGTTATGATGATGATGAGATATCGGGAAACCTCGCACACAAGAATAAAGGCCAAATAGGTATGGCAAATGGTGACTACTTTGTGAAATGAAGCCTCCTAACAAAAGTTATGAAGAAAAAAGACTCTGAGCAGGGCTAGTAGTTCGAATCCTTCTCCTCTCTCATTGTCTTCATATAAATGTAAGGAGAGGCTGTTTTATAAAACGCTGGACATTCTTGTTTTGGCCCCTCCCTTCTTCTCTTTGGCAGGTGGAGTTGTGGAGCTCAAACCTCCCATTCGAAACTGTAATGCAGCTCTGCTTCTTGGCATTTTGCAGTTTATTGTATCAACCTTTGAAGCAAATAAATGCATGTCTGTGGATGATTCTCAACCCTCTATGTGTTTCATTTTGCATCCTTTTGATCTTTCACTGTGAATATGTTTATCTGTGCATGATATTGCATTGCATTTCTGTGGTCTGTGTTTAATTGGCAAAACATATGTTCTTCATTCCTCGGTGCATCACATCCTTAGCTTAGGTTTATTTTTATGCATTTTTCTCTCCCTGTCTCCTTGGTAGTTAGATTAGGTTTTTTGGGCTAAACCTCTACGTTTTATTGGTGCATCTGGACAGAGGAATAGGAGCCGGCCTTCATCCGGAGAGCTTTTCCGATTTCGCTAGGTCCCACACTTGGGAAAAGCTCCATGTTGTGCACTCGCACTGGGAGTCTCAAACGATCGCGTTGCGGAGTCCCGGGGGTGCTGCTTTTCGACACCAAAACGCTCCTCATTACTCCTTTCGTTCTCGCAAATGTTCTCCTTTTTTAATGCATTGTTCTCTTGTTTTTTCTTCTCTTCATTTCATACAATTCTTAGTTTCCTCTTTACCAAAAACCGTCTCGGCGTTCCCATCGCACACGCTCGCGTGCGATTGCTAGTGTATATTACAGATAACTTTAAACTAATTGAACGTTACTTATTTTAAAATAATTCGATAATTCATTGTTAACACATGGACTAGTTGATTTGCCACTCTTATTTAAGATATATTTTTGAAAAGAAGTGTAATGCCCCCTCGATTTTATACTTTTAGACGTTCAGTGTTGGAGTCAATAAAATTAAGAAAGAAAAAAAAAAAGATCCCTCAACTTTAGAAAATGTACCTGGGATGCTTGCAAGTGGGAGGGGGATGATTTTCAAGGTTTAAAGTTTCTTCTTGGATATTCTAGAAGCCACTTTTGACAGGGCACACGTAAGTATTTATGAACTCTAATGTTGTACGCATCCTCCCAATCCGACTTAAGAGATTAGCTGGTATATCACGCAATGGATTCGCAATGTACAAGGTATGTGGAGTGTTGGACAAGGGATAAAAAATATGCTTTCGTGGACATCTAGAATTTATTCGATCTGCACAGATGGTTTCATTAAAATATTCATTCTTTGATCTTTTTACCTCGTGAAATGAAGAGGAAATGTATGTTGTTCAAATGTGTTAAGGTTTGAGAATAGACTCTTCCTTGTGGGCTTCCCCTGGATGCATCCTCTCTGGTTAAGACGCCACCATTGGAGTAGGGACTCAGAAGCTCTGAAGAAAATACACTTAGCAGGCATTCATTTTTCTAGCATCCTCCCAACCTGTGTAAATGGGATATTCTGACAGGTGTGGGCATCCACAAATATTTATAGAAATAGGTATTTACTCTATCTTGGCCGCATGTATATCTTTAGGAAACTTTCATTCTTTTTTTATTTCCCATGTTAGCTCAACCCAGAGTAGTTGCATGGATCTGTTGGCTTGAAAGGAATGTGGGAAGCTTAACAAAACTTCTCAGAAAACAATCCTTCCTGCTGCACACTTCTCTTAGGCCATTCTCTACGTTTTGGCATAGATCTATTTCTCACCTTTTAGTATATGACAGAAACAATAATATATGGTGCTCTTGTTAGGAGACACTAGGCCACAGCAGTTTTTGTTTACCAAACTCCATGTATAAAAGCTCGCAAGGTTCTTGATATGTTAAACAAAATTCCACAAAGGAGCATAGTCTTCTAATTTTGACGGTTGCATGAATTATTGGAATGAGTTGTCCATGGAGCCTTAGAGAATTTGAAGAAAAATCAGGCAACTGGTGTAAGACTCAACTAGCAATGTACTCAAGTTGTGTCTAGATGAGAAACACTGAAAAAATAAAAGACTTTGAAACTCCAATCATTGTTCATTGATAGGTGTATAGCTTCACCCCCATAACCCTTGTTGTTATCTTCCCAACCGGTGCTACCAAAAAAAAAATAAAAATAAATAGAACACATGGACATCCATCAAAGTATTTTGGAAAACAGATTTTTGCCAGTTGTTGTTGAAGTGTCGCAGTAAGATTTATACAAAATGTGGAAGAAGATGCATGGTGTGCGAGTTGTTAGAAAAATGCCATGTTTGGAGGAAGAAAGCACAAAACATGCGATTTGTTTGTAAAAATGTTTGAATAAAGCATTGGAGCAGCTGAAAGGACCTTTTGTATGCATTGGTGTCAGGTGTGGTTGTTTGGAGGAAAGGATAAGTTTGTATTATATCTCATCATGTGACTTCAGTGACACTATGGCCAGCTTTCAGTTTTTTGGAGCTCATCATGCTTGGTCTTGTGGCTTGCACTTGGTGAATGTGGAAAGTTATGTGGCCTCGTCAAATATGAGGATTGTAGGATTAGCATAAAAAGTATGGATCAATCTTCCTCTCGCTTAAAATTAAATATTTCATCATTTATTTTTTTAGTGTTTCAATATGTTATATATTAAAAAAATGCAAATTAAAATAAATGATATGGATTTTACCTTTCCGACAATATTTTTTCTTTAAACATTTAAGCAAAAAAATTAGGCCTTTGGAATCATGTGCATGGAGCACCATGTCGAACAATTAATGGGAAACAAAACATTAAACAAGATCCATATCGACAAAAGACACCATGAAGTTTGTTAACAAAGATGAATAACTTGTTTAAATGCCTTAACAAGGTGAGATTCAACACCCTTTTAACACTTCAATCACATTTGGTGACGTTCCCACTTTATGAAATCGCGATCGGTTTTGGCTTAAAAATGTTGTATCGATTTAGTGTAACTAGGAAACACCTTCATCTACCTCTAGCATTCATATATGAGAATTGAAACCAACTCTAAGTTTCATAAAAATGATTTCATAAGTTAGAGTTGCAAGTGGATATTGGGGCCCATCGATCATCGTATAATATAAGTGTTCGATGGGTTTACGATAATTGGTCTCAAAGTCACCTTCATAAATTGATCCCTATATAACGTATTTGAATTCCGTCGAATCCAACAAGTTCTTTATTTATAGGGGAGTAAGTAGGAATAATTGAAACTTATGTTTGAACTTAAAACGAGTGGTTATTGAAACCATACTATAAGCACTTTAGTTCTTTTGGTCAATTTTCACACACACACACAACTTAAGATATACAGTATTTCTAAGAATCCCATTGGTTCTGTAAATTACTTGTGAAACCCTTTTTATAGAATTTCATTGTGTGTACATTATTATTTAATAAATTACTTTGTATGAATGGATTTTGTAATTTATAGTGTTCTCTCTTCTCCCTCTCTCTCTTAAAATAAATATGAAATTGTGGTTGGTCTTGGAAACGTAAATGGATTAAAAATGTAAATGAGTTTGAAATAAAAGGAAAATGGGTATGAATTGAGAAATGGTCGAAATATTTTAAGCGAAAGAAAATGTTTTAAAATTATCTCTCTTCCCTACTCTCTCTCTTGAAAATAAAAATTTAAATGAATGTGTGAGGAAAGTATCTCTCCTCTCTCTCATTATATTTACCTCTCTTTGTAATTTGTTTGAAATTACTTGAAATGATGAATGTCTTGTTTGTTCTTGAGTGTAAGGGTTTTGCATACACACTCATGGCGACACAACATTGGTTACGAGTAGTCCGAACAAAAAGGATTAAGATATTGATATGTTGTAATCAGTGAGATGACATTAAGATATTATATATTGATATAAATTATAAATGTTAAATGAAAGTTAATTAAATAGGAGTTCATCATCAACAGTAATGTGTTGAAGACTTTTTTCCTCCTAGAATTTTATATTTCTAGCATTGTATATGGAAAACTATGTTGTTTGTATCTACCTTGTGTTAAATCTAACCTAACAACACTAGTATGTGTCGCATATAATTAATGTAGGAATAACTATGTTAGCTAGATATATAAGGAAGATAGTTGAATTTTATAAATGGGCAAAAATCATATCGTTCACATCAAAGGTGTTAAGCCCATTTTAATTTAAATATTGATCTCATGGTTTAGATGATTGAAACAATCTACTGCCTAATAGTTATTGTGGTTTGTATATAAAATCAAAATGTTCAGAAGTAACTGATCATTTTTAAACCATATAAATGCAACGAGTATTCAACCTTTGTCATACCCTCCCTCTCAATCATGTCACATCTATATTTGCAACACCCTAATGTCTCAACAAATACTTGAATCCTCACAATTAGACTTATTTTCCTACACTTAAGAAAATTCTTCAAAGACCATTTCTATAACTTAACCGTCCTTGCAAAAAGCAACAGATCAATTTACTAATCTTGTCATTCATTGGGAAAGTCGAATAACACTCCTTAGTGTCACAAATCTACCCATCTTCTTAAACAAGTTATAGTTCAATGTTGGCATTTGGCCTTGGTGTCCTAGCATTCAATGATATGCCTAAGAAGATAGTTTGGAATACATTCATCATTGAATGAACCCTTCATAAGATCTTGATGATATAAGTGGAGTTAGTGCACTAGTGAATTATTAATTAAAATCATGTTAGTGATCTTTTTAGTTCTTCATAGATAACTATGTCACCTTGGCCAGTAACAACGTTACACCTTTATCCCTTACGAATGTTTAATGGGATAAGTATGTTTCACACCTTAAACATATTTATAGTCATGCATAGAGCCCTGAATGAATTTGGAATTAAACTAAACCTAATGGAACCCTTTATAAGCTAGGTGTTAAACAAAAGTGAGAAATGGTAGTCTTGCAATACCTCAATTAGCACAAAGGCTTTACAAGATAGGGACATTTTATTACTCTAATTTTGTCTTGGGGTAGAGTGTAGAAACCCGTAAGTAGAAATTAATGTAATAGATCGAGTGACCTCTTAAGATGTTAATGAACAAAGGAGTTATGATGAATTGTTGCTAATGATTGTAATTATTATCTTAGAAGGATTTTTAAATGCATAAAATTATATAAATTTTGCATTTGGGCTCCTTTGTACCCCTTAGATAATTGTGACCCTAAGTAGCAGATTACCATGTACTTTCTCGTAGGGTGTAGTTATTTCCATCCATGATTAATTTTGAAGTTAATGGATCATGCATCCTCTCTTAATGGTATTAGTGAAACAAAAGATGCTGCATTTTACTAAATGGTTTAAATAGTTCTTTGGAAGAAAATTGGAAAGAATATAGTTCTTTGGGTTGTTCTTGTTATATGATTCAATACTTGGTTTTTTAAGAGTGATGAAATGAGTTGTTAGGTACATGGTTTTGTACCCAAATTGATTCTCCAATGGAAGCTGAGTAGCATCAAAGATTTCACAAGATACTCAGAGATAGACATAATGAAACATGTGTCGTAATGTAGTAGAGGAGGTGATTCATCTGGCTCTTTGTCACTCGGTGTTGGAGAATTGGATAACACCTTAAAAGGATTTGATCTATCCTCACTACTTTAGGTTGTGCCTTTCAACCAAGGTGAGATGACCCATTTTGTAACCTCTTTTGATGAAGGAGATGAAGATATCCTTCTTTTGCACAAATTTTATGAAGAAAACCTTGGGAAAATATGATCAATGCTCCAAAATTTAACTCTCATGAGTTGTCACTTCTAAATAATGGGGATATTTTTAAAACAAGGTTAAGGTTACTAAAGACATTATGGAATCCTGATTGTTCTGCATATTTTAGCAAGTGGATTTTGTTCTTTTGTGGATATACAGGGAAAAACAGGGGTACTTCAGGTGGGATTCATTGTTTTTTGAATAATGTTTGGTGGGAGATTCAAGAAGGAAAAACTTGATTTGCCAGATCTTTGAGGCCTTAACAAAATTGGAAAACTTAACAACAAAAAACTTTAGTATATAGTCCAAATGTTCCTTCAACTAGAAGGTGTGCATCAATGGAGGCCCATATTTGCACATTTTCACACAATATTTAGGAGTTTAACATGAAGGCTTGAGCTAAAAGACCAAATTAAACATTATCAACCTCTGTTTTATCATGCCTAAGATACCCTCAAAGGATTACAAACAATCTTTACCAACAAATGAGAGTAAGGTGATTTTAAATTGTTTATTTCATTATCAGATGAAAGCTCTTCTAATAAATGAAATTGCAAATGCCACCAAACATTCAAAGAGATAAGATCTTGTGTGATTCAAAAAGATTTCAATGTAAGATTGCAATAGGAACAAGAAAAACTATTTGCAGACATTCTGAAATGAAGCAGACACAAATTTTTCCCAAGATTAACACATATTAACCGAAATATCTTAGATTCATCAGCAGGGGAAAGTTATCAAAACAATCTCAGAGCTTGTCAATGGTTGTACACTTGCAACCAATTTGACATGATAGAAATCCAAAAGCATAAGAAATTAAGCAGGTTTCTCAGATGGTCACTCGAAAGATGGGATTTCTCAAATTTTAACATAAATTTCAACCCTCGACCTTTTGCATATCTAAAACATGCATTTTATAACATTCATTTACATCCAAGCCTTTCCCAAGAAAATAATATCCAAAGCATCTTGTTTGTTACAAGTTTCATCATGATTTTCTAGAAAGGGACGTTTAACATAATTACGCCCAAAAGTTGCCAGGTGTTTCAAAAAGGTGAATCATTACAAATATTTACATCATTGTTTGAATTGAGAGCATGTTTTTATCCTCATGCAACACCTTTTTCTTCATCATTTCATCCTTTTCCCTTTGCAATCTCGCTCTGTAATTTTGGATCTGATAATTCACATTTTTTGCAAGTGCCCGAGCAAAAATCCACTTCAAATGTTCAAATTTGTACCTCAGATTCACAAATTGAGCTCTAAATCCATTCAATTGCACTATGCCATTAAAAATGACAAGAAATCATCAAAATTTGATGAAGAACGATGCAAAAATCACATCTCCAGAGTTCTTGGAATGTCAATGGCGGAAAATTAGATGCAATGCACAATACCTTTGATTTTGCCTCTTTGAATTTGAGCCATCCACGTGGAGAAATTTGATTCAAACAGGCCTGGGAGCACTTTTTAACATTTTATAACTTTTGGAAAAAATGTAAAATTTTAACATTTTTCCCCGCCCTTCCGCCCTTTGAAAATGAGCATGACATGTGGCTCAATGTGGGTCCCAATGGAATCATGGCTCGATTATGCCATTTTACCTCTTTTTTGCAAAAAGGAAAATTTTCAAAAATTTATCCAATGGCCCGCACCTCCGCCTTTGACTTTTCAACACAGTTCAAACTAACTCGGTGGGTTCGCTTAACTTTTATACTTTATTCCCTTTTTCACCAAAAAGGGCTTAAATCCTCAAACTCCCCTGATGATCTGCCTTCCCGCTTTGACTTGTCAAAGCTGCCATGTGTTCCTCTCTGATTGGAGTGGAGCTGCGGTTCTCATTATAACTTTAATCCTTTTGAAGTTAAAAAACTTCAAAGTAACCCAGCATTTTGCCTCCCACTTTGACTTTTCAATGACACATGTCTTTCTTTGATTGGAGTGGAGCTGCGGTTCACATTTTAACTTTTATCTTTTTGAAGTTAAAAAAATTCAAAGTAACCCAACATTTTGCCTCCCACTTTGACTTTTCAATGACACGTGTCTTTCTCTGATTGGAGCGGAGCTGCGGTTCACATTTTAAATTTTATCTTTTGAAGTTAAAAATCTTCAAAGTAACCCAACATTCCACCTCCCACTTTGAATTTTCAAAGCTACGTGTCCTTCTCTGATTGGAGGCGGAGTTTTAGCCCATTTTTATACTTTATTCCCAGTTTTCTAAAGTAAGGTGAAAAGCTTCAAAGTTCTCCATCGATCTCGCATTTCCTCTACCTTTGAATTTTCAAACTACCACACATCCACTTCTGATTTATAGAGGATTTTTGGTTCACTTCAAAAATTTATCCCTTTTACAAAATTAAGTCATAAAACTTCAAAGGAACCCGACAATCCACCACTCCATCTTTGACTTAGAAGCTACCATGTGTCCTCTCGCGGGCCTTAGGAATTTCTTTTCATTTTTTCTCTTTTTCCATAATGCCTTAAGCATAAAAAGGTCCTCCATTCCATAGCTACTTAACTTGTTGACACGTGTACATCTTCGAGGAAAAAATAAGAAATTTGCTCCGCCACTTAATAATTTTGAACAACCAATCAGGATCCGATAGAGCCATGAGGCAAGTTAATTTTTTTGCCAAAAGTGAAAAAATGACAAGTTTATAACACTTATCCACCATCCCTCAACCTCAGAGGAGGCCATGTATTAGAAGATATTGAGATAGAATTTTACTGGGAAAAGACGCCTCGTGAAACAGAAAAAAACACAACTTCACCATTTTTGCTTAGAATTGAAAATTTCACCAAGGATGGAGAAATTGCAAGTAAAATTAGGCTCTAAGAAATTTATGACCATGGGAATGGATTATCAAAGGCATACAAGTGAAAATTGAACATTTCATGCACCAAATCGAGGAAATAGAAAATAGAGCATGCAGATTGAAGATTTTTGGGAAAACTAAAAATTTCTTCAAACCAATTTAGGGCACGAGCAAATTGAGCACCAACATCAGCTCCGACTTGGGGATGGGCACTCCCAATTAGTGCCAAAAAAAAAGTAGACCAAGTGCCAAAAATACCCATTGGGTAATAGATTCAGCTTGCAAAGAAGAGAAAAACCATAACCAACCTCCAAAAAATGACTTGGGAAACTAACAAAACTAGGTCACCAAGGACCAGAACAAAGAAAAACACAAAATCAAAACAAAACCAAAGAACTCTATACTATAAAAATGGATCTCACCTTGATTCTGGGAAATCAAACAAGGAAATGTTTCAAATGCATGCCATTAACAAGTAATTCGAGCAATTCCCCATCCTAGTATTTTAGGAAAAGGTGTGTTCACCAATTTGAATGTCAATCAAATAAGGGCCCATCCACAATGCATCAAATTTACCATACTTTCCCTTATCCTCGTGTCTACTATCCCACAATAGCACAAGATCTCCCACACTGAAAGCTCTTGGAGTCACCTTCTTGTCAAACAACTTCTTCAATTTCTCTCTAAACTTTACATGCCTCTGATGGGATGCCCTTCTTTCTTCATCCAATTCAACAATCTGATTTATGCAAGCATCATATGGACTAACTTCTTGATCCTCCAATTGTTGAATAAACTGATATGAAGACAATTGCATATGTAGGGGCAGAAAAGATTGAGTTCCATACACCAACTCAAATGGGATTTTACCAGTAGCTCTCTTGACAGTGATTCTGTCATCCCAAACAACAAAATTTCAATTGCTCACCCCACTTCCTTTTGTTCAGCTCCAAGGTTCTTCTAATGATCTTCAACAAGTTTTTATTGCTAGACTCAGCTTATCCATTTCCTTGGGGATTGTAGTTAGAAGCATATGTCAAATTTATCCCATACTCTTTACACATTACCACCAAATGTTTAGCTCGAAATATCATGGCATTATCAGAAACAATCTTAGTTGGCACTCCAAATCTGTAGATTATATGATTTAAAATGAAGTCCATGACAACTTGGTGAGTTGTTTTCTTGGTGGGGATTTCCTCCACCCACTTGGTGAAGTAATCGGTGGCTACTAAAATCCACTTGTGGCCAGCACTTGAGGAATCATAAATCTCACCAATGAAGTTCATTCCCCATTGCTTGAATGGAACTTCAATTTATACAGGCTGCAAAGGGAGGGACCCTAAAGCTTTCATTCTTCTAGAAAAACACCTGGCAACTTTCACATTTCCTAACTAGTAGAGTTGTATCTTTGAAAAGAGTGGGCCTCCAATAACCAGCTCTCAAAATTTTATGGGATGTGACCCTACCAAGCAAATTCCCCCACAAAATCCTCCTGGAGATCAACAATTATTTTCGGGATTCATCTTCATAATGCACCTTAAGAGAACTCCCTTAGGTTTCTTCCAAGCTAACCCAAAATCAGTAATGACATATTTTTGGGAATCTAACTTAAGATATTTTTTCTGATTTTTACTCAAATGTTCAGGGTAGCATAGATGTCTGAGATAAAAAATTATATCCTTATACCATTCAGAACTCATTAACTTCTCAAAGATACTTACCCTTTCTTCTTCTACTTCATTCACCTCAATAGTTTGCAAGTTTCTCTCACCATAAGCTTAGCTAGGCCCAAACCTCTTACTAACTTTGTGGTTTGGATATCCATGTCATATTCCTGCAATTTTTTTACCCATCTACATATTTTTCTTGAGACCTCCATCTCTGATAATATATCTTTCACCATGGTGTGGGGAACATAAGAAACAACTTTATAGATCAAAATGTAATTTCAAAACCTTTCACGCTTTTCACCAAGGAAAATTCTTTCTTGTACACATGGTGTACTTTAGCTCAGATCTTTGTAATGCCTTACTGAAAAAGGCAATTGGTCTTTTAGCTCCTTCATCATCCTTCTACAGCAAGATAGATACAATAGTATTTTTGAAGCAAAGGAGAACTTTTGGAAGGCCTTCTTATAATCTGGAGCTACCAAAATAGGTGCATTCTTGAGTGCCTCTTTGATCCCAGCAAAATCCTGAATGGTTGCTTCTTCCCATTTGATAACTTGGTCCTTCTTCAACATGCTAGTGATTGGGATTGTCAACTCAACAAAGTTAGATATAAATCTTCTAATAAAATTTATTTTCCCAAAGAAGGATTGAATTCCCTTCTTGGTTCTTGGAATTGGGACCTTCTGATGGATTCTACCCTTTCAGGATCAATCATGACCCCCTTTTTCGACACAATGTGACCAAGAAACTTTGTTTTTGCACTCCAAAATGGCACTTCTTGGGATTAAGTGAAATACCATACTCCCTTCATCTTAACAATAGTTTTTATAAGTGTTGCAGGTGGTCATTTTTTTTTAGAGAAGACAGTAACATCATCTGGTATACAACAATGAAATCATTAATATAACCAAAGAAATCAACATCCATTGCTCGTTGGAAAGTGGCTCTATCATTCATCAGACAGAAAGAAATTATGACATAGACATAAGTTCCCCAAGGAGTGGTAAAGGCAGTCTTAATTCACTCTAACTCCTTCACAACAACTTGATTATATCCAGAAAAACCATCCAAGGTGGATAACAACTCAGAACCAGTCACTAATTGTAACATATTCTCCATATTTGGCAAAGAGTATTTATCCTTCATTGATGTTTAGTCTAGTTTTGAAGTCCACACACAACATTATATCCCCATTTTTCTTTCGACAGTACTAATTTTACAACCCAAGATGAGTACCTTGTGGGCTGAATGATCCCTCCATCCCTCAACTTCTTCAATTCTTCTTACATCTTCAAGGAAAGGAGTGGATTGATTGGCCTCTATTTTTTTCTTGAATGGCTTGGCATTAGATTCAAGAGGAATTTCATGTTGAAACAGATCTTCCCTGTATGCTTTCAGTTCAGAATAAGACCAAGCTAAGAAATCTTGATATTTCTTCAACAATTGGGCATAGGACTACTTTTATTCCTTGTTTAGATTGCATCCTAACCAGATCTTCCTTGGTTTCTCCTTGTTCCAAGGTCATGTTCTTCAACATCCCTTGAGGTTGTTATATGTCTATTGATAATGTAATCTGCATTATCAAAGTTTGATTCAAGAGAAACCAACCCTCGAGGAATGGTATTAGTCTTCAGATGAATGATGTCTTTGCCAAATAAAGTTTCCTTTCCTTCAGCAGCACACACCATTGGTTCCCAATCTATACGTTGATCAAAAATTCTCCTTTGTTCTGTAAAAACCTTTACACCTGGGCATCATCATCAAATACTTTCCAATGTTTAATGTTGTCAGGGACAGATGGTCTAGTTAGTACCTCAACATCATACTCACAATATGGGGATATGGTGCAATTTTCAAATCTGGACCCCAACACTACTAACTTTTCTGCAACAACATTGAAATTCCTATCATGATGCACAATATTAAATGAGTCAAACATCTCAATCAAATCCCAGATCTACATGCTTGTATTGTTTCATTCTCTGATTTTTAGTTGCATATAGTTTTCTAACTTGCTTGACAATCAGTTATGAATCTCCTTTGACAATGATGTCCCTAACACCATATTTCCAAGAAATTCTCAAACCTAATAACAATGGTGCTTCATACTAAGCAATGTTGTTAGTACACTCAAAGTTAATGTTATCACAAAATCACAGCACCCCCATGTTAATACGAGTGCATATACTTGAACTCATGGTGTGATTGGATAACATGGGTACTATCTCCAAGTTGTGGGACTTGCTACTTGAGATAGACCTCCAGAGAAAGCTTGTTCTTGCTCCTAAACTACTTGCCACAATCTACTCTAATGCAGGGTAAGCTAACTGTTCTAATCTAAATTTCCAAGGAACCAAGGAGAGAGATTTCATAAAATGAAAGCCTACACTAAAGTGGTGATACACCGAAAAGGAGGGTGTGTGAGAGTATTCTCTAAATGCATGAGATACGTACAAAGTGCACACTAGAAGGGGTGATGACAGTTCTCCATAATCTAGCAAAATGCATTCACAAAATATTTCAAACATACACAATGATAATGGATCCCTGCAAGAACATAATAATAGACACAATATTCTTGTAATCAAGGTTGAAGGGGCAAGGAAAATGCAAGAAAACACAGTAGAGGAAGATGCATCCACAAACTTATATTTTATTGCTTCCTGATATGCACAGTTCAATCGGTTACAAGATAAGGGCCTAGATCACCATGCAAGGAGTTCACAACAAGGGCCTGTAGCACATTGGATTTTTTTGCAGATCTTTTTACAAAAACTACCCCCTTTGACAATGAGCCCAACACTCCAATTTATATAAAAAAAAATGAGAAGAGAGAGAGATGAAAAATGAAAATCCCAAAATCTGACCTTCCACCACTTGTAAGAGGCATAAAATGGAGTAAAATGTTTTTATATTACTTGCAAAAGGCTCCCTATACTGTCCCAGGTGCTGCAACAGAGAAAGAATGATGACCATGCCTCTTAATTGCACTCCCAACCACCAAATAAAACACTGTTATGATCCCAGCAACGTTTTCTAAAAAATATCTATCAATATCTCATCAAATCTATAATTTCTTGATTTTTTTGCATTGGGCTCAGAGCTACGATTCCAACGGTACCAATTTTGTGCGATTTCGTTGAGAAATGCAAAAATTATGGCCTTTTAGTGCGAGTGCGCTATTTTGGGTGCAGCGGGCGTTTTTGTCATTTGACGGGAAAGAGCATTAATCTGACTAGAGCTGAATATATTTATTTTATTTAAATATATCTACACTCATTAAAATTAGAGCTCTTTCTAGAAAGTCCAATTTTGTAAAAATCGGAGCTCGAGTCAAAAGTTATGGCCGTTTGAAGTTCACGGGTCAAATGTTGACTTTTCTTCTTTGTCTTGGCTCAAACTATTTCGGCTTTTCGCATCTGTGCGTACTTTTTGTCCCAGCTGTCCCGGATGCATTCTTCCACATTGACGATTCGGCTTCTTTGTCTTTTTCTGCGCCTTTTCGCCTTTTCACGTCCCGCGCATACTTTTGTCCTATTGGCCGTTGCTGTCCCGAAAGTTTCCAAACTGCTTGAAATGGACCATCTTTCGGCAAATTGGTTGATTCGTGTGCCCCACACGTACCTTTGTCCCGACTATCTCGACTATGCAAAACAAAAGAATTGATGATTTTTCTTGCCTTTGGCCATTTCGCTTTTTGCGTTCAAGCGTCCCGACGCGTCCCAACTGTCTCGCGGACCGTCTCGGGATGAAAATGTCCGACTTAGCCAATTTTATTTATATTTTGGCCCCAAGCTTGGTATGACGAACCTCCGTCCGACCCGCCACTAGTATGATCTGCACCCTTCGGACCCGAAATTCTTTAAAAAGTCCTACGCAACTACCTTTTTGCATTTTTTCCATTTTTCTTACTCGTTAGGATGTCTTCTTTGGATGAGAGAGTTAGAGAGAAGCCGAGGGGGCCCGCAAAACATGATTTCGAGCCTTGAATCAATGTACTTGCTCGGACTTGAAGAACTTGATGCATGTTATCAAAATTACCTTGATGGGTGAATTTTGGATAATAGTTAAGTTTCAAAGAAAAAAAAACTCTTCTAGCCTAGAGAAATCAGAACAATACCAGCACCATTTCAAAATTTAGAGCAAGCTCCATCAAATAACAAAGTCCAAGGAGAACCTACTTGTTCAAGACACTTGCATTGATCAATTTTGTGCTCTTTACCATCAACAAATCCAAAAAATTATCAACATCAACACTTGTGTATAAAACTTCATAGGAGGCATTGTTGGGATCTTCAATGAGATGCAACATCTTCTTCTCTCCAAAAAACTTCACAAGACTTCCCTCAATTGGAATGGTGGCATAAGACATATCCATTTGAACACTTCCACCAACACTTGCAGCCCATTTTCTTGATAACAACATGCCCCATTTGGCAGGGCAATCAACAATAACAACATCAAGTTTTAAGTTCTTTCCTAGGTAAGCTGCAAGTTGTACCACCAAACCTTTCACACATCCAACAACTGGAACCTCTCTGGAATCCATGGTAGTACACTTTCCATAAGCTTCTGTTACTTTAATGTTCAATTCATTCATGACCTCAAGAGGCATAACATTGCATGAAGCTCCAAAATCAAACATGCAATTGTGTAACAGTCTGTCCTTAATAATCAGAGTAGTGAAAAATGGATCAACATTTAATTGAGACTCAACCAAAGATGTTCCCAAGTAAACCTCAGGTGGTTCACCTATTTCTTCCAGTACTTGGGGTTTCTCTACTTCTGCAATGGTAGGAGGAGTCTCAACATTGTTTACATTTCTGCCTTGGGAAGTATTTTCTTCTTTCAATCCCAAATACTCAAAGGCCCTCTTCTTATGCTCAGGAATCCTAAGCAACTCAAAAATTGGAACAAAAATCTTGATCTGACTCAAGACTTGGGCAATGTCATATGGAACATACTTGGGCAAGGCAGCATGAGGATGTAAATTGACAAACTCATCTGACAGCAAAGGAGTTTTCACATTCTGAGCATGGGTAGGGATACCAGTTCTGTTTGGGACAACAAGGCCTTTGCCAGATGCATCTTTCTTAGTTGTTTCCTTAGGGATATTGGTAAGAACTGGGGTTTTTGGTTTGGCTTGAGGCCCTGCCCCTTTGACAACTTTACTTCTTGTGTTGTATTCCTTTTCTTGGGCAACAACAACATTCATTAACAACTGCCTATCCTCTTCTGAAGGAATTCCTCCATCATACTTCTTAATCATTAAATCCCGTAAGTACTCAAAATCATTATTAGGTAATTCAAAATATTGCACCATATCTATTTCTAAAGTATGAGAGGGAGGAAGAGGTAGTACCCAGTGAATGCAATCCCAAAATTTGTACAGCAGTTCGACACTGATTAATTCATTTGAAGTTGCTCCTTGCTATGAGCTTGTAGAGCAACCCATCATGAAAACATCATCATCAGTGTCATCTTCAAGCAACCTCCTCAACTTATTTGTCTTCAACACATGGAGAATGGGGCAAGAAACATTTGTCACACCATTCAATATCATGAAATTCCTCAATAGAAGTAACCCTGGAAGTCAGAGGATCAAGCACCATTCTATTTTCCCTAGTATGGGGTTGTCTATTTGTAGATCCCATGGGCCCTTTACCTCTATCATAAGACCTCAAATCACCTCTAGGATGATTGCCAAATCTATCATGATTTTGTGGCTTTTCTAACCTTGGGAGCTCTACCCAATTCCCTTCTCTACCCTGGCCAATTTATAAGATATTTCTTTGACAACCCCTGCCAAATTTTTTACAACTTCTTCTAGGTCCACAACCTTGCTTGCTTGAGTTTTTTCTGGGTTAATCAGTTTTACACCCTCCCTCTTAGGAGGTTTTCCAATTGCTTTAATGTTATTCTCAATTTGTAGAGCCATGGTAAAGGCCTACCTCAAATTGCCAGGGTTTTTATCCCTCAAATAGTATGCAACTTTCTTGTCAAATGCATCAGCATACTTTATCAGACATGATTCATCACAAGGCCTTAAGATGATAGGAAATATTCTCAAAGTCTTGTTGAATCTTGTATTGAATTCATGGACTGATTCATTAGGGTTCTTCTTAATATTTTCAAATTCTGAGAAGAAACCTAGGGTCTATTTTATCTCCATACTGCAATCTAAAAGCATTCTTCATTTCTGTCCAAGAATCTATAGAGTTATCTGGAAAATATTTATACCAGTCCCGTGCATCTTCTTCTAAAGTATGAATAAACAATTTGATATACACATCCTCAAATTCTATCTCAAAGTCCTCCATCATGTTAACAAAATGTTTAGGTGCTGATCACCAGTGATAGCATTATTTCCTTGAAATTTGGGCAATCTATTCCTAACATCTTGAGGAACAACATTTGGATAACCATCCATTCCTCCAAAGTTTATAGGACCAAAGGTATTAACAACAAATGGAGGTCTGGGTGGGGATGAGCCATATTGTTTTGTGGAGGTGAATTTGTAGGAGATGTAAGATGATGAGGACTGAGGGGTCTATGGGGTATAGGAATATAATTTTTAAAATGAATATCCCCTAATGGATCTACTTCTTGGAAAACTCTATCAGATTTGGAAAATATAGGGACATAATGAGAAGTAAACTTTTCAAATACAAATGAAGGCCCCTCTCCAGATGGAGAATTAAATTCAACAAAAATACTACCTGATTCAGAAGCACTTAAGGATGAATTGCAATCTTCAATGACAGGCTGATCACTTTCAACAATGGAGATCTCTTTTCTTAAGCTCTGATCTCTAACAACCTTCTAGATTCTTCTTCCTTCAGAATTTGACTTTCCCAGCTCTGAAAATAACCTCCTAGTAGGGTCCTTAATGAAGAGAGATATTCTTCCTTCCATCTTTGCAAATGTTAGTAACAAAATCCACTTAACACAGGGTAAGGCATTGGCATTTATCATATTTTCAAAGTAACACAGAGTCGCCACTAAGGATTTTCACCTCAGTTGTGCAAATGCACTATGATGAATGTGTCAAATGCTCACAACATCTAATCTCTACAAATCTTGATGGATCTGACCTTCCTTTACCCAAATTTATCAATTACAACATAAACTTAGTGCAACAACTACTGAAACTAGAAATATTACACACGGAACTTACAAGGAGTATTATCAGGGTCAAATAATCTTCAAGAACTTCAAAGAGTCCCCGTAAATAGCACCAAAAGTGTGTTGGTACCCAAATTGATTCTCCAATGGAAGCCGAGTAGCATAAAATATTTCACAAGATACTCAGAGATAGATAGATCAAAATATATGTCATTTTGTATCCGAGGGAGGTGATTCATCTGGCTCTTTGTCACTCGGTGTTGGAGAATTGGATAGCACCTTGAAAGGATTTGATCTATCCTCACTACTTTAGGTTGTGCCTTTTAACCAGGGTGAGAGGACCCATTTTGTAACCTCTGTTGATGAAGGAGATGAAGATATCCTTCTTTTGCATAAATTTTATAAAGAAAACCTTGGGAAAATATGATCAATGCTCCACAATTTAACTCTCACGAGTTGTCACTTCTAAATAATGGGGATATTTTCAAAACAAGGTTAAGGTTACTAAAGACATTATGGAATCCTGATTTTTCGCATATTTTAGCAAGTGGATTTTTTTCTTTTGTTGATATACAAGGAAAAACAGGGGTACTTTAGGTGGGATTCATTGTTTTTGAATAATTTTTGGTGGGAGATTCAAGTAGGAAAAACTTGATTTTCCAGATCTTTGAGGGCCTTAACAATAATTGGAAAACTTAACAACAGAAAACTTCAGAATAGTCCAAATGTTCCTTCAACCAGAAGGTGTGCATCAATGGAGGCCCAAATTTACACGTTTTCACACAATATTTAGGAGTTTAACATGAAGGCTCAAGCTAAAAGACCAAATTAAACATTATCAACCTCTGTTTTATCACACCTAAGATACCCTCAAAGGCTTACAAACAATCTTTACTAGAAAATGAGAGTAAGGTGATTTTAAATTGTTTATCTCATTATCAGATGAAATATCTTCTAATAAATGAAATTGAAAATGCCACCAAACATTCAAAGAGATAAGATCTTGTGTGATTCACAAAGTTTTCAATGTAAGATTGCAATAGGAATAAGAAAAACTATTTGCAGACATTCTGAAATGAAGCAGACACAAATTTTTCTTGAGATTAACACAGATTAACTCAAAATCTCTTAGATTCATCAGCAGGGAAAGTTATTAAAACAATCTCAGAGCTTGTCAATGGTTGTACACTTGCAACCAATTTGACATGATAGAAATCCAAAAAGCATAAGAAATTAAGCAGGTTTCTCAGATGGTCACTTGAAAGATGGGCTTTCTCAAATTTTCACATAAATTTCAACCCCGAATTTTTGTATATCTAAAACATGCATTTTATAACATTTATTTACATCCAATCCTTTCCCCACAAGAAAAGAATATCCAAAGAATCTTTTTTTTTCCAAGTTTCATCATGATTTTCCGGAAAGGGACTTTTAATAAATTACGCCAAAAAGTTACCAGGTGTTTCAAAAAGTTGAATCATTCCAAATATTTGCATCATTGTTCTAACTGGGAGCACATTTTTCATCCTTAGAGCATGCAACACCTTTTCCTTCATCATTTCATCCATTTCCCTCTACAATCTCACTATGCAATTTATGGATCGATAATTTACATTTTTTACAAGTGCCCGAGAAAAATCCACTTCAAATGTTCAAATGTCTACCTCAGATTCACAAATTGAGCTCTAAATCCATTCAATTGCACTATGCCATTAAAAATGACAAGAAATCATCAAAATTTGATGAAGAACGATGCAAAAATCACATCTCCAGAGTTCTTGGAATGTCAATGGCGAAAATATCGATGCAATGCACAACTACCGTTGATTCTGCCTCTTTGAATTTGAGTTGTCCACATGGAGAATTTTGATTCAAACAACACAGGGAGCATTTTTAACATTTTATAACTTTTGGAAAAAATGTAAAATTTTAACATTTTTCCCCACCCTTTCGCCCTTTTAAAATGGCCGTGACACATGGCTCAATGTGGGTCCCAGCGGAATCGCAGCTTGAATATGACATTTTACCTCTTTTTGGAAAAAAAGGAAAATTTTCCAAATTTTCTCCGATGGCCCACACCTCCACTTTTGACTTTTCAATGTAGGTTCAAACTAACTCTGGCGGGGTTGCGCTTAAATTTTATACTTTATTCCCTTTTTCACTAAAAAAGTCTTAAATCCTCAAACTCCTCCAATGATCCACCTTCCCGCTTTGATTTGTTAAAGCCGCCACCTTTTCCTCTCGATTGGAGTGGAGCTGCAGTTCTCATTATAAATTTAATCCTTTTGAAGTTAAAAACTTCAAAGTAACCCAACATTCCACCTCCCACTTTGACTTTTCAATGCCATGTGTCCTTCTCTTATTGGAGCGGAGCTGCGGTTCACATTTTAAATTTTATCCTTTTGAAGTTAAAAACTTCAAAGTAACCCAACATTCTGCCTCCCACTTTGACTTTTCAATGACAAGTGTCTTTCTCTGATTGGAGCAGAGCTATGGTTCACATTTTAACTTTTATCTTTTTGAAGTTAAAAAACTTCAAAGTAACCTAACATTTCACCTCCCTCTTTGAATTTTCAAAGCTATGTGTCCTTCTCTGATTGGAGGTAGAGTTTTGGCCCATTTTTATACTTTATTCCTAGTTTTCCAAAGCAAGCCAAAAACTTCAAAGTTCTCCGTCGATCCGCATTTCCTCTGCCTTTGAGTTTTCAAATTCCCACGCATCTACTTCTAATTCATAGTGGAGTTTTGGTTCACTTTGCAACTTTATCCCTTTTACAAAATAAAGTCAAAAAAATTCAAAGGAACCCAACAATCCGCCACTCCATCTTTGACTTAGAAGTTGCCACGTGTCCTCTAGCGAGCCTTAGGAATTTCTTTTAATTTTTCTCTTTTTCCATAATGCCTTAAGCATAAAAAAGTCCTCCATTCCATAACTGCTTAACTTGTTGACACGTGTACATATTCGGAGCAAAAATAAGAAATTTTCTCTGCCACTTAATAATTTTGAACAACCAATCAGGATCCGACGGAGCCACGGGGTGAGTTCAGACTTTTTCCAAAAATGACAAAAATGACAAGTTTATAACATTTTTCCGCCGTCCCTCAACCAATCAAAGGAGGCCACATATTAGAAAATTCTGAGATAGAATTTGACGGGGAAAATACGCCCGTCAAATAGTAAAAAACAAAGAACTTTTCCATTTTCATTCAGAATTGAAATTTTTGCCAAGGATGGAGAAATTACAAGTAAAACCAGGCTCCAAGAAATTTATGACCATGGGAATGGATTATCAAAGGCATAAAAGTGAAGATTGAACATTTCACGCACCAAATCAAGGAAATAGAAAACAGAGCATGCAGATTGAAGATTTTTAGGGCAAACTAAAAATTTCTTTGAACCAATTAGGGCATGATCAAATCAAGCACCAACACAGGGTATTCACTCCTTGTAGTCATGAATCTATAAGTGTAAATTATGTGTCATTTGAATTATAATTTTTCAAAATAATGCCAATACAAGACTAAATTAACCATGTAGGAATAATGGGAAACAAAAGTAAATAAGAAACTTGTTTAGAAATAAAGTTATGCTTGAAGTATTATATATTTGAAAAACCAAGCATTTGAGCCAACAAAAACTCTTATATAACAAAATAAGGAGTTTTATCATATGAAAATGTTAAATCGAATTAAACTAACCTGCTTTTAACTATGGAAAATCAGTAGCATAAAAAATAGGGTACTATGATGGAATGATGTGTATAGGAAGAGGTGTCTTGAATCTAAATCACAATTACATCCTAAGAATTTATTCCTTAACATCACATTATTTTTCCTTGTCTAGCAAAGGTAAATTTTAAATAATTAATATACGTCTCAAAAGTAGAACCTTAACATCTTGTTAGTTCCTTTTTGTAGCGAGAATAAATTTCACCGTTAATTAAAATATTTCTAGAAAAAATATTACGATAAGAATGAATATTTAGAGGCTCATAGTTATTTAAATTCAATTCAATTAACAAATGAGTTGTGGATAGTTAATGGAAACTAAGAAATTAACTGACATTTCACCCTCTTTAAAGGCCAATGCTATACAAAAATAAAGTATTTGAGGTTTTAGATAAAGGAAATTTTATATAAGGTTATGAGGTTATATAATGGAAACACTACATATAATAGATATGTAAACCATAAAATGGCCATTTGTTGGAGTATGCATTTCTTGTGTTCCTTCTTGTAGTGGTTCGTTGTTGTACTTTGTCATTTTTGGAAATCTAGATTTGATGTGAATCATTTATTTCAAGTTGTATATGTGGGTCCATGGTTACGTAAACATCTCTTGTGTTATAAATTTTCTTAAGTGACCCTATTTGATGTTATGTATCAAGCAATGTAAGCCAAAA
The DNA here is from genome assembly GCA_018340775.1 of Taxus wallichiana var. yunnanensis. Taxonomy (NCBI): domain Eukaryota; kingdom Viridiplantae; phylum Streptophyta; class Pinopsida; order Cupressales; family Taxaceae; genus Taxus; species Taxus wallichiana. Next base: position 987,070,801 of record CM031242.1, read on the forward strand.
AAAATTATCCTATTTTTATTTCTCTTGCACTTTTGTGTGCAAATGTGGGCATATTTTTAGTGTGTAGTTTTCTCATGTTGATGTGCTTGTGATGAGAGTATTTTATCTCCTTTTTGTGGACTCAATGAGGATTTCACGTCGATGTTCCACCTTGTTATGTGTGAAATGAATGTTATTGGGGACTACGAAGTGGTTGAGAGTTTTGTTATTATGTGATTTGTAGGTGTGTTGATGTGTTGCATCAAAAATTGGTGTAGAGTGAATTCGATTGTATTGTTATGTCATCATCATGTTGTGATGAATCGTGTGTGTCACTATGTTGTTTTGTAATTGACTATATATTGTAATTTTAGTAAATGTATTCATCATATGTATAATTTTATCAAAATTTGAAAATATAAAGAAAAATTCTAATGAATCAGTCCATCATTTAAATACTAGATTAAACTAAACTTTGAGAAGATTGCCTATCATCTTAAGGCCTAGTGAAGAATCATTTTGATAAAGTATTCTCATGCATTTGACAAAAAGGCTGCATATTATTTAAGGGACAAAAAACCTGTAACTTTGAGGCAAGCCTTCACTATGGCTTTGCAAATTGAAAATAACATCAAGGCAATTAGAAAACCTCCTATAAGGGATGGTATCAAATTGATCAATCCGAGAAAAGCCTCCTCAATCAAAATAAGTTTGTAGATCCGGAGGAAGTTGTAAACACTTTCGAGTTGTTAAACAAATATCTTATAAGTTATCTAGAGCAGAGAAAGGGATTGGACAAAGTTCCCAAGGTCAGCACAAACCACAAGGCCAAGAAAGATTTGGTAATCATCCTAGAGGTCATAAGAGATCTGATGATAGAGGTAAAGGGCCAATGGGATGTGGAAACAGAAAGCCCCAACCTCTTGAAAATAGAATGGTGCCCGATCCTTTGACTATTAGGGTTGTTGTTGTGGAAGAGGAAAATGAAATTGATTAGTGTGATAGATGCTTCTTGTCCCAATCTCCATGTGAAGAAGATCATAAATTTGAAGAAGATGATGATGATGATGACATAGATGATGATGTCTACATAATGGCTTGCTTTACAAGCTCACAATAGGGAGAAAATTCAATCGAATTAATCGATTGCCTAAACTATTGCAGATTTCTAGGATTGCATTCATCGGGTATCATATCTTCCTCCACTCATAATTTTGAAATAGATATGGTAAAAACTTTTGAATTTCCCAATAATGATTTTGAATACTTGAGGGCATTAATGATTAAAAAGTATGATGGAGGAATTCCTTCTTAAGAAGATAGGAAATTGTTATATTCCTCCCCATGCTCGGGTTGTTAAAAATCCCATGCCATAAGATGAAGTTGTAAGTCTCCCTCCCAATGTTGCCTTTCCCATGTATGTTCCTTATCAAATTGCCCAAATCTTGAGTCAAATCAAGGTTTTTTTTCCTATTTTTTAGTTTCTTAGGATTCTTGAGCATAAGAAGAGGTCGTTGGAATATTTAGGATTCAAAGAACAAAGGTAAGAATGTAAACAATGTAGAGACTCCTCCTATCATTACAGAGCTAGAAAAACCACAAGTGTTGGAAGACCGGGAGCCACCTAAAGTTTATTTGGGAACTTATTTGGTTGAGTCTCAACTGAATTTGGATTAATTCTTTACTATGATTATTAAGGACATGCTATTACATAACTTCATGTTTGATTTTGGAGCTTCATTTAATGTTATTACTCTTGAGGTCATGAATGCATTAAATATCAAAGTAACAATAGCTTATAAGAAATGTATTGCCATGGATTCTAGAGAAGTGCCGGTGGTTGGATGTGTTAAGGTATTAGAAGTGCAACTTGCAGCTTACCCAGGCAAGTACTTTACCCTAGATGTTATTATTGTTGATTGCCACGCCAAATGGGGGATGTTGTTATCAAGAAAATGGGCTGCTAATGTGGGTGGTAATGTGAAAATGGGTATGTCTTATGCCACCATACCAATTGAGGGAAGCGTTGTGAATTTTAATGGTGAAACGAAGATGCTACATCTAATTGAGGATCTCAATAATGCTTCTTATGAAGTGTTATACACTAAAATTGATGCTTTGATAACTTTGTTAGATATACTTGATATTAAGGAGCATGAAGTTGATCAATGCAAATATCCCGAGCATGTTGGCTCTCCTGGAACTTTGATGTTTGATGCAGCCTCGAGAAATGTTGAAGAATATGACACTGGGCACAAAGGATAATCATGGAAAAATCTGGTTTGATAACAAATGGGATGGAGAAGAAAAGCAAGCATGTGTCCGGTTGTTGAAAGAATATTAGGAATTCTTGGTGTGGTTGTATTATAAATGACCAGCATTTGAAAAATTCCTTTTATTGCTTGCTTAAAATCAAGGTACACATTATTTTTACGGTGTAAAGTTGTTTGTATTTGTTTCCTTTCTATGTTTTTTCGTTTTTGTTTGTCCTGGTCCTTGGTGACCAATTTTTCTTGTTTTTCAATTCGTTCTTGGGAAGTTAGAAATTGTTTTCTATGCTCTGTAAATCGGTGCTTGAATCTGTTGCCCAATGGATTTGTTTGTCACTTGGTCTCGCATTTTTGCTTTTGTGGTACTCACTAGGAGTTCCCATCCTCGAGTCGGAGCCAATGTTGGTGCTCGATTTGATCTTGCCCTAATTTTCCCTAAAAAATTCTTTAACTACTTGGTTCATCATATTTTTCTATCTCCCAAATGGACATGTGAAAAATATTATTTTGCATTTGTATGCGATTGCTAATCCGTTTCCATGGTCATGGATCAAGTTTAACCTGGTATTACGTGTAATTTCTCCATCTTGGGTAAAAAATTTCAATTCTGTGTACAAATAGTGAAGTTCTCTATATTTTACTGTTTGACGGGAATCTTTTCCCCATCAAATTCTACCTCAGCATTGGCAAATACGTGGTCTCCTTTGATTGGACGAGGCACGATGGGTTTATTTTATAAACTTGTCACTTTTGGATACTTTGGCATAAAGATTGAACTCACCCCGTGGCTCTGTCGGATCCTGATTGGTTAGTCAAAGTTTTGAAGTAGTGGAGAAAATTTCTTATTTTGGCTCCAAGGGTGTACACGTGTCAATAAGTCAATAAGTTGTGGAAGGGCGGGCATTTTTTTTTTTAAGGCACTATGGTGAAAAAGGTAAAAATGTGAAAAAAATTTCTAAGGCCCGTGAGAGGACACGTGGCGGAATTTGAGAGTAAGAGCGGGAAGGCGGGTTGTTAGAGTACTTTTATGTTTTTAGCTTTATTCTATAAAATGAGTAAAGTTATAAAATGGGCCTAAACTCCACTACGAATAAGATAAGGATATGTGGTAGTTTGAAAAATCAAAGTAGGGAGGTAGACACATGGTCATCCCTAATTGGATGAGGAATGTCAGGTCTATTTTATAAACTTGTAATTTTCTCTATGTTTATAAAAATATCAAATTTTCACCAAGGCCCGAAGGATATCGATTGGTTGTTTGAAAATTATTGAGCGAATTAGAGAAGGACACGTGGTAGCATTGAAAGGTCGAGAAAAAAGGTGGATTATCAAGGTAACTCGAGAATTTAATCCTTTTTGTGAAAAAGGAATGAATTTATAAAGTGATTCGTGGCCCCAAGATGCTTAGATTAATCCACGTGTCGAGCCCAAAATCAAAAGTGGAGGGGTGGGCCAAAATGTCAAAATTACGCATTTTCTTCAAAAGTCATAAAATGAAAAAAGTGCCCCCAAGCCTGTTTCGACTCAAATTTTTCCACGTGGATGGCTCAAATTCAAAGTTAAAAAGGCATAATCAATGGTTGTTGTGCATTGCATCTGATTTTGCCACCATTAACACTCCAAGGTTCCTAGAGATGTGTTTTTCGCATTATTCTTCATCAATTTTTGATGATTCCTTGTCATTTTTATCAATGAAGTGCAATCAAATGGATATGGAGCTCGATTTGTGAATCTGAGGTGCAAAATTGAACATTTGAAGTGGAATTTGCTTAGGCACTTGCAAAAAATGTGAATTACCAGAGGAGCTAGTTGTAGAGAAAAATTACAGAGGGAAAATAATGAAATGATGAAGGAAAAGGATGTTGCATGCATAAAGGATGAAAAATGTTCTCCTATTAGAACAATGATACAAATATTTGAAATGATTCACCTTTTCGAACACCTGGCAACTTTTGGGTGTGAATCTGTTAAATGTCCCTTTCTAGAAATCATGATGAAATATGTAACAAACAAAGATGCTTTGAATATTCTTTTCTTGGGGGGAAAGCTTGGATGTAATTTTAATTTTATAAATAACATGAACTAGAAATGTAAATATGAGAAATCCCATCTTTCTGAGAGACCATCTGAGAAACCTGTTAATCTCTTTTGTTTTTATTTGCATCGTGTCAAGTTGGTTGCGAGTGTATAGCCATTGGTGAGCTCTGAGATTATTCAAGAAAATTTCCCTTGCTACTCATTCAAATTAATTTTGAATTAATCTATGTTGATATTGCGTAAAATTTGTGTCTACTTTTATTCCGAAATATCTTCATATAGTTTTTCTTGTTTCATTTGCCATCTTGTGTTAAAATCTCTCTGAATCACACAAAATATCATCCCTTTGATAGTCTAGTGGCATTTAAAATTTCATTTTGAGAAGATCTTTGGGTAAGTGCATGAAGTTGGTGGACAATTTCATGGACATAAAAACCCGAAATGAAGTTATCGCGATATAGCGATTTTATATACCATGATTGTAGGTTTTAAACCACGATCGCAGAGTCATTTAGGAAGCTCGAAATAATCAACATAAACCCGTGATTGAGGTTTATAACCATGATCGTGATTCTAAACCGCGATCATGGAACTCTGAGACAAAAATAGAAGTCCCGCGAGTCCTCGTTTTCCTCATTTTATATTTCAAACCATGATTTATCCTTCACGTTTTTCACTCAAGCTTCGAATACCACCTCAAAATTGCTCATCGACTTACGTATCGAGATAGATTCAACCATGCCGCCAAGAAGAGAGGTAAGCCCCAATTTTAGTCATTTTTTTTTTGCATTTTAGGTTTTTTTTTCATTTTCATGGGTTTTTTGAAATGTTTTTTTGTATACAATTTTCTTGTTTTGTCGGTTGGTCGACAAGCTCAAAATCCTGCAAACCGTAGAAACATTCCTCAAAACCCTCCTCCAAACATAGATCCACCTCTTGCAGCTCCTTCTGTCCCCACCGAACTAGCAAGCAACACAAGATAATATTGTAGGAAGAATATGAGAAAATAAAATTGTCATTGAGAACCTTATTCAGACTATTCGACAAAATCATGCCATGAATCTGTCCTAAATGACTCTAGCCAACACATTGTAAACATTTATTGGCAAAGTCAACTCCGCAACAAGCCAAATACATAGATGGAATACCTTTAGAGGTGATTATAGGCGGTGGTATGTGGATAAATTATCCCATTCAGCCGTAAAAGACAAAAAAATTGGAAAATACCTCATTTGTGCATTATTTACTGACCTAAGAACTAATTCCCTTACCGTAGCTACTTGCAAATGGTTCCCAATCCATTGGTGCCATGATGACCGAATCAAAAAAAAATTTGGGACCGATGGTGGATGATTTTTGATTATCCACCATGCAACAAAAATGAGGTTCCTTTGTAGTTTTGAAGAAATTATAGTGTGATTTTGTGCTTAATGAGGTCCCAAATTTTTTTGAAGTTTCTAAGTTTTTGGGCGAGGAGGTGGCTCTGCACAGAGTAGACTGGTGCATGCATAGGTCAACTAAGGCTCTTTGGAATGCCTCATGTGAGTTTTACGCAGGTTAGTTTCTCTTTACACTTTGTTAATTGTGGAAGTTCATGTGGATTACATGCTTTGGACCTCTGATTATGTGGCAGTCATGTAGATTAATATTGATTTATACATGTTTTTTTATTGCTTATGACTCAAGTAAAGAGAATCCTCAATATAAGCGGATCATGGAGGCTGCTTTGTAGATACTGCCATAGCATCTACATATCCACTAACTGAGGTACAATTTTTCAAATTTGTTAAATTTTGGAGGTTCATTATTTCTTATTACTTAAATCTAAAATATCAAATTTTGTATGTATGTGAAATATTTAATTTGAAAATTAATTATTTGTATATAGCTTACCTAGGCTTGTGAGTCTCTTTGTCCCCTGTGATGTGTCAACCATAAATTGATAGGGATCATGGCATTGTGGTAAGATTTCACATGCATTTTAACTAAATTGTACAAGTTTCTAAATTTTGAATGTATTTTAAAATTTTGGGTGTTAAAAACATGTTGTTTATGAATGTGCAGGTTAGGTTGTAGACATGCTTAGAGACTCCTAGGACCACACGGATGAAATCCACATGCATCTCCCTCCACTACATTCCCAGGTCGTGGACATGTTACTTCTAGTAGGACAAAGAGAGGGAAGATGTTTCATGATTAGATTCATAGTGGACACCTAGATGTACATAGATATATATATGGACCATATGGTCCTAGTGAACATGTTTTTACATATAGTCCATTGTATATATATAGCCTTTTGTGACCGCATGTGGTCCTATATGTATGACACACTTAGTTCGAGATGTACATGTATGTTATGAACTTACATATTTTCAGAGACGTGTGTCTAAAGCACACTTTGTTTGATTCTTATATATCCATGTGTGTTGGTTTTCATAACGATATTACTTCTATATGTTTGATTCGATTTCATTGCATGTATGATATCCTTCTATGTATGTTTTCATAACCATTTATTAGTTCTAGATATGTATATTTGATTTAAAATTAAAAAACCATGTCCCGGAGCACTACATGGTACAATTGTTAAGAAAACCTATTCCATTAAGAAAAACCATGCTAGGTGAACTACAAAAGGGCAATACGTAATTACTTTTTCTATTTTAAAGCTAACACTCATCTGTTGCATATCAACTAATGTGAACATTGATAGAAATAAGTGAGGTAGAGTTCATCTTGAACTATATGAATATAACATTACTTATGGTGCAACATTGCATGGTACAATTGTTAAGAAAATAAGGGAAGCATTTACATTGTTTTAGAGAAATTAAGGGAATGAATAGATGTACACACAAGTTATCTCTTTATAATTTGGTGCTATATGCCAATCAACTAAGAAGTTAAACATTCAATTTGATTATATCATTTAAAGTAGATTCACTTCGAGCTCTTTCATTTTCATTGTTTGTCTCTTTCTTCTTGGACTTGTACCATCCTCTCTTTCCTTTTATTTGCTTGTACATTCAAGACTTCTAAAATTTTAATGCTCTTTGAATTGCTCTCAAAGCAAATAGTTCTTCTAAAGATGATCGGGTCATTGATTTTGGTGTCGTGCAACACGTACAATTGGTAAAGTGAAGAATGGATTATATAAGTTTTAAGAACTTACTTCAAAGTGTGACGATAGTCGTGTGTCCTATTTTAAGAATTTAAGAGTATTTTCTACAAAAGAAGAATAAGGTGTTTGATAAATTTGTAGAGTTCAAGGCTCGAGTTGAGAAACAAAGTGGGAGATATTAAGGATATTAAGGAGCATTACTTAGCATTTTATTGATAATCTTATTCATATGTTCACATTCTCACCATACTATTAGAAACAATGAATAAATGCATTTCATTCCTTTAACATGACTTACCTTTACTCACCACTTTTCACTAGTTCTTGCTTCACTAGCAATTATGGCTCATTTAATTTCAACTCCATTTAGTATTCTTGACCTATATTCAAATACTTAATCCACTATTAGAATAACAAGGGAATGCTTTTCAAGCTATCAAATCATTCACAACCTCTTTAGTCAAAAATAGAGATCACAGAGTTGTCCTTAAGACCAATTATCCTATTTATTCTTGTGAATCTTCAAAGCATGATAATTAGGGTATTAGATACCCATTAAGGGATGAAAAGTATGTAAAAAGTTTCAAGGTAGCCAAGAGCACATGACCATATTACAATGCAAACATAATGAGCATGTAAGCACATAGCTCAAAAGCGAGAGGATGGAGAGAGATCACCACAATAACATAGCTCAAGAGAGAAAAGAAAGGAAAGTGATGAAGCACCCAAGAGGATAGAGGCAAGTCCAAAGATAACAAGAGAGATTGAAGGTAAACAAGTGACATTGAATGTTACGAGTCCTAGGAAATGAACAAAGGTGAGGAGTGAGAAGTCATGACTCGGGATGTCATGGCACCAAACCGAATGTGCTGACACATTTGGGTGGCAAGGTGAATGCTATAGGAGGTGTCATTTCAGGTGCGCGACAACGTCTTTTCTTCCGGGTTACTTCGTTCGGGCGTAGTCCCTTAAGCACCCTAAGATCAAAATATCATTCAACTTCAACGGTGACTACTCGGACTCCGTGGCACCTACATATGTCTCAAATAATACAAAACCTCAGCATAGGGTCCATCTACAATAACCTCTCTATGTTTTTTCATTCTCGGATCGGTGTTATCGCTGCCCTATTATTTGCAAACGCGTGAAATAGTGCGGTTTGAGTCAGTGTAAGGTTTTCAAATGCTATATTTTTCAAATGGTGGGTCGTGGCACCAAACTGAATGCACCAACACATCCGAGTGGCCAAGAAGATGCTAGAGGAGGTTTCATTTCGGTCTTGTGACAACGTCATTTCTTTTAGGCTACTTTGTTTGGGCGTAGTCCATTAAGCGCCCTAAGATCAAAATATCATTCAATTTTGACGGGTGACTACTTGGACTCCGTGGCACCTAAAGATGTCTCATCTGATCCAAAACCTCAGCATAGGGGCCATCTATAATAACCTCTCTCAATTTTTTCCTTCTTAGATTGGTGCTCTCGCTGCCCTTATTGTTTACAAACGTGTGAAATAGTGCAATTTAAGTCGGTGTAAGGTTGTCAAACACTATATTTTTAAAAATGGTGGGTCATGGCACTAAACCAAATACATTGACATGTCCAAGTGGCCACATTAACACTAGAGGATGTTTCATTTTGGTGCGCGAAAATGTCCTTGCTTCTAGGCTACTTCATTCGGCGTAGTCCCTTAAGCGCCCTTAGATTAAAATATCGTTCAACTTTGAAAGTGACTACTCGGACTCACGTTGCACCTAAAAATTTCTCATCTGATCCAACACCTTGGTGTAGGGGCCATCTACAATAACATCTCTCTGGTTTTTCCTTCTCGGATCGGTGCTCTTCTTTGCCCTATTGTTTGGAAACACGTGAAATAGTGCGGTTGAGTCGGTGTAAGGTTGCCAATCACTATATTTTGCAAACGGTGGGTTGTCACACCAAAATTATTGTGCCGACACATCAAAGTGGCTAGGTGAACACTAGAGGAGGTTTCATTTTGATGCGCGACAACGTCCTTGCTCCCGGGCTACTTCGCCGTTCGGGCGTAGTCCCTTAAGTGCCCTAAGATCAAAATATCGTTCAACTTTGACGAGTGATTACGTATACTCCGTGGCACCTACGGGGCGTCTCATATGATCCAACACCTTGGCATAGGGGCCATCTATAATAATATCTCTCTATTTTTCCTTCTCGGATCGGTGCTCTCGCTGCCTATTGTTTTTGCAAATGCGTGAAATAGTGCGGTTTGAGTCAATGTAAGGTTGTCAAACGCTATATTTTACAAACGGTGGGTCTTGGCACCGAAATGACCGTGCCAAAATGTTTTGGTGGGTAGGTGAATGCTAGAGGAGGTTTCATTTTGGTGTGCAACAACATCCTTGCTTTCGGGCTACTTCCTTCGAATGTAGTCCCTTAAGTGCCCCGAGATCAAAATATCGTTCAACTTCAACGAATGACTACTCGGACTCATGGCACCTACGAAATCTCATTTGATCTGAAACCTCGGTGTAGGGGCCATCTACAATAATCTCTCTTAGTTTTTTCCTTCTCAAATCGGTGCTCTCGTTGCCTATTGTTTGCAAACGTGAAAATAGTGCGGTTTGAGTCAGTGTAAGGTTGTCAAACACTATATTTTTCTAACGGTGGGTCGTGGTAGCAAACCAAATGTGCCGACACATCTGGGTGGCTAGGTTAACACTATAAGAGGTGTCATTTTGGTGTGTGATAACGTTGTTGCTTCCGGGCTACTTCATTCGGGCGTAGTCCCTTAAGAGCCCTGAGATCAAAATATTGTTCTACTTCGACAGTGACTACTTAAACTCCGTGGCACCTAAAAATGTCTCATCTAATCTAAAACCTTGGCATAGGTGCCATTTACAATAACCTCTCTCCGTTTTTTCCTTCTTAGATCGGAGATCTCGCTACCCTATTGTTTGTAAACGAGTGAAATAGTGTTGTTTGAGTCAAAGTAAGGTTGTCAAACACTATATTTTGCAAATGGTGGTTCGTGGCACCGAACTAATAGTGCTGACATGTCCAAGTGGCAAGGTGAAAGCTAGAGATGCTTTCATTATGGTGCGTGACAATGTCCTTGCTTCCGAGCTACTTCGTTCAGGCGTAGTCCCTTATGCGTCCTGAGACAAAAATATAGTTAAACTTCGCAGCGTGACTACTCGGACTCTGTGGTACCTAGAGATATCTCATTGGATCCCAAAGCTTGGTGTAGGGTCCCTCTACAATAACCTCTCTCCATTTTTTCCTTCTCGATTGATGCTCTTGCTGCCCTATTGTTTGCAAACGCGCGAAATAGTGCAGTTTGAGCCATTGTAAGGCTGTCAAATGCTATATTTTACAAACGGTGGGTCATGGCACTAAACCTACTATGATGACATGTTTGGGTGGCTAGGTGAACACTAGAGGAGGTTTTGTTTTTGTGCATGACAACGTCATTGCTTTCGAGCTACTTCGTTCGGGTATAGTTCGTTAAGCACCCCGAGACCAAAATATCATTCAACTTCGACGGGTGACTACTTGGACTCCATGACACCTAGAGATGTATTGTTGGATCCCACACCTCAGTGTAGGGGCCCTCTACAATATTATATCTCTATTTTTTCCTTTTCAGATTGGTGCTCTCGCTGCCCTATTGTTTGCAAATGCGCGAATAGTGCGGTTTGAGCGATATAAAACTATCAAACGGTATATTTTGCAAACGGTGGGTTGTGGCACCAAACCAACTATGCTGACACATCTAGGTGGCCAGGTGAATGCTAGAGGAGGTGTTTTTTTGTGCGCAACAATGTCCTTGCTTCCGTGCTACTTCGTTCGAGCGTAGTCCCTTAAGCGCACTAAGACCAAAATATTATTCAACTTCGACGGGTGACTACTCAGACTCCATGGCACCTAGAGATGTCTCGTTGGATCTCAAACCTTGATGTAGGGGCCCTCTAAAATATCCTCTCTCAGTTTTTTTCCTTCTTAGATTGGTACTCTTGCTGCCCTATTGTTTACAAATGCGCAAAATAGTGCAGTTTGAGCCAGTGTAAAGGTAAGGTCATCAAATGCTATATTTTGTAAATAGTGGGTCATGGTACCAAACCGAATAGGTCGACACATCCAAGTGGCTAGGTGAAGACTAGAGGATGCATCATTTTGGTGTGCGACAACATCCTTGCTTCAAGGATACTTCATTCGGGCGTAGTCCCTTAAGCGTCTTAAGACCAAAATATTGTTCAACTTCGACGGGTGACTACTCGGACTCCGTGGCACCTAGAGACATCTCATTTGATCCCACACCTCAGTATAGGGACCATATACAATAGATTATCTTGGTATTTTTCTTCTCGATGGGTGCTCTCTCGCCTCTATTATTTGTAAACGCGTGAAATATTGCAGGTTTGAGCCAATGTAAGGTCACAAATGCTATATTTTACAAACGGTGGGTCATGGCACCGAACCGACTTTGCTGACATGTCAAGGTGGCCACATGAATGCTAGAAGGGGCATATTTTTAGTGCATGAAAGGTTGTTGCTTCCGGGCTACTTTATTCGGGCGTAGCCCTTTAAGCACCCCGAGACCAAAATATCATTCAACTTCAATGGGTGACTACTTAGACTCCGTGGCACCTAGAGATGTCTCGTCTGATCCCACACCTTGGCATAGGGGCCCTCTATAATATATTATCTTAGTTTTTTCCTTCTCATATGGGTGCTCTCAATGCCCTATTGTTTGTAAATGTGTGAAATAGTGCAGTTTGAGCCAGTGTAAGATTGTCAAAGGTTGTCAAACAATGAAAGCTTCTCTTAGCTTCGAGAATTTAAAATTTTCTACTAACAATTCCAACCACATGAAGGTGGAAGATTTTCTAGCACCAGTAACCTACATAAAAGTGTTAGTCAAAGAAATTTAAGTTTCAAATCAAAACCATACTAGATATATACAAAATACACAAATTTAAAATAAAATATATGAACTTAAATCTATCTAACTAGCAAATTTATATATACCAAAGAAATTATATCAAAGAAATTATATATACCAGACATGAGCATTGTAAATTCATTCCAATGAACCATCAGGATTGGATCTACTCTGAATAGCGGACAAGATTGATTCATGATCTAACTCTCGAACCTTCTAAAGAATCTTGTTATTAGGCCTTCCTTGATATCTATATAGCTGAATATTTTTCGCTAGAACTAGATGTGAATATAAGAGTATTTTCCTGTGTGTCTCAAAGTCTTCAAAGACCCAAACAGAGGAGTTTTTTAATGGATACCGTCAAAACCAAGTTCCAAAGAACTACCACCGACCTTGTAGGATACCTAATATATTTTCCATCTATAATAGGAGAAGTCAACTTCTCTCTTTCCTCGATGCAATGACATAAGAAATAGTTTATTCCTTCTTCATTGTCTTCTCATGCATAATAACTAAAACACATGTCCTACAAAAAAACAAAGGTTGAACAACATAAATTTGAATTACATATTAAAATTTCAATGGGCATAACTCAATACAAAAATTAAATAAATAACCATAAATACCTTGTCACACCAAAATCAAAATTTCTTCAAAGTCCTTGGATGTTGCAAATTCATCTATAGAAATAAGTCATAATGCTTGTGGAGGTTGATAACTAGGAAGTGGAGTTAGAGGCCTACAAATCAATCTATCCACCCATTCTTGTGAATCACACTCAACAAAGATGACAAATTGATACAAGATGCACAAAAACATGTCAACTTTCTTGTCCATACGGCCCATGAAGTAGCTTCTGAGCTACAAAATGAGTGCATATCACTAGACCTAGTGAGTGTCATACAATCCTTGTATTTAGCAATTTGTTGTTCTTCTATCAACCAAAAATATCTGTGCACTGTGGAATTTTCTTTAGAACCTCGGGCCATGTTGTCAATACACCATTCCACTATGCTCTTTGCATCTTTTAATTTAGCACCATCTTTGTACTTCAACTCTTCTCTTGTAAGATCTCTTTTCAAACATGCCCCCGCACCGTCATGCTCTCTTTTTCCATGTCCAAATTTCGGTGAAACTCCAAATATGTTGCACACCCATCTTGACGTGCATCTTGCTCATCCAATAAAACATTCGTGCATTCTTAAAATGATACATGTAATTATCGACCATATATAATGTTGTTTGAAGTGGATGTCCCTATCGTGTAAGTTTCCATAAAATAACCGGAAACACGCTTGCACAAAGTCGAGTAGAATGAGTACGATCATCACTATATAAAAGTGGTGCTCTCTTAAAAAAATTTGATCATTCTTTTTACTTTATCAAGAGAATGTAGAAATGCTATATGCACAAAAATGGCAACTTGTATTGAGTTATAAAATTGTGATCGAACCTCCATTGTGGTTGCAATGTGTAATTATCTGTAAAATCGGCCACTAAAATAATAGTACCAATAGTAAATTTGTCCTTGCATATTTTGAATTGTTCATCCAACTATCAAGCTATATGTGTATGCCTAGCATACTCATAAACAATTTCATCCTTAAGTTTTCTTAAAAATTAAAAAATAGGCATTTGTTCTGTAACTAGCTCACACTGTTTATACTCTTTTCCATCTTTGAACTGGTATGCAACTAATTTATATTTATCAAACTCAGCTAAATTATGTCCTATTGTACCTTCAATTTGCTCATGGATGTAACTTTCCAATTTAGGTAATCCGCATGTACCACAACTTCCAACTAAAGAATCCTAACTATAAAAAAATTGTCCAACTTATTTTTCACAAAATATAGTAGGAATGAAGTCCCTTGAAGAAATTGGTGGAACTTGAACACCACATTCCGATAACAAGTTTCAGAATGAAAATTAGAACGAATACGTAAAAATTTAGCATAATGCATCGCAAATTCAACATGTTTCCTACAACAAGTGGTGCGAGTGTGGTTGATTTTCATATAGAATGGTTTCAACATTTCAAAAAAATGTTGACTAATTTTAATTTCTAGATTCTCTTGTTTTAACTTACAAAAAAATTGAGTTTGAGTCATATCTAAGAAATGCTTTGGATGTGGTTCACAATTAGTAGAACCAACTCTCTGTTTTATAACATCTCTTTTATTAGGTGAAACTCTAGTGTTATCATGCCAAAATAGAATAACAATTTCTCTTATAGCATCAGAATTATTTTTGTCCTTATGTGGTGCTCTAGCAGAAAATGCCCAAAAATCGGCGTTGAGTGATTGAAGGATATTACAAATTTCAATTGCTTTCGTTAGATATTTTGATTAACTCACAACATTCGACTTGTTTACGTAATCAAACGTTGTTTTTTATTGATTCTTATAACACTAGTAGCAAGTACACGACGCACAATATTACTATCCCTAGTATGTCTCTTGACACCAACGGTGTGATATGCATCATGAAGGTTTTCAACAATTGTAGATGTTTGACCACTTATATTAGATGTCAATCCTAAGGTGTTTAATTTAGGTCTCATTTTAATCAATTTCATCAAACTAACCAACAATCGACATCTTTGGGAAGCATTTAAAATTTCAAAATGATTATCCCAAATTTCAAAGGTGGCTTTTCTTCTGAGTTGTCATTTAGATAGTTTTTCGGACATTGGTTTCAAAATGTTTTCATCAATTTCAATTAAAAATTAGGTTTCTTACGTAAAATCCTATGTGGTATTTTTGTCAAATTTTGTCTGTCTACAGTTTCAACATGAATTTCCTTATTCACATGTTCATTGTCTCCTTCAATTTCAACATTTTCTACATCATGAGTATTTAATTCTTCTTCAACATTGAAAGTAAACACATATTCATCATGAGTATTCAATTCAACTTCAACATTGATGAGAAAAATTACCTAGTTCTTCTTGCTTACAATAGTTGGGGTTGAAGATGAACCTCTTCTTGATTCATGAAGTTTTCGCATTCATTCAACATTTTGAATTTTGTTGGCCTCTTATTTGTTTGGTGTTTTTTTACTTAATGACTTTCTTTTTTGACTTCGTTTCTTGTCTCCCATGATGTTTCGCTTAGGTGATAAGAAAAACATGTGTAGAAAAAGATAGAATTTCATAGTAATTCATACGGTAAGGTCGATAGTAAAAATCACATGGTAATTAGGACAATGGGATGTGTGTAAATATGATTCTAGTAACCACAATCATGCTTTATAAACCACGATCACACTTTATAAAGCGTGATCACATTTTATAAAGCGTGATCATGGTTTATAGATCACAATCATGGATCTCGTCTACCACCTAAGCCTCGGGAAATCTTTATTTTCTCCAACCAAAGCTATGGAAGGTCATTATGAAGTGTAAAAGTTCTATAAACCTCAAATTTTCTCTTTGAGAGACTTGAACCATGATAAAAAAATTGAAAACATTTCACAAAAATGGTGCCATCGCGTAGGGGAGAGTGTTAGCTTCGTAGAAATATTGATTTTAAAGTGAATAGAATAAAATAAATATCATTTTATAATTTTTTACTAACAATAGGTTTTTAAGACATATTTTCTTGTGAATGTTTATGTCTACGTTTAAGATCAGTAACTTTTGTTTCACTTATCAAAATGTGATAAAACGTATACCATCCCAAGCATGGATAAATTCTATACACATTAAAAAATATATATATTTGATTTCGATATTTTTTGATATAGTTATGGTGGGCAAACGGAAAGCACTCCATTTTCTAAATATTTTCGAGACCTCTTTCAAGGAAAAATTCATTAAAAAAATATTGCTCGAAAAAAAATAAAATCCATCCTAAGATAGACACCTACATATAAATTTTCACTAAAGGAAAAAAAAATAACAAGATTTGATCATCCAAAACGTGGGAAAATGGACTACAATCTTATAAGTTTTTAAAAAAAAAACCAAGTCATATAATTTAATTTTTTAATACACTAAACTTGTCCGTTTTAAAAAAATAGTATTTTAGAAACTAGATTCTGAATTTTACAATTCATATTTATATAAATTATTCTAATTTTGAGTTCTCGTATTGCTAATAATCCTAGAAATTGATATTTCATTGTTTTTTGCAATATGACGTCCACAGATGACCCCATATTTGTCCATTAACTTCTTGCACTTACCCCTTTCATCTGGTAATGAAATAAACAATTTAAAATCACTTTACATTCATTTGTTCACAGAGATTGTTTTTAAGTCTTTTGGTGTACCTTAGACATGATAAACTAGAGGTTTCTAATGTTTAATTGAGTCTTTTAACTCAAACCTTTGTGTTAAATTCTTGAAGATTGTGTGGAAATGTGCGGATCTGGGCCTGTATTAATGCACACCTTCTAGTTGAAGGAATATTTTAGTTATTTTGAAGATTTTTGTTGTTGAGTTTTCTAATTATTGTAAAGGCTCTCAAAGATATGGAAAAGTAAAATTTATCTTGCTTAATCTCCCACCAAAGAAATATTATTCAAACAACTAATCCTACTCCGAACTACCCCTTTTTGTCCTGTGTATCCAAAATGAATAAATTCCACTATCAAAATATACATAAGCAATCAAGTTTCAAATGTGTTTAGTAACCTAATCCTTGTTTAGAAAATATCTCCATTCTTTAGAAGTGACAACTTGTGAGAGATGAATTGTCATGCATTGATCATATTTTCTCAAGGTTTCCTTTAAAAATTTTGCAAAGAAATATTTATCAAGATCTTTCACCAATAGAGGTTAAAAACTAGGTTCTCTTACCTCAGTTGAAGGCACAACCTAAAATAGTGAGGATAGATCAAATCCTTTTGAAGGTGCTATCAATTTTTCCAACATCGACCGACAAAGAGCTATTTGAATTGCCTCCCTGGAAACAAAACGACATATATTGTGATTTGTTTATCTCTAAGTGTCTTGTCAAATCTTTGATGCTACTCGGCTTTTGAGGGAGAATCAATTTGGATACTAACACCAAAGTGGCGCCACCGTTGGGGAGAAATTGAGTAATATTTGAATTATTTTGAATCCACCATCAATAACACCAAAGTGGCGTCGTTTCCAGGAGAAATTGAGTAATATTTGAAGTATTTTTGCATCCACCGTCAACAAAACCAAAGTGGCACCATTGTCGGGAGAAATTGAGTAATATTCGAAGTATTTGTGCATCCACCATCAACAACACCAAAGTGGTGCCATTTCCAGGGACTTATTGGACCATTTGAGAAGTATTTGAGTAATTGAGCACGCCAATAACACCAAAGTGGCACCATTATCGGGGAGAATTTGAAGAATATTTGAAGTATTTGTCCATCCACCATCAACAACACCAAAATGGTGCCATTTACGGGGAGTCTTTGAAGTTCCTGAAGATTATTTGACCCTAGTAATACTTCTTACATAGTTTATTGTGCAAATACATTATTTAAACATCATCCTTTGCTAGGATTTGTAAGAATTGTGTGAAATTACAGTTTCATTGTGTGGTATTTATAGTTTCCAATTGTTATTGCCTTTGAATTTTTATAAATAGTGATAAATATTGGTAAAGGAAGGTCAGATCCATCAAGATTTGCAGAGATTAGATGTTGATAAGGCATTTCACACATTATTCATAGTGCATTTGCACAACTGAGGTGAAAATCCTTAGTTGTGAATCCGTGTTAATTTGAAAATATGATAAATACCAGTGCCTTAATCTATGTTAAGTGGATTTTATTGCTAAATTTTGTAAAGTTTGGAAGGGAGAAGATATTTCTTCACTAGAGATACTACTAAGAAGTTGTTCCCAGAGTGGGAAAGGAAAAATTAGAAGGAAAATAGATCTAGAAAGTTGTTGGAGATTAGAAATCAAGAAAAGAGTTATCAATTTTTGAAACCAATCGACTGTGATTTAATATTGTCATACATCCTCAAGTGCTTCTAAATCAGGTAGTGTTTTTTTAGATCTTAACTATCCATCTGGTGAGGGGCCATCATTTGTATTTGAAAAGTTTTCTTCTCATTTTTTCCATGTGTTTTCCAAATATGATAGGGTTTTCAAAGAAACAAATCCATTAGGGGATATTCATTCTGAAAATTATATTCCTGTGCCCAAAAGACCCCTCTGTCCTCATCATTTTTTTCCCCTCCAAGATCACCTCCTCAAAAAAATATGGCGCAATCTCCACCTAGACCTCCATTTTTTGTTAATACCTTTGGTCCTATCAATTTTATAGGTATGGATGGTTATCCTAATGTTGTGCCACAAGATGTTAGAAATAGATTGCCTAAATTCCAAGGAAATAATGCTATTACTGGTGATCAACACTTAAAGCTTTTTGTCAATATGATGGAAGAATTTGAAATTGAATATGAAGATGTGTATATAAAATTGTTTATTCATACTCTAGAGGAGGATGCACGTGACTGGTATAAAGCTTTACCATATAATTCAATAGACTCATGGACAAAAATGAAGAATTCTTTTAGGTTGCAATATGGAGATAAAACAAATCCTAGGTTTCTTTTAACGAGAATTTGAAAATACAAAGAAAAATTCAAATGAATAAGTCCATGATTTCAATTATAGATTCCAAAAATTTGAGAAGATTGTCTATCATCTTAAGGCCTAGTGATGAATCATGTTTCATAATGTATTCGATGCATTTGAAAAAAGGCTACATATTATTTAAGGGACAACAACCACCGAAATTTAAGGCAAGCCTTCATTATGACTTTGTAGATTGAAAATAACATCAAGGAAATTAGCAAACCCCTAGGAGGGATGGTATCAAATTGATCAATCCAAACAAGCCTCAATCAAACAAAGTTTTAGATGTGGAGGAAGTTGTAAAAACTTTGGCCAAAGCTGTTAAAGAAATATCTTATAAGATAGCCATAACAGAGAAAGGGATTAGAAAGATTTCCCAAGGTCAACATAAACAAAAAGGAAAACAAAGATTAGGTAATCATCCTAGATGTGATCAGAGATCTGATGACAGAGGTAAAGGGCCCATGGGATCTAGAAATAGACAACCCCAACCTCATGAAAATAGAATGGTGCCCGATCCTTTGATTGCCAAGGTTATTGATGTGGAAGAGGCCAATGAAAATTATTGGTGTAATAGATGCTTCTTGCCCCATTCTCAATGTGAAGTAGATTAGTTAGTTGAAGAAGCTGATGATGATGATTTCGCATGATGGGTTGCTCTACAAGCTCACAACAGGAGAAACATCAACCGAATGTCAGTGCCATAACTACTACTGATTTATGGGATTGCATTCACCGGGTATCATCTCCTCCTCCAACACATACTTTTGAAATAAATATGGTAAAAAAATTTAAATTGACCAATAATGATTTTGAATACTTGAGGGCATTAATGTTTAAAAATTATGATGGAGGAATCCCTTTTGAAGAAGATAGATAGTTGTTGATGAATGCGGTGGTTTCCCAAGAAAAAGAATATAACACTAGGAGTAAAGTTTTCAAAGGGGCAGGGCCATAGGCCAAACCAAAAAATCCATTGCTTACCAGTATCCATAAATAAAATCCTAAAAGGGATGTATCTAGAAATTACCTTGTTGTCCCAAAAAAAACTTATATTCCTCCGCATGCTCAGATCAGTAAAGAATCTTGTGCCATAGGATGAGGTTTTAAGTCTCCTCCCAATGTTGCATTGCCCAAGTATGTTCCTTATGATATTACCCAAATCTTGAGTCGATCAAGGTTTCTGTTCCTATTTTTGAGTTGCTTAGGATTCCTGAGCATAAGAAGAGGGCATTTGAATATTTGGGATTCAAAGAAGAAAATATTACCCAAGGCAGGAATGTAAACAATGTAGAGACTCCTCCTACCATTGCAGAGCTAGAAAAACCACAAGTACTGGAAGAGCTAGGGGAGCCACCTGAAGTTTATTTGGGAACTTCTTTGGTTGAGTCTTAGATGAATGTGGATCCATTTTTACTACTCTTATTATTAAGGACAGGCTGTTACATAACTGCATGTTTGATTCTGGAGCTTCATGTAATGTTATGCCTCTTGAGGTCATGAATGAATTAAATATCAAAGTAATAGAATCTTATCGGAAATGTACTACCATGGATTCTAGAGAAGTGCCAATTGTTGGATGTGTTAAGGGATTGGTAGTGCAACTTGTCGCTTACCCAAGAAAGTACTTGACCCTAGATGTTGTTATTGTTGATTGCCCTACCAAATGGGGGATGTTGTTATCAAGAAAATGGGCTGCTAGTGTGGGTGGTAATGTGATAATGGACATGTCTTATACCATCATACCAATTGAGGGCATCCATGTGAAGTTGTATGGTGAAAATAAGATGCTACATCTCATTGAGGATCCCAATAATTCTTCTTATGAAGTGTTATACACTCGACATTGATGAT
Organism: Taxus wallichiana var. yunnanensis; assembly: GCA_018340775.1. Classification (NCBI taxonomy): domain Eukaryota; kingdom Viridiplantae; phylum Streptophyta; class Pinopsida; order Cupressales; family Taxaceae; genus Taxus; species Taxus wallichiana. The sequence goes on from CM031242.1 coordinate 987,091,555, forward strand.
GATAACTTTTTTGGATATGATGATAGTAAGGAGCGTGAAGTTTATCAATACAAATATCCTGAGCATGTTGGTTCTCCTGGAATTTTGATGTTTGAGGCAGCCTTGAGAAATGTTGAAGAATATGACATAGGCACAAAATATAAGCATGCAAAAATATTGTTAGGTAGCAAGAATCGGGATGGAGAAGAAAAGCAATCATATGTCCATTTGTTGAAGGAATACCAGGAATTCTTAGCGTGGTCGTATTCTAAATGGCCGACACTTGAAACATTTCTTGATTTCTTACTCAGAATCAAGGTACACATCATTTGTATAGTGTAAAATTATTTATATTTGTTTCCTTTCTACATTTTTTTAGTTTTTATTGTCCTTGTACTTGGTGACTAGTTTTTAGGTTAGTTCTTGGGAAGTTGGAAATTTTTTTCTCTTCTCTCGTGAATCGGTGATTGAATCCATTGCCCAATGGATTTGTTTAGAACTTAGTCTAATTTTTTTGTTCTTGTGGCACTCATTAGGAGTCCCATCCCCAAGTTGGAGCTAATTTTGGTGCTTAATTTGATCTTGCCCTAATTTTCCCTAAAAAAATATTCAATCTTCCTGGTTCATCATATTTTTCTATCTCCCGAATGGACGGGTCAAAAATTTTCGTCTGAATTTGTATGTCGTTACTAATTCATTTTCATGCTCTTGGATCAAGTTTAACATGGTATTACTTGTAATTTATCCATCATCGGTAAAAAAACTTCAATTTTGGGCATGTATAGTGAAGTTCTCTGTATTTTACTATTCGACGGGTATCTTTTCCCATAAACTTCTACCTCGGTGTTGGAAAATATGTGGTCTCCTTTGATTGGACAAGGCACAACGGGTTTATTTTATAAACTTGTCACTTTTGGCTACTTTGGCATAAAGATTGAACTCGCCTTGTCGCTCCGTGGATCCTGATTGGTTAGTCAAAGTTTTGAACTCGCAAAGAAAAATTTCTGATTTTTGCCCCAAGGAGTACACATGTCAATAAGTCAAGCAGTTGTGGAATGGCATGCCTTTTTGTGTTTTAAGGCACTATGGTGAAAAAGGTAAAAATGTGAAAAATTGGCAAGCCCCGCGAGAGGACATGTGCCATTCGAGAGTAAGAGTAGGAAGGTGGGTTGTCGAGTATTTTAATGTTTTTAGCTTTATTCGTAAAATAATTAAAGTTATAAAATGGGCGAAAACTCCACCGTGAAGTAGAGAAGGACACGTGGTAGTTTTAAAAGTCAAAGTAGGGAGGTAGACACGTGGTCATCCCTAATTGGATGAGGAACATCTGGTCTATTTTATAAACTTGTAATTTTTTCTATATTTGCAAAAATATCAAATTTTCCCGAGGCTTGAAGTATCTAGATTCGTTGTTTGAAAATTATTGAGTGAATCGAGAGAAGGACACGTGGTAGCATTGAAAGCTCGGAGTGGAAAGGCGGATTGTCAGGGTAACTTGAGAATTTAATCCTTTTTGTGAAAAAAGGAATAAAGTTATAAAGTGAGTCATGGCCCTGAAGATGCCCACATTAAGCCATGTGTCGAGCCAAAAATCAAAAGTGGAGGGGCAGGCCAAAATGTCAAAATTACGCATTTTCTACAAAATTCATAAAATGAAAAAAGAGCCCCAAGCCCGTTTTGACTCAAATTCTTCCATGTGGATGGCTCAAATTCAAAGTTAAAAAGGCAAAATCAATGGTTGTTGTGCATTGCATCTGATTTTTCCACCATTAACGCTCCAAGGTTCCCCGGAGATGTGTTTTTCACATTTTTCTTCATCAAATTTTTATGATTCCCTATCGCTTTACTCAATGAAGTGCAATCAAATGGATATGGAGCTCAATTTGTGAATCTGAGGTGCAAAAATTGAACATTTGAAGTGGAATTTTCTCGGGCACTTGCAAAAAAGGTGAATTACTAGAGGAGCTAGTTGCAGAGAAAAATTATAGAGGGAAAAAAATGAAATGATGAAGAAAAAGGATGTTACATGCGTAAAGGATAAAAAACGTGCTCCCAATTATAACAATAATGCAAATATTCTAAAAGATTCACCTTTTTTAACACCTAGCAAATTTTGGTGGTGAATCTATTAAACGTCCCTTTCTGGAAATCATGATGAAATATGTAACAAACAAAGATGCTTTGAATATTATTTTCTTGGGGTAAAGCTTGGATGTAATTTGAGTATTATAAAGAGCATGAATTAGACATGAAAATATGAGAAATCCCATCTTCCCGAGAGACCATCCGAGAAACTCCGTTAATATCTTTTGTTTTAGATTTGCATGGTGTCAAGTGGTTGTGAGTGTATATCTATTGGTGAGCTCTAAGATTGTTCAAGAAAATTTCCCGTGCTGATGAATCTAATCAATTTCGAATTAATTTGTGTTGATCTTGGGAAAAATTTGTGTTTGCTTTTATTCCAGAATGTCTTCATATAGTTTTTCTTGTTCTTGTTGTAATCTTCTGTTAAAATATCCTTGAATCACACAAAATCCCATAACTATGATAGTCTAGTGGCATTTGTAATTTCATTATTAGAAGATCTTTCATCTTGTAATGAAATAAATAATTTAAAATCACTTTACCTTCATTTGTTCACAAAGATTGTTTTAAGTATTTGGGTGTACCTTGGGTGTGATAAACAAGAGGTTTATAATGTTTAATTGAGTGTTTTAACTCGATCCTTTGTGTTAAATTCTTAAAGATTGTGTGGAAACGTGCAGATTTAGGCCTCCATTAATGCACACCTTTTGGTTGAAGGAATATTTTAGTTATTATGAAGCTTTCTATTTTTGAGTTTTCCAATTGTTATAAAGGCTCTCAAACATATGGAAAATTCAAATGTATCTTGCTTAATCTCCCACCAAAGAAAAATTATTCAAACAACTAATCCTATCTCGAACTAACATTGTTTTTCCCGTGTATCCACAAATGAATAAATTCCAATGTCAAAAATTTGTAGAAGCAATCAGGTTTCAAATGTCTTTAGTAACCTAAGCCTTGTTTAGAAAATATATCCATTCTTCGAAGTGATAACTCATGAGCATTGAATTGTGGTGCATTGATCATATTTTCTCAAGGTTTCCTTTAAAAAATTGTGGAAAGAAATATTTACCAGTATCTTTCACCAATAGAGGTTACAAAATGGTTTATCTTATCCTGGTTGAAAAGCACAACCTAAAATAGTGAGGATAGATCAAGTCCTTTTGAAGGTGCTATCCATTTCTCAAACACCGAGTGACAAAGGGCCATCCGAATTGCCTCCCGCCTACAAAATGACAAATATTGTTATTTTTTTATCTCTTAGTGTCTTGTCAAATCTGTGATGTTGCTCGGCTTCTAAGGAGAATAAATTTGGATACCAACACCCTATATATATATATATATATATATATATATATATATATATATATATATATATATATATATATATATATATATATATATATATATACCATGTGTAAGATGATATGGTTAACGTGCGTGAATCACATTTGTGTTAGTAATGAAGTTTGTGAACCTTACACTAGATGACCCTAAGAGGAACAATCGTTAAGAGTGTATGTGTGGACATAGGAGTTGTGGACAAGGTTTTCATAATCTTGAGCCAAGTATGAGTGAAAAAGTGGACTAAAATATAGACTCGAAAACCTACTTCTATCATTTAGTATACTTTGAGCTTTCTCGAGATATTGTGGATGCACACCACCTTAGGCTAAACTTATGAAAACTAGTGTCCTTTGCTCTCTATTGGGTTCTCCATAAAACAATCCTATGTGATTTTGACTATATTGATCATTGTGGGAGTATGGAGGGATGATTCAGCAGAGATGATGACATTTATATTATTTGATATACTCATTTCTTGTTACATGTATATTTTTACGATCTTAGGCTCGACATTTGAGTGGAAACAAATTGATGAGTACCCCTTTAATGGTTGTATGAGGCTACATATTGATTGTAATGTGCTAGCTCTTATTACGTATTTTATTCGTAAATTGATCATTATATCTTTTCTTGTAATAACTATAAATTTTTCTTGATTGATTTGTTCTTATATTTTGGGCATTTAATTTGGTTGCTACAATAACATGCGGATGTTACACTAACTATGGCTATTTAGCCATTCGCTTTGGTTAGTTTTAAATTTTATTTTCATATTTAAAAGTTTTATATCCTTGCATGTGAAGGCTTGTGATTTTTTCCACTTGGCATTTGAGATGGATTATTATGTTGGTTCTAATGTCGTAAAGTGTTGGAATAGGGTCATGGGATTCATCACGAGTGAGTGAACCTATAGACCTCCTTCATTATATAGGTTTGCCCCCTAAGGAGTTAAAGATAACTAGAGGGTTGTTGAACTACAAGTTATTATGTCACTTAAGTAGGGGTGATGGGGATCTATGCACCGAGGGCCATAAGTTGACTTGGCCTCATAAAATGGAGAAAGGACATGGGGCTCTATGGTTGAGTGACCCAATATTATTGATAGGGATATATGATTGAGTCACCTGATATTCTTTATGGGGCTCTATGGTTGAGTGACCCGATATTCTTAATGGGGCTCTATGGTTGAGTTACCCGATATACGTAAATCTAGTGATGGGGATCTATGGTTGAGTGACCACGTTGGTTTTGGAACTATGATTATTTCTCTTTGATGGTATATGGAGCTATTTTTGATGCTTTGGGAGGTATATGGAGTTGTTTTGTGATATCTTGGGAGATATATAGAGTTGTTTTGTGATTTTTGTAACGTGTGGAGGCGGTATTATGACTTATGTACTCTTATGAGTCTTGTTAGACATTGTTAAGATTGAGGATTGACAATCTCGCTTGGTTAGTATGTATTATTGATATTGAATTGGCATTGTGTTGGTACAATCATGGTCTTTGGGTCATATGATACTACTTGTATATGTATTAGTGTGATGATTTTATTTTTTAGTCATGAGTGTATGTTGGATTAATGTTTGTGACATACTGGTTGGAAATTCTTTGTTATGTGGACTAAGTGTTGGTATTTCCATGGCAAAATTATAGTTCTTGTTATGTTATATAATCATGAAATTATGTAGAAATATGCCTCATGGGTCGGTTGCACTATGTCGAGTTTTGTGTGACATCTTGAGGCCAATTACTATTGGGAACCCATGAACATAAGACAATTGAAATTTTAAACAATGAATATTAAGAGCTTGAGATTAAGAAATATTGTAAAGAAATAAAAGAAAAATTAAGTAAGAAAGCAAAAGATAACTAACTACAAATCTTCATAGAACATTAAAAATTATTATTTTTCCAAACTTAGTCTCTTCCTTGTGGTCTTGTTTTATGAACAGGTTATTTTATTAAACTACATGTGTCATTAATGACCTTCTTGCCTACGTATCCTTAGAGATTCGGTGTTGTGTCACATCGAGGATAATTATCTTCTAAGGGGAGCGAGATATAATGCCCCCTCCCCCTCAATTTCAAACTTTGAATCGTTTAGTGTTAGACACAATTAAAAATAAATAAAAATAACGATCCCTCAAATTTAGAAAATGTACCTAGGATGCTTGAAAGTGGGAGGGTGAGTATTTTCAATGTTTAAATTTTCTTTTTGGATACTTTGGCATCCTCTTTTGATAAGGAACATTTAAAAATTTCTTAACTATAATCTTGTATGCATCCGCTCAGTCTGAGTCAATACATTAGCTGGTATATCACGCAATGGATTCACAATGTACAAGGCATGTGGAATGTTGGAAAAAGGATAAAAATATTATTTCATGGACATCTAGAATTTATTCGGTCTACACATATGGTTTCATTAAAATATGAATTCTTTGAGATTTTTACCTCGTGAAATGAACATGAAATTTATGTTGTTTAAATGTGTTAAGGTTTGAGAATAGAATCTTCCTTGTGGGCTTCTCCTGGACGCATCCTCTCTAGTTAAGATTCCACCATTGGAGTAAGGACTCAGAAGCTCTAAATAAAATACAGTTAATAGGAATTCATTTTTGTAGCGTCCTCCCAACCAGTGCAAATGGGATATTCTGACAGCTGTGGGCATCCACAAATCTTTATAGGAATAGGGATTTACTCTATCTTGGACACATGTATATATTTAGGAAACCCTCATTTTTTTTTATTTCCCATGTTAGCTCAACCCGGAGTATTTGTGTGAATCTTTTGGATTAAAAGGAACGTGGGAATCTTAACAAAACATCTTAGAAAATAATCCTTCATGATGCACACTTCTCTCAAGCCATTCACTACATTTTGGAATAGATTTGTTTCTCACCTTTTAGTATCTGACAAAAACAATAATATATAGTTAGGAGACATTAGGCCAAATAGTAGTTTTCGTTTACTAAACTCCATGTACAAAATCTCGCAAAGTGTTTGATATGTTAAATAAAATGCCATAAAGGATCATAGTATTCTATTTTTTATGGTTGCATGAATTATTGGAATGAGTTCTCCCTAGTGCCTTGAGAATTTGAAGTAAAATTAGGTAACTTGTGTAATACCAACACCATGCCCTCACTAGCAATATACTCAACTTGTGTCTAGATGAGAAACACTGAAAAAAAAGACTTTGAAACTCCAATCATTATGAATTGATAGGTGTAAAGCTTCACCCCCATAACCCTTGTTGTTATCTTCCTAACCTGTGCAACAAAGAAAAAAATATAGAACACATGGACATCCATCAAAGTATGTTGGAAAACAAATTTTTTCTAGTTCTTGTTGAATTGTCCTAGTAACATTTATAACAAATTTGGAAGAAGATGCATGGTATGGGAGATCTTAGAAAAATGACATGTTTGAAGGAAGAAAGCACAAAACATGCATTTTTTTATTAAAATCTCTGAATAAAGAATTGCAATAGTTGGAAGGATCATTTTTATGCATTGGTGTCGGGTGTGGTTTCTTGGAGGAAATACTAAGTTGTATTATATCTCATCATGTGACTTCAAAGTGACACTATGAAAAGCTATCTGCTTTGTGGATCTCATCATGCTTGGTCATATGGCTTGTTCTTGGTGAGTGTGGAAATTTATGTGGCCTCATCAAATGCGAGAGATCGAGGGATTAGCATAAAAAGTATGGATCACTCTTCCTCTCGCTTCAAACTAAACATTTCATCATTTTTTTTAGTGTTGGTTTTCAATATGTTGTATATTAAAATGGAAATGCAAATTAGAATGAATGATATGGATTTTACCTTTCCCGACAATATTTTTCTTTAAAATTTTGAGGAAAATAAATTAAGCCTTTTGAATCATATGCGTGGAGCGCCACATCCAATTCTTAATGGGGAAAAAAACATCAAACAAGATCTATATCAACCCAAGACACCATGAAGTTTATTGACCAAGATGACTAACTAGATTATATGACTTAACGAGGTGAGATTCGATACCCTTTTAAGACTTTAGTCACTTTCGGTTGACATTCCCACTTTATGAAATCATGATCGCTTTTGAATTACAAATGTCGTATTGATTTGGTGTAACTATAAAAACCTCCATATACCTCTAGCATTCATAGAATTGAAACCAACTCTCTATTTAATAAAAAAGATATCATAATTTATATTTACAAGTGGCTATTAGGGCCCATCGATCGTCAGTATCTGATAGAAGTGTTTGATGGGTTTATGATAATTGGTCTTATAGCCACGTTCATAAATTTTTCCCTGTATAACGTAGTTGAATTATGTCGAATCTATAAAGTTCTTTGTTTATAGGGTAGTAGGTAGGAATAGATGAAATTTATGTTTGAACTTAAAACAAGTGGTTTTGGAAACCATACTATAAGCACTTTAGTTGTTTTGGTCAATTTTCGCACACACACAACTTAAGCTAGAAAATATTTCTAAGGATCCCATTGGCTCTGTAAATTACTCGTGAAACAATTTTTTATAGCATTTCAATGTGTGTAGAGTATTATTTAATCAATTACTTTGTATAAATGGATTTTGTAATTTATAGTGTTCTCTCTCTTCTCCCTCTCTCTCTTAAAATAAATATGAAATTGTGGTTGGTCTTGGAAACGTGAATGGATTAAAAATGCAAATGAGTTTGAAATAAAATGAAAATGGGTATGAATTGAGAAATGGTCTAAATATTGTGAGTAGTAAAGAAAATATTTTACAATTTCTCTATCTTCCCTACTCTCTCTCTTGAAAATAATAATGTAAATAAATGTGTGAGGGAATTATATCTCCTCTCTCTCATTATCTCTACATCTCTATGTAATTTGTTTTAAATTACTTGGAATGATGAATGTCCTATTTGTGCTTGAGTGTAAAAGTTGTTCATACATTGTCCTAGGACTGACGCAACATTGGTTGCAGGTACTTTGAACCAAAAGGATTAAGATATTTATATGTTGTAATCAGTGAGATGACATTAAGATATTGTATATTTCTATGAATTACAAATGTTAACTGAAAGTGAATGAAAGAGGATTGTATTATCAACAATAATGTGTTGAAGAATTTTGTTCCTCCCGGACTCTTATATTTCTAGCACTATATATGGAAAACTATGTTATTTGTATCTGTCTTGTGTTAAATATAACCTTACAACACTAGTAGGAGTGACACATAATTAATGTAGGAAAAACTATGTTAGCTAGATAAATGAGGAAGAAATTTGAATTTTATAAATGGGTAAAAATCATACCATTAACTTCAAAGGTGTTAATACCATTTGAATTTAAATATGGATCTCATGGTTTAGATGATTGAAACAATCACTTGCCTAATAGTTATTGCGGTTCGTAGATAAAATCAAAAATTTTGAAGTAGCTTATCAATTTAAATCATATAAATCTAGTAAGTATTCAACCTTTATTGTATCCTCCCTCTCAATCATGTCTTAACAAATACTTTGAATTCTCACAATTAGACTTCTTGTCCTACACTTAAAAAAATTATTCAAAGAAAATTTCTATAACTCAACCGACCTTGCACAAAGCAATATATCAGTTGACTAACTTTTGTTCATAGGAAAAATCATACTAACACTTCCTAGTGTCAAATATCTACTCATCTTCTTGAACAAGTTAGCGTTTAATGTTCCCATTTGACCTTGGTGTCCTAGTGATCAACGATATTCCTAAGAAGATAGTTTGGGATACCTTAATCACCGAGTGAACCCTTTGTAAGATCTTTATGATATAAGTGTACTTAGTGCACTTGTTTACTATGCATTAAACGTCTCATGTTAATGATCTTTTTCCTCACAAATAACTATGTCACCTTGGCTAGTAAAAACTTTACACCTTCATCACTTATGAATGTTTATCGGGATAAGTATGTTTCACACCTCAAACAAATATATAGTCATACGTAGAACCTTGAGTACATTTGGAATTAAAATAAACCTAATGTAACCCTTTATAATCTAGGTGTTAAAATTAAGTGAGAAATGGTAGTCTTGGAATACCTCAAGTAGCACAAAACTTAAGAAGACAAGGACATTCGATTACTCTAATTGTTTCTTGTGCTAGGGGTGTAGAAATTCTTAAGTAGAAATGAATGTAATACATCGAGTGACCTCTCAAGATGATAATTAACAAAGGATTTATGATGTATTGTTACCTATGATTGTAAATATTATCTTAGAATGATTTTTAAATGCATAAAATTATATAACTTTTGCATTTGGACTCCCTTTATCCCCCTTAGATAATTGTGCTTCTTAGTAGCAGATTACCATGTGCTTTCTTGTAGGTGTATTTATTTCAATCCATGATTACTTTTGAATTTAATTAATCATGAAACCTCTCTTAATGGTATTAGTGAAATAAAAGATGTTGCATTTTAATAAATGGTTTAAATAGTTCTTTGGAAGAAAATTGAAAAGCATACGCTATTGGGTTGTCTTGTTATATGCTTTAATACTTGGGTTTTTAAGAGTGATGAAATAATTTATTAGGTACAGGGTCACCACTCCTTGTAGTCATGAATCTCTAAGTGTAAATTATGTGTCATTTGAATTATAATTGCTCTAAAACAATGCCAATAATATTCCCAACTAACCATTTAAGGATAATGGGAAACAAGAATAAATAAGACACTTGTTTAGAAATAAAGTTATGCTTGAAGTATTCATAATTGATTTAGGAATTCTCATTTTGTAAAAAAATACGAATCGTCCTTGGATAAATCAAGAACTCGAGCCAACATAAAGTCTTATATAGAAAAATAAAAAAATTATGATGTGAAAATGTTAAATCGACTTAATCTAATCATTGAACTATGGAAAACAGTAACATGAAAAATAGGGTACTATGATGCAAGGATGTTTATGATAAGAGGTGTCTTGAATCTAAGTCACCCTTAAATCGAAGAATTCCTTCCTTGTCATCACGTTAGTTTTCCTTGGCTAGTAAAGGTAAATTTTAAATAACAAATATATGTCTCAAAAAGTAAAACCTTAACATCTTGTTAGTTCCTTTTCTTAACAAGAATAAAGTGTAACGTCTCATTAAACGTATTTTGACAAACTATTTAACGTAAGAATGAATATTAGGAGGTTCATAGTTGTTTAAATTGAATTTAATTAAAAATGAGTTGTGGATAATTAATGGAAACTAAGAAAGCAACCGATAGTGCATCCTCTCTTAAAGGCTAATGCTATACGAAAATAAAGTATTTGAAGTTTTAGATAAAGGAAATTTTACACCCTTACCTGTCAAATTCAATGGAAACCTATAAGCTTATATAATGAAAAAACTACATGTAATAAATATGTAAACCGTAAAAAGTCCATGTTGTGGAGTATGCCTATCTGTGTGCCTTACCATAGTGGGTCGGTGTTGTATTTTGTCATTTTTTGAAATTTTCCTTTGATGTGCATCTTGTGTTTCATGTTATATATGTGGGTCCATGGTTATGCAAATGTCTCATATGTTATATATTATCCCGAGTGACCCTATGTGAGGTTATGTATCAAGCAATATAAGCCAATAAAAAATTAATCTTGTTTCTATGTGTTCTATAGTTGTGTGAAATGTGGGTGCTACAAGAAGTATTTATTCTTATAACATTTCATCGTGGAAAGGCTGAATGAATATTTACCCTTCTGATTGAAATAAGTTCTCTGCTATCAAATGAGAAATAAGGATTATGGACCTCCAAATATATGTCATTTATCATGCCTCATAAATAATGTATAGGCATGTTCATTCATTTTATGGAAAAATAGTTTTTATTTTTGATGAGTAATGCACTCAACTAGGAACTAGATTACATAAATTGTCGGCATCTCTAGTCATTATCCGGAGGAAGCATATAGCAGATTTATAATTACAAGTAAGCATACAACTAAACTAGTGATCATCATTGTCGGGTATCTCTAGGCCTTGCACTCAACAAGACTCGATCTCTACCGGCTCATTGAAAGCCATACAACATCACCAATAAAGAAATGGCGATATGTCATGTTTATAAATATATTATTTGATTAATCATTATATAAGATATTCAAAACTCGAGCTCTAACTTCATGGCCATGGCCATACCTCATATTAACAAACTAACCTCTAAATTCATTCAATTGCACTATGCCATTAAAAACAACAAGAAATCATAAAAAATGATGAATAATGATGCAAAATTTGCATCTTCGAGTTCTATGAATGTCAATGGTGGAAAAATTAGATGCAATGCACAACTATCGTTGATTCTCGCATCTTTGAATTTGAGTTGTCCACATGGAGAAATTTGATTCGAAACGGGCATGGGAGAACTTTTTAACATTTTATAACTTTTGGAAAAAATGAATTTTTTTAACATTTTTCCCCACCCTTCAGCCCTTTGAAAATGGGCGTGACACGTGGCTCAATGTGGGTCCCAAAAGAATCACAGTTCGATTCTACGATTTTACATCTTTTTGGAAAAATAGGAAAATTTTCCAAATTCTCTCTGATGGCCCGCACCTCCGCCTTTGAATTTTCAATGCAGTTTAAACTAACTCTAGTGGGGCCACACTTAACTTTTATACTCGTATTCCCTTTTTCACCAAAAAGGGATTAAATTCTCAAACTCCCCAGGTGATCCACCTTCTCACATTGACTTGTCAAAGTTGCCACATGTTCCTCTCTCGATTGGAGCAGAGTTGTAGTTCACATTATAACGTTAGTTCTTTTGAAGTTAAAAACATCAAAGTAACCCAACATTCCACCTCCCGCTTTGACTTTTCAATGACACATGTCTTTCTCTCGATTGGAGCAGAGTCAGCGGTTCACATTTTAACTTTTATCTTTTTGAAGTTAAAAACATCAAAGTAACCCAACATTCTACCTCTTGCTTTGACTTTTCAAAGCTACGTGTCCTTCTCTGATTGGAGGTGGAGTTTTGGCCCATTTTTATACATTATTCCTAGTTTTCCAAAGCAAGGCAAAAAAATTCAAAGTTCTCCGTTGATTAGCATTTCCTCCGCCTTTGACTTTTCAAACTGCCATGCATCCACTTCTAATTCATAGTAGAGTTTCAGTTCACTTTGCAAATTTATCCCTTTTACAAAATAAAGTCAAAAACTTCAAAGGAACCCAACAATATGCCACTCCATCTTTGACTTAGAAGTTGCCACGTGTCCTCTCGCAGGCCTTAGGAATTTCTTTTAATTTTTCTCTTTTCCATAATGCCTTAAGCATAAAAAAGGTCTGCCATTCCATAACTACTTAACTTGTTGACACGTGTACATCTTTGGGGAAAAAATAAAAAATTTTCTCTGCCACTTAATAATTTTGAACCAATCGGATGCGATGGAGCCAAGGGGCGAGTTCAAATTTTTTTCCAAAAGTGACAAAAATGAAAATTTTATAGCATTTTTCCACCATCCCACAACCAATCAAAGGAGGCCACATATTAGTAGATGTTTGAGATGGAATTTGATGGGAAAATACACCCATCAAATAGTAAAAAACATAGAACTTCACCATTTTCACTCAGAATTTAAAATTTTGTCAAGGATGGAGAAATTGTAAGTAAAACAAGGCTCCATGAAATTTACGACCATGGGAATGGATTATCAAAGTCATAAAAGTGAAGATTGAACATTTCATGCACCAAATAGAGGAAATAGAAAACAGAGCACGTAGAGTTGAAGATTTTTAGGGAAAATTAAAAATTTCTTCCAACAAATTTAGGGCACAATCAAATCGAGCACCAACAAAGGGTCTCCACTCGTAGTAGTCATGAATCTATAAGTGTAAATTATGTTTCATTTGAATTACAATTTTTCTAAAACAATGCCAATACGAGTCTAAATTAACCATGTAGGAATAATGGGAAACAAAAGTAAATAAGAAACTTGTTTAGAAATAAAGTTATGCTTGAAGTATTCATAATTTATTTAGGCATCCTGTTTTTGTTAAAAAAATATGAATAATCATTGGAAAAACCAAACATTTGAGCCAACACAAACTCTTATATAACAAAATAAAGAATTTTATGATATGAAAATGTTAAATCAAATTAAACTAATTGTTTAACTATGGAAAACTCAACATAAAAAATAGGGTACTATAATGGAACTATGTTTATGGGATGAGGTTTCTTGAATCTAAATCACAACTACATCTTAATAATTTCTTCCTTGAGATCACATTATTTTTCCTTGTATAAAGAAAGGTAAATTTTAAATAATTAATATACGTCTCGAAAAGTAGAACCTTAACATCTAGTTAGTTCCTTTTTGTAACGAGAATAAAATTTGATGTCAATTAAAAATATTTCAAGAAAAAATATTTACCTTAAGAATGAATATTTAGAGGCTCATAGTTATTTAAATTGAATTTAATTAACAAATGAGTTATGGATGATTAATGGAAACTAAGAAATGAAATAACCTTTCACCCTCTTTTAAAGGCCAACGCTATACAAAAATAAAGTATTTGAGGTTTTAGATACGGAAATTTTACACCCTTACCAATCAATTTCACTAGAAACCTATAAGGTTATACAATGGAAACACTACATCTATTAGATATGTAAACCATAATATCGCTATTTTGTGGAGTATGTCTTACTTGTGTTCCTTACCGTAGTGGTTTGTTGTTGTACTTTGTCATTTTTTGAAATGTTGGTTTGATGTGAATCATTTGTTTCATGTTGTATATGTGGGTCCATGGTTACACAAACATCTCATGTGTTATACATTTTCTTAAGTGACCCTATTTGATGTTATGTATCAAGCGATGTAAGCCAAAAAAAATTTATCCTATTTTAATCTCTCTTGTATTTTTGTGTGCAAAATTTGGGTGTAACATATGATATCAGAGCGGAGGTTCAATCTCTTGAACATGTGGGATAGATGGAAGTTGTGATGATTTTGCATAGTGGTGGTGGAGATGGGAAGAGTAATGTGATATATGTTGTGATGTGACCGGTGTTGTAATTGTGATATTATGAACGCACGTGTTTTACATGTCACTTAGTGTGTATTTGTTATCATGTTGATGTGCTTGTGATGAGATTATTTTCTCTTTTTTTTTGGACTCAATGAGGATTTCACGTGTGATTTTCCTCCTTTTTATGTGTGAAAATAATGTTATTGCGGATTACGAGTGGTTGATAGTTTTTTTATTTTGCGATATGTAGGTGTGTTGATGTGTTGCATGGCAAATTGGTGTAGAGTGAATTCGATTGTATTGTTATGTCATCATCGTGTTGTGATGAATCATGTGTATCACCATGTTATTTTGAAATTGACTATATGTTGTAATTTTAGTAAATGTGTTCATCATACGTATAATTTTATCGAAATTGTAAAATATAAAGAATAATTCTAATGAATCAGTCCATGATTTCAATACTAGATTCTACAAAACTTTGAGAATATTTTCTATCATCTTAAGGCCTAGTGATGAATCATGTTTGATAAAGTATTCTGATGCATTTGACAAAAAGGATGCATATTATTTAAGGGACAAAAACCCTAGAACTTTGAGGCAAGCCTTCACTATGGCTTTGTAGATTGAAAATAACATCAAGGCAATTGGAAAACCTCCTAAGAGGGAGGGTATCAAATTGATCAATCTAGAAAATCCTCAATCAAAAAAGTTGTAGATCTAGAGGAAGTTGTAAAAAAATTTTGCCGGTTTGTTAAAGAAATATCTTATAAGTTAGCCAGAGCAGAGAAAGGGATTGGACAGAGTTCCCAAGGTCAGCACAAACCACAAGGCCAAGAAATATTTGGTAATCATCCTAGAGGTGATCAGAGATCTGATGACAGAGGTAAAGGGCCCATGGGATCTAGAAATAGACAGCCCCAACCTCATGAAAATAGAATGGTGCCCACCCTTTTACTTTGCCACTTGCAGTTGCTGGTGGAAGATGCCAATGAAATTGATTGGTGTGATAGATGCTTCTTGCCCCATTCTCCATGTGAAGTAGATCAACAAGTTGAAGAAGCTGATGATGATGACATGGATGATGATGTCTGCATGATGGGTTTCTCTACAATCTCACAACAGGGAGCAACTTCAACCGAATTAATAAGTGTCATAACTACTATAGATTTCGGGATTACATTCACTGGGTATCATCTCTTCCTCCCACTCATACTTTTGAATTTCCCAATAATGATTTTGAATACTTGAGGGCATTAATGATTAAAAATTATGATGGAGGAATCCCTTCAAGAAGATAGGCGAGTTGTTGATGAATGTGGTGGTTGTCAAAGAAAAGACTATAACACTAGGAGTAAAGTTGTCGGAGGGACAGGGCCATAGGCCAAACCAAAACTCCATTGGTTACCAAAGATCCCTAAAGAAACTCCCAAAATGGATGCATCTCGGAAAAGGCCTTGTCCCAAAACAAAATTTTATTCCTCCCCATGCTCAAACCGTAAAAATCCCGTGCCATCGATGAAGTTGTAAGTCTCCTCCCAATGCTACATTGCCCAAGTATGTTCCTTATGACATTGCCCAAATCTTGAGTCAAATCAAGGTTTCTGCTCCTATTGTTGATTTTCTTAGGATACCCGAGTATAAGAAGAGAGGCATTTGAATATTTGGGATTCAAAGAAGAAAGGATTACCCAAGGCAAGAATTTAAACAATGTAGAGACTCCTCCTAACATTGTAGAGCTAGAGAAACAAAAGTACTAGAAGAGCTAGGGAGCCACCAAGTTTATTTGGGAACTTCTTTGGTTGAGTCTCAATTGAATGTGGATCCATTTTTTACTACTCTGATTATTAAGGACATGTTATTACATAACTGGATGTTTGATTCTAGACCTTTATGTAATGCTATTCCTTTTGAGGTCATGAATGAATTAAATATCAAACTAACAACTTATGGGAAATGTACTTCCATGGATTCTAGAGAAGTGCTAGTGGTTGGATGTGTTAAGGGATTGGTAGTGCAACTTGTAGCTTACCTAGGCAAGTACGTGACCCTAGATGTTGTTATTATTGATTACCCCGCCAAATGGGGATGTTATTATCAAGAAAATGGGCTGCTAGTGTGGGTGGTGATGTGCAAATGGACATGTCTTATGCCACCATACAAATTGAGGTAAGACTTGTGAATTTTTATGGTGAAAATAAGATGCTACATCTCATTGAGGATCCCAATAATGCTTCCTATGAAGTGTTAAAAACGACATTGATGCTTATAAATTTGTTCAATATGCTTTGATAGTAAGAAGCGTGAAGTTGATCAATGCAAATATCCCGAGCATGTTGGTTCTCTTGTAACTTTGATGTTTGATGTAGCCTTGAGAAATGTTGAAGAATATGACCTTGGCATAAAGGATAAGCATGGAAGAATCAAGGTTAGATAAAGAACTAGGATGGAGAAGAAAAGGAAGCATATGTCCAAATGTTGTAAAAATATTAAGACTTCATGGCGTGGTTATTCTAAATGGCCACCACTTGAAACATTTACTTGATTTCTTACTCAAAATAAAGCTACACATAATTTGTATAGTGTACAATTGTTTGTATTTTTTTCCTTTCTTTGTTTTTTTGGTTTTTGTTTGTCTTGGTCCTCGACCGATTTTGCTAGTTTTTCACTTGGTTCTTGGGAATTTGGAAATTGTTTTCTCTGCTCTCGTAAATCAGTTCTTGACTTCGTTTCCGAATGGATTTGTTTTTCTCTTGGTGTTTTTTTTTGTTCTTGTGGCGTTCTCTCGGGAGTTCCCATCCTCGAGTCGAGCCAATGTTGGTGCTTGATTTGATCTTGCCCTAATTTTTGCTAAAAATTTCTTCAATATGCTTAGTTCATCATATTTTTCTATCTCCCGAATGGACGCGTGAAATATATTCTTTTGCATTTGTATGTCATTGCTAATCTATTTCCATGGTCATGAATCAAGTTTAACCTGGTATTACTTACAATTTCTCCATCCTAGGTAAAAAAATTCAATCCTGGGTGTGAATAGTGAAGTTCTCTGTATTTTACTATTTGATGGACATATTTTCCCCATCAAATTCTACCTCAACATTGGAAAATATGTGGTATCCTTTGATTGGACAAGGCATGGAGGGTTTATTTTATAAACTTGTCACTTTTGGCTACTTTGGCATAAAGATTGAACTCACCCTATGGCTCCGTCGATCCTCGATTGGTTAGTCAAAGTTTTGAAGTGGCGGAGCAAATTTCTTATTTTTTCCCCAAAGGTGTACACGTGTCAATAAGTCAAGAAGTTATGGAAAGGTAGGCCTTTTTTGTGTTTTAAGGCACTATGGTGAAAAAGGTAAAAATGTTAAAAAAATTCCTAAGGCCAAAGAGAGAGGACACGTGGCGAGAATTTGAGAGTAAGAGTGGAAAGGTGGGTTGTCGGAGTACTTTAAAGTTTTGTAGCTTTATTCTATTAAAGGAGTAAAGTTATAAAATGGGCCGAACTCCACTATGAATAAGATAAGGACACGTGGCGCTTTGAAAATTCAAAGTAGGGAGGTGGACAAGTGGTCATCTCTAATTGGATTAGGCACGTTGGGTCTATTTTATAAACTTGTCATTTTTTCTATATTTACAAAAATATCAAATTTTCCCCAAGGCCTGAAGGATCCTTATTGGTTTTTCAAAAGTTATTGAGTGAATCAGAGAAGGACACATGGTAGCATTGAAAGGTCGGAGCGAAAAGGTGGAATTTTTAGGGTAACTTGAGAATTTAATGCTTTTTTAAAAAAAGGAATAAAGTTATAAAGTGAGTCATGGCCCCGAGGACGCCCACATTAAGCCACGTGTTGAGCCCAAAATCAAAAGTGGAGGGGCGGGCCAAAATGTCAAAATTCTGCATTTTCTCCAAAATTCATATAATGCAAAAAAGTGCCCCAATCCCGTTTTGACTCAAATTATTCCACGTGGACGGCTCAAATTCAAAGTTAAAAAGGTAGAATCAACGGCATTTGTGTATCGTCTAATTTTTCTACCATTAACGCTCCAAGGTTCCTGGAGATGTGTTTTTCGCATTGTTCTTCATCAATTTTTTATGACTTCTTGTCATTTTTATCAATGAACTGCAATCAAATGGATATGGAGCTCCATTTGTGAACCTGAGGTGCAAAAATTGAACATTTGAAGTGAAATTTGCTTGAGTACTTGAAAAAAATGTGAATTACTAGAGAAGCTAGTTGCAGAGGGAAAAGAATGAAATGATGAAGGAAAAGGATGTTGCATGCATAAAGGATGAAAATCGTGCTCCCGATTAGAACAATGATGCAAATATTTGAAATGATTCACATTTTTGAAAACCTAGCAACTTTTGGGCGTGAATCTGTTAAACGTCCCTTTCTAGAAATCATGATGAAACACGTAAAAACACAAATGCTTCAATATTCTTTTGTTGGGGGAAAGCTTGATGTAATTTGAGTATTATAAAGAGCATGAATAAGACATTCAAATGCTCGGGGTTCATTTTCACAAGAAAATATGAGAAATCCCATCTTCCTGAGAGACCATTTGAGAAACTTTTTAATCTCTTTTGTTTTAGATTTGCATCATGTCAAGTTAGTTGCGAGTGTACAACCATTGGCGAACTCTAAGATTGTTCAAGAATTTTTCCCTTACTGATGAATCTAATCAATTTTGAATTAATCTGTGTTGATCTTGGGAAAAAGTTGTGTCTACTTTTATTCCATTATGTATTCATATAGTTTTTCATGTTCCTGTTGCAATATTATGTTAAAATCTCTCTAAATCACACAAAATCTCGTCCATGTGATAGTCTAGTGGCATTTGTAATTTCATTATGAGAAGAGCTTTCATCTAGTACTAAAATAAACAATTTAAAATCACTTTACCTTCATTTGTTCAGAGAGATTGTTTGTATTAATTTGGGTGTTCCTTAGGCATGATAAACTAGAGGTTTCTAATGTTTAATTGAGTCTTTTAACTCGGGCCTTCTGTTAAATTCTTAAAGATTGTGTGAAAACGCATGATTTGGGCCTCATTAATGCACACCTTTTGGTTGAAGGAATATTTTAGTTATTCTGAAGATTTCTATTGTTGAGTTTTCCAATTGTTGTAAAGGCTCTCAAAGATCTGGAAAAGTCAAATTTATCTTGCTTAATCTCCCACAAAATAAAAATTATTCAAAAAACTAATCCTACCTGAACCACCCCTGTTTGTCCTGTGTATCCACAAATGAATAAATTCCACTATCAAAAATATGTAGAAGCAATCAGGTTTCAAATGTCTTTAGTAACCTAAGCCTTGTTTAGAAAATATCTCCATTCTTCAGAAGTGACAACTCGTGAGAGTTGAATTGTGGTGCATTGATCATATTTTCTCAAGGTTTCCTTTAAAAAATTGTGCAAAGAAAGATTTACTAGTATCTTTCACCAACATAGGTTAAAAATAGGTTCTCTTACCACGGTTAAAAGGCACAACCTAAAATAGTGAGGATATATCAAATACTTTTGAAGGTGTTATCCATTTCTCCAACAACGAGTGACAAAGAGCCAACCGAATCACCTCCCCCACTCTACAAAACGACATATATTGTTATCTCTGCATCTCTCGAGTGTCTTGTAAAATTTGTGATGTTGCTTGGCTTCGAGGGAGGAAAAGTTTAGATACCAACACCAAAGTGGTGCCACTCTGGGGAAAAATTGAGTAATATTTGAAGTATTTGTGAATCCACCATCAACAACACCCAAAGTGGTGCCATTTTCGGGAGAAATTGAGTAATATTTGAAGTATTTGTGCTTCCACAATCAACAAAACCAAAGTGGCACCATTGTCGGGGAGAAATTGAGTAATATTTGAAGTATTTGTGCATCCACCATCAACAACACCAAAGTGGCGCTGTTGCTGTGACTTATTGGAGCATTTAAGCAGTATTTGAGTAATTGAGCCCGTCAACAACACCAAAGTGGCACTGTAGCCAGGGAGAATTTAAAGTATTTGTGCATCCACCATCAATAGCACCAAATTGGTGCACCGTTGTCAGTGAGTCTTTAAAGTTCCTCAATATTATTTGACCTTGGTAATACTTTTTACATAGTTTATTATGAAAATACTTTGTTTAAATGTCATCCTTTGCTAGGATTTGTAAGAATTGTGTGGAATTACAAGTTCATTGTGCGGTATTTCTAGTTTCCAATTGTTATTGCACTAAATTTGTATAAATAGTGATAAATATTGGTAAAGGAAGGTCAGATCCATCAATCTTTACAAAGATTAGATGTTGATAAGATATTTGACACATTACTCATAGTGCATTTGCACAACTAAGGTGAAAATCCTTAGTGGCAACTCCATGTTAATTTGAAATTCGATAAATACTAGTTCCTTAACCTTTGTTAAGTGGATTTTGTTGTTAGGAAATAAGAGATAAAATATGGGGAATAATCCCTTATAGAATCACAACAAAGAGAGAAACTAATATGCGTAAAATATTGCAGATCTCAAATAAAAGTG
The DNA here is from genome assembly GCA_018340775.1 of Taxus wallichiana var. yunnanensis. Classification (NCBI taxonomy): domain Eukaryota; kingdom Viridiplantae; phylum Streptophyta; class Pinopsida; order Cupressales; family Taxaceae; genus Taxus; species Taxus wallichiana. The sequence continues at coordinate 987,112,462 of CM031242.1, forward strand.
CAAAATAAATAACACAACACGAGAGACCAGATTTAACGTGGTTCACCCAATTTGGGCTACGTCCACCAAGAATCACTTGCTCAGATTTTATTACAAGCCTCCACTCTCTCAATACAATACCCAGATCCGTTTGGAGCTATGCTCAACAAACTCTATAGAATTCACACTTGAATTCAAAACACATCTGCAATACATTTTCTTGTACATTTATCATATGCATAAGACCATATAAATAGACAACTACTTAAGCAATTTGATACAAAACCATGGGTATCAAAACTAAGGGCAAAAACCATGGGTATCAAAACAATGGGCAAAAGACCGAAAAAACCATGGGCCCAAAAACAGCCCATAACGGTTACCCATTACCCATGGGTTAATAAACCACCCATGAAAATTTTCTTCGGGGGCCCCGAACCCCCTTGACCCGCTCACCGGTGAGTGGGACCGCCGTAAAATACCCAGTTAACACATAGAAGGTGTACCACATTCTAACATGCAAATAGGCTCCACAAACATAACAATCTCCCACTTGGAGACTGATTTCCACTGAGCAAGCTTCTCAACCCTTCACTGTCATCTGCGAAGGCCAACCAAAGCTGAACATAGCTTTAGTTTATCCCTTGTGACCACCTTGGTCATCATGTCTGCAGGATTCTGACTGGTATGAATCTTCTCCAACTTCAACTTATCTTCCTCCAAAGCTGTCCTGATGAAGTGATATCTCAACTGTATATGCTTCATCCTGGAGTGGAAAGTAGAGTTCTTAGCTAGGTGTATAACACTCTGACTATCACTATATAGCTTACATTCCTCCTGCTTATGCCCCAACTCCTCAAGCAATTGTTGTAGCCAAATCATCTCTTTGCTTGCCTCTCGTGGCAAGAACATAATCAACCTCCATGGTTGACAAAGCCACCAGCTTCGTAGTCGTGAAATTTAGCTCACTTTGTTGTCCCACCTACAATATAAATATAACCTGTCATGCTCCTCCTACTGTCTACATCTCCAGCCATCTCGAATCTACATAACCACGTAAAGTGGTGTTTCGATCCACTGTAGCACAAAACTATCCCCATGGTTCCTCTCAAATACTAAAGGATCCACTTTACTGCTTGCCAATGCTCTTTACCCGGATCACTCATAAATCTAATCACATCTCCCATTGCATGGGCAATATCGAAGCCTAGTGCATGCCATAGCATACATCAAACTACCAATTGCTGATGAGTAAGGTACCTTGGACATCTGGTTTCTTTCCTATTGTCTTGGGACACTGCTCCTTTGATAACTTAAAATGGCTTGCCAAAGGGGTCCCAACCAGTTTAGCATCCTGCATGTTAAACCTATCCAATACCTTCTTAATGTACTCTTCCTGAGATAAAGTCAACTTTCGTTCCTTCCTATCCCGAGTTATCCTCATACCAAGGATTTGTCTCATACCCCCAAATCCTTCATATCAAAGGATTCACTTAGTTGTTTCTTGAGTACTTTTATTTCCTGCATGTTTTTACCTGCAACCAACATGTCATCAACATACAAACATAGGATAATATAACTTCCATCCTCAAATTTCTTTGTATACACGCAATGGTTAGAATGACATATAATATAACCTTGCTCCATCATGAAGCTATCAAAATTCTTATACCATTGACGTGGAGCTTGTTTCAAGCCATACAAGCTCTTCTTCAGTTTGCACACCATCTCCTCTTTACCTTTGACTTCATATCCTTCTGGTTGCTGCATATATAGATCCTCCTCCAAATCACCATGGAGAAATGCAATCTTTACATCTAACTGTTCTAAGTGCAAGTCTTCTGCTGCCACTATTCCAAGAACAGTTTTGATAGAAGTCATTTTTACTACAGGAGAAAAAATCTCATCAAAATCTATACCTTGTTTCTGTGCAAACCCCTTGACCACCAACCAGGCCTTATATCTTTTCTTTCGTCCTTCTTCATCTTTAACTCAGTACACCCACTTGTTCTTTAATGCTCTTTTACCTTTTGGTAGCTTCACCAAATCCCAAGTCTGGTTCTCCATGAGAGACTTATGCTCCTCATCCATGGCTTCCTCCCACTTCTTACTAGCATCTACCTGCATTGCTTCATCAAAGCTCTCTGGCTCTCCACTATCAGTGAGTAATAAATAATAAAGAGAAGGAGAAAACCGTTCAGGTTCTTTTCTTACCCTAGAAGACCTCCTTACTGTAGGAGTTTGGGGTTCCTGTTGAGTAGGTTCCTAAAGTGATTCATGGGTCACTTTCCCATCCGGAAGATCCTCTACCGCTGCATATTCTTTCTTGGATACTTCCCTGTTTTCCTGTAACTGTTTCTTATACATGACTTTCTCATTAAAGACGACATCCCTAGACCAAATGATTTTCTAGTCCTTAATACTCCAACATTTAAACCCAAAGTCATCACCACCATAACCAATGAAAGTACATTTTTCTGATTTAGCCTCTAGCTTGGTCCTATCATCCTTGTCTATATGAACAAACACTTCACATCCAAAGACTCTAAGAAATGAATAATCAACTTTCTTACCATACCATGCCTCCTCAGGTATGCCTCCATCCAAGGCACTTGAGGGTCCTCTATTTATCAAGTACACAATTGTGCTCACCACTTCTACTCAAAAAGAAAGAGGTAGTCCTGCATGTAACCTCATGCTCCTAGTACGTTCCATTATTGTTCTGTTCATCCTTTCTGATACCCCATTCTCTGTGGAGTTCTGGAACCGTCTTTTGCCTGCGTATTCCATTCTTGGAACAATAATCATTAAATTCATTGCTGTAGTACTCCCCTCCATTATCCGACCTAAGACATTTTAGCTTAAGACCTGTTTCATTCTCTACCAAGGCTTTCCATTTAACAAAAGTGTCAAATACATCAGATTTGTTTCTAATACAATAAACCCAAACTTTCCTTGTTGCATCATCAATAAAAGTAACATAATAACTTGAACCCCCAAGAGATGATACCTGAGCCGGGCCCCACACATTAGAATGTACCAACTCTAACTTAATCTCTTTCTTCGTAGGTCTAACCTTGAGAAACCTTACTCACTTTTGTTTCCCATATATGCAGTTTCTCACAGAAATCCAAACCTATTTCTGTATATCCAGGAAAATTCTTCTTTATGATGTCCATGCCCTTATGGCTCATATGACCGAGCCTATAGTGCCATAATGTTGTATTTGTATCTAAAGCCACAAGATTACAATCATTAGTACTATCAATGGTTAAATACAAGGTTCCAACCTTCTTACCTCTTGCCACCACAAGAGCACCCTTAGTAACCTTCCAAGAGTTAGCTGTAAATATCACAGTACAACCATCACTTCCCAATTGCCCCGCCGATATCAAATTTCTCCTTAATGTAGGCACATGTCTGACATCCTTCAATAGCCATGTATTCCCATTCTACATCTTAACTTGAACAGAACCTTTTCCAACTATACTGCAAGGCTCATCATCACCAAGAAAACATGCCCAAAATCCCTTGAACATAATCAACAAAATAATGCCTATGTGGAGTAGCATGGAAAGAAGCCCCCGAATCTAAAACCCAAGATTCAATAATATTATGCAAAGAAAGAATCAAAGCATCCTGACATACATTACCCGATGCCACATTTTCCTCCTTGTTTTCTTCTTGTTGTTTCTTCTTATCCCGAAGCTCCCAACAATCCTTCTTTGCATGCCCAGGCTTTCCACAATTCCAGCATACAATCTTGTTCTTGGATTTTGACCTTGCCCGATCTTTTGATTTTCCATGGTTTCCTCTATTCTTCTATCTCCCTCTAGTTTCCACTATCAAAGCATTCCCTGAAGTAGAAGATTCCCCAGAGCTTTTTCTTCACATTTCCTCGCTTAGAATCACCCCTACAACATCCTCAAACTTCAACTTCAAGTTAGCTGAACCGAGTTACTTACCACCATTACTAGGCTATTCCAACTCTCAGGTAAAGAGCACAGAATTAATAAAGCCCTAACTTCTTCATCAAATTCTATTGTAACTGAAGCTAACATATTCACAACCGTATTGAAATCATTTAAATGATCTCTACTGAACTATTCTCAGACATCTTCATATTAAACAACTTTTTCATTAAAAATATCTTGTTAGAGGTAGGGGTTTTTCATACAACTTCCCTAATGCATCCATTAGATCTTTTGTAGTATTTTCCTTTGAAACATTAAATAATACCGAAGATGCAAGACATAGCCGGATCATTCCAAGTGCCTTCTGATCCAACAAATCCCATTCTGCATCTGTCATACTCGAGGGTTTGTTCACCTTCTCAGACAACAGAGTATAAAGATCCTTCCGATAAATGTAATCTTCCATCTACATCTTCTAAAGACTAAAATTCTACCCGTTGAATTTATCAACCCTAGATCTTCCTTCATCTACCATAGCTCCCACTCAAGCTAAAAACTTTCCCTATGATTCAACACTTCAACAAACCAAACCAGGCTCTGATACCAATTGTTAGGAAATAAGAGATAAAATATATGGAATAATCCCTTATAGAATCACAACAGTAGAAACTAATATGCATAAAATATTACAGATCTCAAATAAAAGTGTAGAATAAATAACACAACACAGAGAGACAAGATTTAACGTGGTTCACCCAATTTGGGCTACATCCACCAAGAATCACTTGCTCATATTTTATTACAAGCCTCCACTCTCTCAATACAATACCCAAATCCATTTGGAGCTATGCTCAACAAACTCTATAGAATTCACACCCGAATTCAAAACACATCTGCAATACATTTGCTTGTACATCTATCATATGCATAAGACCATATAAATAGACAATTTCTTAAGCAGTTTGATACAAAACCGTGGGTATCAAAACCAAGGGCAAAAAACGTGGGTATAAAAACAATGGGCAAAAGACCGAAAAAGCATGGGCCCAAAAACAACCCATAATGGTTACCCATTACCCATGGGTTAATAAACCACCCATGAAAATTTGCTTCGGGGCTTCACCCCCGAACCCCCTTGACCCGCTCACCGGCGAGCGGGACCACCGTAAAAATACCCGAGTGTAACACATAGAAGGTGTACCACATTCTAACATGCAAATAGGCTCCACAAACATAACATTTGTTGCTAAAGTTTGCAAAGATGGAAGGGAGAAGATACTTACTCACTAGAGATCATACTAGGAAGTTGTTCCCAGAGCTGGGAAAGGAAAAATTAGAAGGAAACAGATCTGGAAAGCTGTTGGAGATCAGAAATCAAGAAAAGAATTATCAATTTTAGAAACTGATCAGCCTGTGATTGAAGATTTCCATATGTCCTCAAGTGCTTCTGAATCAGGTAGTATTTTTGTAGATCTTAATTCTCCATCGATGAGGGGCCTTAAATTTTATTTGAAAATTTTACTTCTAATTTTGTCTCTGTGTTTTCCAAATCTTATAGGGTTTTCCAAGAAATAGAGCCATTAGGGGATATTCATTCTAAAAATTATATTCATGTGCCCCAAATACCCCTCAATCCTCATCATTTTTTTCCCCTACAAGATAACCTCCTCAAAACAATATGGCCCACCCCACCCGCACCTTCATTTATTGTTAATACCTTTGGTTCTATAAATTTTAGAGGTATGGATGGGATGTTATAAATAGATTTCCTAAATTCCAAGGAAATAATGCTATTACTAGTGATCAACACTTAAATATCTTTTTGAATATGATGGAAGAATTTGAAATCAAACATGAATATGTGTATATAAAATTGTTTATTCATACTCTAGAGGAGGATGCATGTGACTGGTATAAAGCTTTACCAGAAAATTCAATAGACTCATGGATAGAAATGAAGAATGATTTTAGGCTACAATATGGAGATAAAATAGATCCTAGGTTTCTTTTATCAGAATTTGAAAATATAAAGAAAAATTCTAATGAATCAGTCCATGATTTCAATACTAGATTCAACAAAACTTTGAGAAGATTGCCTATCATCTTAAGGCCTAGTGATGAATCATGTTTGATAAATTATTCTTATGCATTTGAGAAAAAGGCTGCATATTATTTAAGGGACAAAAACCATGGAACTTTGAGGCAAGCCTTCACTATGGCTTTGCAGATTGAAAATAACATCAAGGCAAGTAGCAAACCTCCTAGGAGGGAGGTTATCAAATTGTTCAATCCAAACAAGCCTCAATAAAAAAAAGTTGTAGATTTGGAGGAAGTTGTAAAAACTTTGGCAGAGTGTTAAAGAAATATATTATAAGTTAGCCAGAGCAGAGAAAGGGATTGGATAGAGTTCCCAAGGTAAGCACAAACCACAAGGCCAAGAAAGATTTGGTAATCATCCTAGAGGTTATCAAAGATATGATGAGAAAGGTAAATGTCCCATGGGATTTGGAAATAGACAGCCCTAATGTCATGAAAATACAATGGTGCCCGATCCTTTGACTACCATGGTTGCTACTGTGGAAGACGCCAATGAAATTTATTTGTGTGATATATGTTTCTTGCCCCATTCTCCATGTAAAAAAAATTAGTAAGTTGAAGAAGCTGATGATGATGACACAAATGATGATGTCTTCATGATGGGTTTCTCTACAAGCTCACAATAGGGAGCAACTTCAACCGAATTAATCAGTGTCATTACTACTGCAAATTTCAGGAATTGCATTCACCAGTTATCATCTCTTCCTCCCACTCATACTTTTGAAATAGAAAGGGTACAAACTTTTGAATTGACCAATAATGATTTTGAATACTTGAAGGAATTAAAGATTAAAAATTATGATGGAGGAATCCCTTCTGAAGAAGATAGGTAGTTGTTGATGAATGTGGTGGTTGCCCAAGAAAAAGAATATAACACTAGGAGTAAAGTGGTCAAAGGGTTAGGGCTATAGGCCAAACCAAAAACTCCATTGCTTACAAGTATCTCTAAAGAAAATCCTAAAAGGGATGCTTCTAGAAAATCCCTTGTTATCCCAAACAAAAATTATTTTCCTCCCCATGTTCAAACCGTAAAATAACCCATGCCATCGATGATGAAGTTGTAAGTCTCCCTCCCAATGCTACCTTGCCCAAATCTTGAGTCAAATCAAGGTTTTTGTTCCTATTGTTGAGTTTCTTAGGATTCCTGAGCATAAGAAGAGGGCATTTAAATATTTGGGATTCAAAGAAGAAAGGATTACCCAAGGCAAGAATTTAAACAATGTAGAGAATCCTCCTAACATTGCAAAGCTAGAAAAACAAAAGTACTAGAAGAGCTAGGGAGCCACCGAAGTTTATTTGGGAACTTATTTGGTTGAGTCTCAACCGAATGTGGATCCATTTTTACTACTTTGATTATTAAGGACATGTTATTACATAAATGCATGTTTGATTCGGACCTTCATGTAATGCTATGCCTCTTGAGGTTATTATTAATTTAAATTTCAAAGTAACAACAACTTATGGTAAATGTACTTGGCATGGATTCTAGAAAAGTGCCAGTGGTTGGATGTGCTAAGGGATTGGTAGTGCAACTTGTAGCTTACCCAGAAAGTACTTGACCCTAGATGTTGTTATTATTGAGTGCCTGTCAAATGAGGGATGTTGTTATCAAGAAAATTGGCTGCTAGTGTGGGTGGTAATGTGCAAATGGACATGTCTTATGCCACCATACCAATTTAGGGAATCCTTGTGAAGTTGTATGGTGAAAAGAATATGCTACATCTCATTGAGGATCCCAATAATGCTTCCTATGAAGTGTTATACACTGACATTGATGGTAATAACTTTGTTGGATATGCTGATAGTAAGGAGCATGAAGTTGATCAATGCAAATATCCTGAGCATGTTGGTTCTCCTGGAACTTTGATGTTTGATGCAGCCTCAAGAAATGTTGAAGAATATGACTTGGATACAAAGGATAAGCATGGAAAAATATGGTTTGATAGCAAGAATCGATGGAGAAGAAAAGCAAGCATTTGTCTAGTTGTTGAAAGAATACCAGGATTTCTTGGTGTGGTCGTATTGTAAATGGCTAGCACTTGAAACATTTCCATGATTTCTTACTTAGAATCAAGGTACACATCATTTATACAGATGTACGCTTATTTGTCTTTGTTTCATTTCTCTATTTTTTTGGTGTGACTATTTTTTGATGGTTTTTCATTGGTTCTTGTGAAGTTGGAACTTGTTTTCTCTTCTCTGCAAATCAATGCTTGAATCCGTTGCGCAATGGATTTTTTTGGCACTTGTTTTTATTTTTTGTTCTTGTGGCACTCGCTTGAGTTCCCATCTCTTATTCAAAGCCAATGTTTGTGCTCGATTTGATTTTTCCCTAATTTTCCCTAAAATTTTCTTCAATATTCTGGTTTTTGTATTTTTCTATCTCCGAATGGACACGTGAAAAATATTATTCTTCATTTGTATGTGTTGGTTTGAAAATGTGTCGAGTTAGACAGTCGTGGGGAAACAGGCCACCGGTGTGCGGGGGCATAACCCCTCTTTGAGATAGCAAAGCGATACTAGTTTATTGCTATTTTATCAAGTAGGAATCAGGCAAATCTACACTATTCTAACATTAGGGGTTTGGGATCTCATCCTAGTATAGGTAGTTCCATTGCGAATAGATAGGTAGGGAGGAAGGAACGGAGGAAGGATAGATATGAAGGGAGAAAAGAAATGAACTCCAAGATGGAAAGGTCGAAGGTTTATGCTTTAGGTGGTAGTAAAACAGAGCCAAAATTACTTGCATAAAGAAGCAAAGCAATATTGATGAACAAATGATGATAATAAGAATGAATCCAATAGAATAGAAACATAGATCTAACTTAAGAAAGATCTGATGTAAATAACACATGTATTGAACACAAAGTCTAAACATGTATATTAATATCTCTTCTATTACAAGAAGGCACAAAGTCTTTCTCTCTTCACTTCTTTTTTTCATTCAAAAATTTCCACAGGGATACAACAAATATTCCAAAGATTTATAGAAGGAGAAGAAGGAAGAAGACAAAAACAAACCAACCACTATTCATAAAATATCTTACAAGATATTTACCAAAATATCCAAAAAGTCAAAAGTTGACTTTGGGCAAGTTTTTGGATGGTAACATCCCATGATGCAACATGGATGATGTCATCATAAATGCCAACATACTTTTTAAATATTTTTACAAAATTGATCAAAGCATACACATGAGGAGAAACTACTCCTCATCATCTCTTGGCTTAAACAGAGTGTCTTGCTTCTGATCGGGAGAGGTGATGTGACACTGAGCTCGGTATTCCATAAACTTACTGATCATTTTCTGAAGTTGATTATGATCTGGACCCTTGAAATGGTCACTAATAACTTCACAAGTTTCTTTTTCAGTCTTGAGCTTGTCAGGTAGCCCAACATACTCTTTGCATGCCTCAATCAAGAATCCAATGAAATAACAGCAAGCCAGAAGGTTATTGATTGATTCTCGGTCAAAAGTGACCTCTGGCACCAAACCTTGGGTTGTGATAGCCTTGAAGAGCTGGATTGTGATATCTCGCCTCCCTCAAGGTGAATGATTCACTGAGCATCCCTAGAGACATCTTTGTAACCATCTGCTCCATGTTGTATTTTACATCCAGGGCTTCATCCTTGATTTTATCTATCCTCTCCAAGATATATTCCATTTGATCAACCCAATAATCCAATGCAACGAGAGCTTTGTTATGTGCCTACGGGTGATCAATGACACCAACCTTTAATAATTAAGTCAATTGAGTAGTCAACCATTGCTTGAAATGTTTCATGTTACAATCTAGCATTGTCCAACTCTTCAGAGAGGGATCTGCTACTGCTTGTAGCTCCTTATTTGCTTGATCTATATCCTGGTAGAGTCCTGTGAATTTCTTGATTATTTCCTCACTATCTCTAAGGATTCACTCTATCTAGGAGGACACTATCATGCCTTGTTCATCGATCTTGGTATATTCATTTATCTTGTCCTAACTGAGAACTTCAATAGGTTTGATGGTAGTTATAGGCGAGCATTGCCCATTCTCTACAATGCTTGGAGGAGATGTTTGTTTTTCTCCTTGAGTATTCTCTTCTCCTCTTTTTCTTCTTGAATATTTTTACAGAGAGCATCTATAGCAGATAAGGCCTCTCCTTGTTGGCTTTTAAATGAGGTTCCCATTGTGACTTGGGTCATTGTAGATTCTGTAGGAGATAGATATTTCTTTTCTTTGGTGGGATCTGGATATGCAATCTCAATGGCTCTCTCTCTCCCAAAACACTCTTAGAGAAGGAAATTATAGTTTTTGCTTCTTGGGTCCCTTCTTCGGAACGGAAGAGAAGGCCATGGGTGCGATTGGAACCTTTCTCTTGAGTTGAGTCAAAAATCTAGCTTGAACTTATGGGAGAAGGATTAGAAGGAATGGAAGAAGGAACGGGAGTGAAAGGGGAAACAACTGAAGAGGCCATGAGGAAGAACATTGAGACACTTGGTGGTGGCATTGACAAGGAGTCCAACACACTGCTTCTTGTGGGGCTTGGAGTTACTACCAGGGAATAAAAAGACATGGAGGTAGAAGGGATCTATAATTGGATGGAGGGAACACTGGGTGATAGATCTGCAAGAGAGGAGAAGATGGAAGAGGTGGGAGATGGAAGGGAGGAAGGGAGAGAAGAAGAAACATCCATTAGAATAGATGCTTCAATGACAGGGGGAGGAGAAGGAGCGAGAAGAAGGAATGGTGGGTACCTAAGTGGTTGTAGCTGGGATAACATCCTAAGTGGATGTATCTATTGAAACTTTGGTGGTATCTTCTTCTTTACCTAGAGACACTAGGTCGACCACTTGCTTCTCAGAAGTAGTAGGAGGGCTTTCAGGAGTTTCTTCCTATTTTCTTGGTTCTCCCTCCTTATCCTTTCCTTTTCCTTTCAACACCTGGGTTGTTCTTGGAGGTGCTCTACCTAAAGGGAAGTAGTGAAATCTACCCCGAGGTAGGTGAGACCATTCTGTTTACACCAATGTTCAGTGCGCTACAATGTGGGCTTGACCCTTTCCTGAATGGTCTTCGGTGCCTTGGATCTATCAATTTCTATGAATGGCCAATCGTACCCATCCATGTCAAGGTAAAATTGATCAATTTCTTGATCAAGCTCTTAGAATCCTTTTGGAACGATGGCTACGCCATAATGGATGATCTACTCTAGAGCCATCTAAGAGTGATCCTTTCACCTGATGTCTATTTCATGTGTTAGGTCGATGTAGATGTCCTCGATCTCAGGAACCCTGGATGGGATCAATTTTTTCCTTTGGAACGCAACTCCAAAATCGAAGGTGGGTCAGCTAGGAAGTTGTGCTTTAGATCTAGCAATTCAACCTCGATACATTTCTCATGCTTTGGCTAGTGTGGTGTAGGTATATCAGCCCCTGTAAGAGGAAATGGAGTTCCTCCTTTCTTTCTCTTCATGCACCTCTCATGGTATGTGATTAGTTGCCTTGGCAACTCCAAGAGAATCGCCTTTGGGCCCCGCATACCTTGGTAGCTTTGTTGATTCACCCTTGAAAATCATCACCCCGAGATAAGTCAATGTGGGAAATTGTGTGAATAATGCTCCCCACTTCTTTGTGATGATGATCACACTCGTGATAGTTCAACCATGCTCATGTTTGGTCTTAAAAAATAGATTACCTCATAGAAGAAGGTGTCATTGACTTTAGAGAACCTGGGGATGCTATTCTCAAGCTTTAGCTCTAGGTAGTATTCATATATTTTGACCTGGGGGCATACCCCATTTCGAGCTAGGCTCATAAATCTCTCGCGATCTTTGCAGCGTAAACAATGTAGGAGTTCATATAGAAATTCTCGTTTTGAGGACTTGTTTGAGTTCTTTGCAAGATGGTGTCGCTAATGATTTCTCCCACCCAAAATGTTGATCGGCGTATTCTTGCTCATGGTCTCTAAATACCTCAAAGCATCCATTTGTTGAAATAATTGGCATCGGAAGCCCATATACTTTGTTTAGGAAGGTGATGGTATCACTCAATTCCTCATTGAAGTCACTATGGTGGATGGTCCAGGCCATCTACTCACCAACTTTTTGTTTTTCAGATATAACTCGCTCATCATTTACATGCATTTTTCTTTGTTGTCGTCCCGTGCCTTCTTGTAATCTTCTAGGCTTATGGCAACATATTACCTGTGATGAGGAATGCCTAGGATTATTTCAAAATGATGAGTTGTTAGGTCGATGATCATCTTTCATTCCTTATTGTTGACACATCTTGTGTCCTTTTATAATGTAACTTCGGGAAACCAACATGATAAATTCATTGTTCACAGCACTTACTAGTAGCCCAGCTGCAAAGTGTAATCCACTGGCCACTAGTTTGTTCATCCATGGGCCACTAGTAGCCTGGTTGGTTCTCACCCAGAAGTCTTGCATATCGAGTTCCCAGCCTCGAGTCTCGATGTCGAGATCACTCTCTATGTATAAGTCAAGCATCTTGATTTTTGATATTTGTACTTCATCTCTTATTCTATCAACTTTTCTTTTCCTTTAGACTTGGTTGGCTTTTTACTTGATGAAGACATGTGTGAGCTCAAGGATGGTTGTTGTTGTTCTGCAAGGAGAATCAAGGAGGTCCAAATACAGAAGAGCCATGTCAATCATCATGTTATTCATAATGAAAGCTTGCAGAAAGAAGAATGAGCAATTATGAGGCTTAGGGCACAAGGCACAGGTTCATAGCATGCCGCAGAGGCTTAAAAAGGCTTGGCACACTTTTAGGGATGTCAACATGTAAAAAGGTGTGCCAGTGTTGACAGGAGAAAAGCTATGCCAAAGGGTTATAAAGGGCACACTTTTGGAGAGTGTTACATGATAGAAGGTGGCACCAAAGGATAAAGCGTAGGGCATGGGTTTACAACATACAACATGCCATGTTGATGTCAAGGATCATGCACCTGCGCCTTAGGAAATTTTATTTAACTAGGCGGTGAAAAGGATGTTGTTGCATGGCTTTTAAGTCTACCCAAGGCACAATTTTGGAATATGTTGCAAAGGAAATCAACACACCAAAGGGGAAAGCACTTGGCGTGGTCTTAAATGTCACAACATCCTATGTTGATGTTTTGTGGGATGTGTTTGTGCCCTTACAAAGATTGCTAAGTGTTTATACTGGGTGAGGGTTAGGGATATGTTACAAGCAAGGATAGTGTGCCAAGGCATGACTGTGGGGGTTGTAACATGTAAAAACAGTGCGCGAAGGTTTTTAGTGATTTATTTGCAATTTCCTAGATTTCTTCTCTCTATTTTTTTTTTTCAAACGGTAAAGAGAGGTTTTGTAACATGATAATAAGCAGGGAATGTGGTTTTAGGTTTTTCAGAGGCAGGGGCCTTCCAGATTTGTAGATCTGGAAGGAGAGGAAAAGGGGCTTCTAGATGGTTATGGATTGTTAGGTTTTTCATTTTTAGATTTAACCTTTTGGTTTATAACAACCCTAAAACCTAACAATAACCAAGAAACAAAAGCCATAACAACAAGGATGATAGAAGCCACTTACCTAGTTTTATAAAGGATGAAGGACGATGTTGGGGTCCACAAGCTTGAAAATGGCATGCGGGGTGACAAGGATAGCTGATAGGTGTAGAGAAATACTTTTCACAATTTTCAATTCATGAAAATGACAGGTGTTAAGCACCTATTTATAGAAAACCTGGCATTAATTATTTCACCAACTTTCTTTGGCACACCTTCTAGAGTGTCGACATGGGTTTAAATGCACCTTGGCGCAATTTCATTGGCATCGACATAATACTCTCAGTGCCTTAGCATGCATTTCATGATGTTAACATGAGAATTTCAGCACCAAAGGGTATAAAGGGGCACAATTTTCATGATGTCAACATGATATCTCTAGCGCCTTAGGAAAATTTACTTAGCGCACATTTTGGTAAGTTTACATACTACTTCTCGCACCTTAGCACACATATTTGTCACATGTTTAATAATATTGACATGTCATTTCCTATACAAAAGGATTTTCTAAGGGGTGCACATTTTATAGTGTTGACACAACATTTCTTGCACCCAGTTCAAAAAGATGCAATTTTTGGAATGTTGACACCCCAAAAACTATGCTGACTCTAAAGAAGCTAAAAAAGGCTAAGTTCTAAAAACTTGTTTTTTTGAAAGGGATTTTAGGCCATTTTGAACATTGTCAGACTTCTTCAGGGGACCAAAACAGAAATTTTGGTATGGTTATCTGCAAAATTTCCCTTGTCAATTTTATAGGATAATAGCTGGCTCTTTCTGGGGACTATCTTTAAGTGAAACTTAAGGGTAGAGAATCCCAGATTTCATGTGCCTATCCATTGGGTTACAAAGAGTCAAAAACAAGGGTGACCAAAAGGATAGAAAGGGAACACACAACAAATAGGAAGCAAACACACAATGAAAGCAAATTATACAAAGAAGAGAGCAAGCTCTACTTCCTGAAGATCTTTAGGTGCTGCCCACTATAGGGAAGCGGGAGTTCGGTTCCATCTAGATATGAGAGATATAAACTATTCTCTCCATTGAGTTGCTTGATCTTGTATGGCCCTCTCCAAAGAGATTCAAACTTCCCGTGCATACCTTTCAATTCTCTTCGTTTGTCCCACAAAAGGACAAGATCTCCTACTTGGAAATCTCTCTGCCTAGCTTTCTTGTCAAACAACCTCTTAACTTGATTCTGATGTTTGGTGATCTTTGCAACCACTTTCACTCACTTTTCCTCAAGTTCCATCAGTACATAATCCTCTTTTCAGTGAACTCTGAAAAGTTTCATCTTTGACTTCTCGAGCCAAGTGCAGAGCAGGAAGTTCTGCAGAGATAGGGATTTTAGCATTAGTCCCATACAACACCTAGAAAGGTAACATGCCAAGAGATCTCTTTGGATTGATATGATCTGTCCATAAAGTTTCTTACAATGATTTGTGCGAGGACCGTTGATTTTCATCAACTAGCTTCCATATGATAGTTACCAAGTTCTTATTGCTAGATTCTACCTGGCCATTTCCCTAAGGATAGTAATCAAAAGCATGAGCCAAGGTAATTCTGTATCCATAACAAAAACCAATTACTTCTCATGAAGAGAAATTGGAAGTGTTATTAGCAACGATTTTGTGTGGAATGCCAAATCTCACAATAATATTTTCCTTGATGAAGTTGCAAACAACTTCAGAAGTGGCATGTTTGATAGGTATGGCCTCCACCCATTTTGTGAAGTAATTCATTGCTGTTAGGATGTAACTCTTTCCAACACTTGATTGAGGATTGAGTGCTCCAATGAAATCAATTCCCCATTTCCTGAATGGTTCGTCAATAACGATGGGCCTGAGGGGAAACACGGCCAATTTTGGTTTTCCTACAAACTGTTGGCAAGTTCACATTTCGCTACGCAGTAGTTGTATCCTGAAATAGCGTCGGCCGCAGTGCACCTAGCCCGAATGATTTTATGTGCCATCATGGATGAGGAGAAGTTACCACCACAAAGCGAGTCATGAAAACTCTCCAATAATTTTATCTGCTATGGCTTATCAAAGCACATCGTGACAAAATTTAAATCAATTCCATGTTTGTATAATCCATCATCCCATATTACATATCTTGTGGCTCGAGCTTTACCACTCATTTTTCCTTTGTGGTTAGGAGATTTGGGCACTCTTTATAGGTGAGAAAGAATGTAATGTCATAATACCATTCATCATTGGTTGCGACAAACAAAACCATGGGTAAAGAATCTACTTTCTCTAGTTCACTTTGTTCTTCATCAATGTGAGCAGTTTGCTCCTCAGGTACCTATGAGTCTTTATTTTCAGCCATTAGCTGACATAGGCCCTTACCCCTTACCAACTTGGCTGGTCTGATGTCTAGATCATATTCTTGGACCTTTACGATCCAATTCCTCATAAGCTTCCTAACTCTGTTGAGTCAGGATAGACTTAAAAGCCGTGTCCGGAACCAGCACTATTGTATGAGAATTCAGAATGTAGTAGTGGAAAATTTTGACTACTTTTACCATGGAAAAGGCATGCTTCTCCAACTGTGACATTTTCAATTCATGAGGTTTAAGAGGAGAACTCATGAAGGCACTCGGGATTCAATATCCTGAGAGTTCTTTTGCATCAAGATAGCCGATATAGTATGCGCAGACGCATAACTGTACATGATGAAGTCTTTGTTGAAGTCAGGACACACCAGAATAGGGGCGTGAGCGACGGAAGTCTTTATGTCTTCGAATGATGCCTTGCCTTCCTCACTCCATTGGAATGTTTAGGATCCTTTCATCATATTAGATATATGACGAGTCTTCTCAACAAAATCAGGGACAAAGCGTATGAGAAAATTTACCTTTCCGAAGAAAGAGTGAACACCAGTATTTCTTGTAGGAAAAGTAAGGCTCTAAATAGCCTTGACTCTTTCGACATCTATCTTAGTCCCCTCCCTACTGATGACATGTCCTAGCAGCTTTCCTTCAGTGACCCCAAAAACTAACTTTTTGGGATTTAGTGAAATCCCATGTTCTCGGCATCTGATCAAGACTTGTTCCAAATGATCAAAATGATCATTCCATTTCTTGGAGAACATGGTCAGGTCATCTAGGTAAACTACGATGACCTTACCCATCATACCTTTGAATGCAAAGTACATCGCTCGTTGGAAGGTAGCATCGGCATTGATCAAACCAAACAACATTCTGCTGTAGGTGAAGGTACCCCAAGGGGTGGTGAATGCTATCTTAAACTGATATTCAGGCGAGACTTGAATTTGATTGTAACTTGAAAATCTGTCAAGTATAGACAACATTTACAACCATTCTTATGCAGTAGCACTTGATCCATTATCAGCAGTGGATAGTTATCCTTTAAAGATGACTGGTTCAAGTTGCGAAAGTCTACGCATATGCATATCTCACCATTCTTCTTCCGCACAGGCACAATATTTGCAACCCAAGTACTATGATGAATTGGAAAAATAATTCTTGCATCCAGCATCTTCTAAATTTCAGCCTGGATGGTACCTAAGATTTTGGGGTTGGTATATCTTTGCTTTTGATGAAAAGGCTTGACATTGTCCTTGAGCCGAATGTCGTGATGAATGTCCTTTGGCTTGAAAGACTTCAGATCAACATAAGACCATGGTAATATATCCATGTACTTTTTCAACAACTTAAAAAAATTGTTTCTCTTTGGGCATTCAACACTTCCTGTTGTTCATGGAGTGAGGGTGTTCTCACAAAGTACCCAAATTGATGATTCGGCTTTCCGGAGAAGAGGAAGGATCATCCTGTCACTTTTTCTTGACAAAGCGGTCATGATTATCAAATAATCATTCTAAATGACAACATACAAAAGTTGACCAAGGGTTCTTGACCGGTGAGAGACTCACAACATGCGAAGTTGACCCATCGAAATGAAGCCCTTTGAAATTGTCATTTTCTCCAAAAAAGTGATTAGTTGTTGTCATCATTGAACACCGCCAAAGTGTTGTGAATTATCCGAACACTCGGGTGAAAAACCACCTCAATGGTATATGTATCTATTTTTAACCCTGGGTGAGGGAGCATGAGGGATGCTAAGATGACCAATGAATCAGCCATGTCATTTTGAGCTCACGGAACTACTTTGATTGAGAAAGTGCCAAACTCTTTGATGTCATTCCATACTTGCATTACGGTAGTGTTTGAGCCGGTCATTCTTTACTTGGTATATCCCTTTCACCGATTGACAATTAGCTCGGCATCACCTTGTACTTTTAGATTCTTAATTCCCTTCTCTTTTGTAGCTTGCATACCAAGTAATAAGGATTCATACTCAGTGGTATTATTCATATTGAAGAACTGCAACTTGAAAGAAAAAGGGAAAATCTCCTCCTTAGGAGATATTAGAATAGCCCCAAAGACCGCATCCACTCGTTGCACAACTGCCATCAAACTGCAATGTCCACACTTTGTTGAGATCCTCTTCTTGGACGAGAACATCCATTTTATCTGAGTCGGTGGATAAGAAGTAGTTTCCCATCCCTGATGATTCAAAAATAATCTAAGCCTTAGGGTCATCAGAGTTGGTGACTAGATATTTATTTTGCAATTGGTTCTAACGTTTGCATCACCCCTTTGACAGGGATCCTAGATTTGGACCAGTCCATATGAATTTCCCCACCAACTTCTTTACAAAATATCCTCCCTAGAAATATCTCATATGCTACTGGAATATCAGCTACGAGAATAGTCATTTTTACCCTTTTCTTAGGAAATGCCACGAATGCAAACTGTGCATCCTTGATCTGACCAATCAATGGTACCTGTTTGGTTTCCATAGAGTAGCATCTGCCAAAAGGTTTAGTAAGTGTGAGGCCCAAAGCATGGGAGACCTTCACTAACATGACATTATCGAAGCTCTAGAATCAATTGTATAGTTGCTCAGTTTATGACCATTGATTAGGAGAGATAGGTAAAAAGTTTCAATTTTCCTTGATGTGGAAGTTGAGGTAATGTTTATGTGAGATGTAGGAGGAATGGGAAGAATTCCTTTTGGGGAAATAGGAGGAGAGATGGCAGCCTGGCTTTGGATATACTTAGTTAATCTTATAAGCTGCTTTGGATTAGATCAAGGTACTCAACTTCGTACATTTGGATCTTGGTCTTTTTAGCATGGATAAATTATATCGAATGCCACCAGGGTTGCACTAACGAAGGAATGAGTCCATCATTTCACATTTTTGGAGGAGGATTACTGGTCTTTATGGAATTGGAGGAAGGATGAATTAGAGGAGAAATAGGAGGAAAAGATTTCTTTACAAAAGGTTTAACAGGAGGTTGAGCAGGAAGGGGATTACCTCTTTTAGCGATTGTTGGAGTAGTTACCACCACCTTTTCCTTTTATTTTTCAGCAGCAACCTTTGCTTCTTTTCCTTGTGAGTGAGTGAAAACTACATATGATTTTCCGCTTGCATACCCTTGGGTACCCTCTTCTTCATTAAATTCCTCATCTTCAAATTCCATATACCCGATAGTAGAGTCACCAGTCGGTTCACTGACATTTTGATCATCTTCGTTTTGCGACAAAGGTTCTTCATAATTTGTATCATCTTCTTCAATCTCAACCAAAGCATTAACCAGAGGGGCTTTAATCACTAACCTTGGAGAAGCAGCAGGTAAATGCGGCTTTGGGGGCATTGTTGGGAGTGAAGTTCCTCCGTGGGATATCCCGGTACGGAGTAGTAGACGATGTTTGAGAAAATTACTTTTTCAATGAGAGCAAATCATTCACAATCTTTTGGAATGTTGGATCGATGAGGTAGCCCGAGAAGAGGTGGAAGCCTTTGATTTTGATAGCTCTCATCTTAACTCACCGAGATATAAGCAAGTATTCCTCTATTTGAATGGCCATAGCCTAAGCAAGGACCAAGGTGGGTATATGTTCTTGTAAAAGTAAGAAACTTACTTTTGAACTCATTGCGTTCACAAAGAAACACTTTTGATTCTCTAGTGTTGGCAACATGGTAGGTGGCACACTGTTGATCAGTGAATTGAATTAGGTGATAAAATTGTGCATGGTTTCATTGGCCTCCTTCTTCATGTGAGTGATTCGTGATAATAATGTGAATGCATCTTCTGAAGGCTTATACCTATCTTCAAATGTAGTCTGTAATGTGGCCCAACTAGTGATGGATCCGGCTGGTAAATGTTGGAACCATTCTGATGCAGGCCCTTGCAAGGTCTTGAGAAAGAGACATACAGATACATCTTCATGAGTCACATTCAAAATACTGCATAACATAATAAATGCAGCTATATGCATGTCTGTGATTTTATTTCCGTTCCCATCAAATTTCAGGAAATTCTTGTGATTTCCATGAGGGAGGGGTTGACTAGATGTGGCAATGCTAGAGGACCCATGGCATTTCCCATGGTATAAGTAGATTTATTTCCATTTGAAAAGTGGGAAAAAGGATGTGAGCAGAAGCGTGGTTCCACTTAGCAAAAGAGCACTACAAATTGATGTCGAGGCACCCTGTGAAATCCGGCTCCTTCGTGGAGGTGAGGCACTTCTTGTTGATCGATCTCGCTGAACTTAGTGATGTGAATTATGCTAGAGTGATATTAAAATTGTGCCTTTGAAGTAGATTAAAGATTGGATCAACTTCTCCACGAGCTCTTCTGCCATGAGTAAATTATTCACCCACCAAAGTAGCCATTCAAATCTGTGACAATTAAGAACAAATTTATAACAATCCTTTGTTTTGTACTTGATGATTTTCTAATTTTTTTGGCAAAACTCAACAAGATTTACTTTTTAATATTTAATTTTATCCTCTTTAACAACAACTGATTGCATTTTTTTGATAAAGATTAATAAGGATAAAAAGTGGGTCAATTTAGAAAGCTGATTTTCGGATCCTCGATTTGAATTTTGCAAGGTTTTGAAAATATCATAAAATGTCAGAATTTCATATCTACGGAAATATACAAGTTTTTGTAAAAACTCAGTGAACTAAAAGCTCCTATCTGGTCCAAATCTATGAATTTGTATAAAGAAATTTTTATTTTTGATCACTTAAAAAAAATTTGATTTTTAACAAAGAGTTAAAAATTTAAATCAGTAGTGATTTTTACAGTTTTTAATTATTTCCTTTTTTAATCCCCAAAGGAGTCACCAAAAGCTATTGGTTTGGAAATATATCAGTTAGACAAGGCATGGGAAAATAGGCCAACAAAGTGCGCAGGTATAGCCCCTCTTTGAGACAAAGAAATGAAATTGGTTTATTGTTATTCTATCAAGTCGGAATCAGTGCAAATCTAGACTATTCTAAATTAGGGGTTTGGGATCTCATCCTAGTAGAGGTAACTCCGATTGTGAAAAAAAAGGTAGGGAGGAAGGAACGGATGAAGGATAGATCTGAAGGGAGAAAAGAAAAGAATTCCAAGACGGAAAGGTCAGAAGGTTTATGCTTTGGTGGTAGTAAAAAGAGCCAAACTTACTTGCATAAACAACCAAAGCAATACTGATGAACATATGACGATAATAAGAATGAATCCAACAAAATAGAAACATATATCTAACTTAAGAAAGATCTGATGCAAATAGCACATATATTAAGCACAAAGTTTGAACATATATATTAATATCTCTTCTCATATAAGAAGGTACAATGTCTTCCTCTCTTAACTTCTTTTTTTTCATAAAAAAAATGTCCACCTAGAATACAACAAGTATTCCAATATTTATAGAAGGAGAAGAAGGAAGAAGACAAAAACAAACCAACCACTATTCACAAAATATCTTACAAGATATTTACCAAATATCCAAAAAGTCAAAAGTTGACTTTGGGAAAGTTTTTGGATGGCAACATGGATGATACCATCGTAAATACCAACATAATCTTTAAATATTTTTTACAAAATTGATCAAAGTGTACACATGAGGAGAAACTACTCCTCATCATCTCTTGGCTTAAATAGAGTGTCTTGCTTCTAATCGGAGAGGTGATGTGACACTGAGCTTAGTATTCCATAAACTTGCTGATCATTGTCTGAAGTTGATTATGATTTGGACCCTTGAAATGGTCACCAATAACTTCACAAGTTTCTTTTTTAGTCTTGAGCTTGTCAGGTAGCCCAACGTACTCTTTGCATGCCTCAATCAAGAATCCAATGAAATCATGGCAAGCCAGAAGGTTATTGATTGATTCTCGGTCAAAAGTGACCTCTAGCACCAAACCTTGGGTTACGATAGCCTTGAAGAGCTCGATTGTATCATCTGCCTCCGTCAAGGTGAAGGATTAATCGAGCATCCCCGGAGACATGTTTTTAACCGTCTACTCCATGTTGTATTTTGCATCCGTGGCTTCATCCTTAATTTTATCTATCCTCTCCAGATATACTCCATTTGATCAACCCAAGAATCTAATGCAACGAGATATTTTTATGTGCCCATGGGTGATCAATGATGCCGACATTTAATAAGTCATCACCGAGCAATCGACCATTGCTTAAAATTTTCATGTTACAACTGGCATTGTCCAACTCTTCGAGAGGGATCCTGCTACTGTTTGTACCTCCTTATTTACCTAATCTATATCCTGGTAGAGTCCTATGAATTTCTTGATTATTTCCTCACTATCTCTAAGGATTCGCTCTATCTAGGAGGACACTGCCATGCCTTGTTCACCGATCTTGGCATATTCATTTATCTCGTCCCGACCGAGAGCTTTAATAGGTTCGCGGTAATTATGGGAAGATCGTTGCCCATTCTCTGCAATGCTTGGAGGAGATGTTTGTTTTTCTCCTTGAGTATTCTCTTCTCCTCTTTTGCTTCCTGAAGCTTTTTACAAAGAGCATCTATAGCAGATAAGGCCTCTCCTTGTAGGCTTTCAGATGAGGTTCCCATCGTGACTTGGGTCACTGTAAAGTCTATAGGAGACATATCTTTCTTTTCTTTTATTGGATCTGGATATGCAATCTCCATGAATCTTTCTCCTGAAACACTCTTAGAGAAGTGAGTTATAGATTTTTGCTTCTTAGGTCCCTTCTTCAGAATGACAGAGAAGTCCATGGGTGTGATGGGAACCTTTCTCTTGATTTGACCCAAATGGTCATAAATCTAGCTTGGACTTATGGGAGAATGAGTATAGGGAATGGAAGAAGAAATGGGAGTGAAAGGGGAAGCAAATGATGAGGCTGCAGGGAAGAACGTTGAGACACTTGGTGGTGGTATTGGCAAGGAGTCTAATGCGCTACTACTTATGGGGCAGGAGTTACTACATGGGAAGAAAAGGACATGGAGATGGAAGGGATCTGAAATTGGATGGAGGGAACACTGGGTGATAGATCTGCAAGAGAGGAGAAGATGGAAGGGAGGAAGGGAGAGAAGAAGAAACATCCATTGGAATAGATGCTTTAACAATAGGGGAGGAGTAGGAGCGAAAGAAGGAATGGTGGGTACCTCGGTGGTCATAGCTGGGATAACATCCTGAGTGGATGTATCCATTGAAACTTTGGTGGTCTCTTCTTCTTTGCCTAGAGACACTAGGTCGACCACTTTTTCTCGTAGTAGTAGGAGGGATTTCAGGAGTTTCTTTCTATTTTCTTAGTTTTCCCTCCTTATCCTTTCCTTTTCCTTTCAAGACTGGCCATTCTTAGGGGTCCTCTACCCGAACAGAAGTAGTGAAATCTACCCCGAGGCGGTGAGACCATTATGTTTGCACCAATGTTTAGTGCGCTGCAACGTGGGCTTGACCCTTTCCCGAATGCTCTTGATGCCTTGCTTTGTCAATTTCTACGAATGCCCAATTATCCCCATATGTGTCAAGGTAAACTTGATCAATTTCTTGATCGAGCTCTTGGAATCCTTTTGGAATGATGGCTATGCCATAATGGTCGATCTCGCTATAGAGCCGGTTGGGAGTGATCCTTTTTCCTGATGTATATTTCATGTGTCGTCGAAGTATATGTCCTCGATCTCAGAACATGGATGAGATCAATTCTTTCCTATGGAAGGGAACTCCGACAATCGAAGGTGGGCCTTATTGGGGAGTTGTGCTTTAGATCAGTAATTCAAGCTTTGCATACATTTCCCGTGGTTTGGCCAAAGTGTGGTGTAGGTATATCGGGCCATCAGGTAAGGGAAATGGAGTTCCTCCTTTCTTTCTCGTTCATGCACCTCTTGTGGTATGTGATTAATTGGCTTGAAAACTCCAAGAGAATTAGTTTGGGCCTTGCATACCTTGGTAGCTTTGATGGTTCACCCTTGAAATTCACCACCCTAAGATAAGTGAAAATCCGTGAACAATGATCCCCACTTCTTTGTGACATTGATCACACTTGGGCTAGTTCGACCATGTCTCATGTTTGGTCTTAGCAAATAGATCACCTCATAGAAGAAGGCATCATTGAATTTAGATAACTGGGGGATGCTATTCTCGAGCTTTAGCTCTGGGTAGTATTCATATATTTTGACCTAGGTCCATACCCCATTTCGAGCTAGGCCTACGAAATCTCTCACTGATGCTGCAACGTATACAATGTAGGATTTCATATAGAACTTTCTAGTTATGAGGACCTATTGGAGTTGTTGGGAGATGGTGTCGCTAATGATTTCTCCTCACCAAAACACTCGATCAAGTGTATTCTTGCTCATGGTTTCTAAGTACCTCAACATCCGTTTGTGGAAATAATGGGCACTAGGAATCCCATATACTGTGTTTAGGAAGGTGATGGTATCACTTAATTCCTCATTGAAGTCACTGTGGTGGATGGTTTGTGGCCATCTGATCACCGGATTTTTGTTTTTCAGATATAGTTCATTCATCATTTACATGGATTTGTCCTCATTTTCGTCCCATGCCTTCTTGTAGTCTTCTAGGCTTATGGTGACATATTGCCTGTGATGAGCAATGCCCAAGGTTTTTCCAAATAATGAGTTGTTAGGTCGATGATCATCTTTCCTTCCTTATCTTTGACACATATTGTGTCCTTGTTATAGCAACGGAAACCAACATGATAAATTCATTATTCACAACACTTACTGGCAACCCATCTACAAAGTGCAATCCACTGCCCACCAGTTGTTCATCCATGGGCCACTAGTATCCTAGTTGGTTCTCACCCAAAAGTCTTCCATATCAATGTGCCCAAGCTCGGAGTCTCGATGTCGAGATCACTCTCTACGTATGAATTAGGCATCATGACTTTCTCGATATTTTTACTTCATCTCTTGTTTTGTCGCTTTGCTTTTCGTTTAGACTTGGTTGGCTTTTTGCTTGAAGAAGACATGTGTGAGCTCAAGGATGGTTGTTTTTTTCTGCAAGGAGAACCAAGGACACCCAACATAGAAGAACCATGTCAACCATCATATTATTCATAATGAAAGCTTGCAAAGAAGAATGATAAATTATGAGGCTTAGGGCACAAGGTGCAGGTTCACCACATGCCGCAGAGGCTTAAAAGGCTGGACACACTTTTAGGGATGTCAACATGTAAAACGCGTGCCCCGGTGTTGACGGGGAGAAAAGCTACGCCAAAGGGTTATAAAGGGTGCACTTTTGGAGAGTGTTGCATGACAGAAGGTGGTGCCAAAGGATAAAGCACAGGGTGTGGGTTTACAACATACAACATGCCATGTTGATGTCAAGGATCATGCGCCTGTGCCTTAGGAAATTTTCTTTAGCTGGGCGCTGAAAAGGATGGTGTTGCATGGCTTTTAAGTGCACCCAAGGTGTAATTTTGGAATATGCTACAAAGGAAATCAACGCGCTAAAGGGGAAAGTGCTTGGCATGGTTGAAGGTCACAACATCCTATGTTGATGTTGTGTGGGATGCGCATGCACCCTTACAAAGATTGCTAAGTGTTTATACTTGGGGCAGGGGTTAGGGATATGTTGCAAGCAAGGACAGTGTGCCAAGGCGTGATTGTGGGGGTTGCAACATGTAAAAACAGTGTACCGAGGTTTTTAGTGATTTCTTTGCAATTTCCTAGATTTCTTCTCTCTTTTTGTGTTTTTTTAAATGGTAAAGAGAGGTTTTATAACAAGATAATAAGTAGGGAACGTGGTTTTAGGTTTTTTCAGAGGCAGGGGCCTTCCAAATTTGTATATCTTGAAGGAGAGGAAATGGGGCTATGCTTATGGATTGCTAGGTTTTTCATTTTTAGATTTAACCTTTTGGTTTATAACAACCCTAAAACCTAATAATAACCAAGAAACAAAAGCCATAACAACAACAAGGACGATAGAAGCCACTTACCTAGTTTTATAAAGGATGAAGGATGACGTTGGGGTCCACAAGCTCGAAAAACAACATACGGGGGTGATAAGGACAACTGACAGGTGTAGAGAAACACTTTTCACAATTTTCAATTCGTGACAATGACAGGTGTTGAGTGCCTATTTATACAAAACCTAGCATTACTTATTTCACCAACTTTCTTTGGTACCCTTTCTAGAGTGTCGACATGGGTTTAAATGAGCCTTGGCGCAATTTCATTGGCATCAACATAAAACTCTCAATGCCTTAGCGTGCATTTCATGATGTTAACATGAGAATTTCATGCAAAGGGTATAAAGGGGTGCAATTTTCATGATGTCAACATGATATCTCTAGCGCCTTAGGAAAATTTACTTAGCGCACATTTTGGTATGTTGACATACCACTTCCCACGCCTTAGCACACATATTTGGCGCATGTTTAATAATGTTGACATGTCATTTCCTGCGCCAAAGGATTTTCTAAGGGGCGCACATTTTATGGTGTCGACACAACATTTCTTGTGCCTAGTTCAAAAAGGTGCAATTTTTGGAATGTTGACACCCCAAAAATTACGTCGTCTCTAAAGAAGCTAAAAAGGCTAAGTTCTAAAAACTTGTTTTTTAAAAGGGAGTTTTAGGCCATTTTGAACATTGTCAGACTTCTTCAGGGGACCAAAATAGAAATTTTTGTATGGTTATCTACAAAATTGCCCTTTTCAATTTTACAGGATAACAGTATGTCATTGCTAATTCATTTCAAGGTCATCAATCAAGTTTAACCTGGTATTACTTGTAATTTCTCCATCCTAGGTAAAAAAATTTCAATCATCAGGGCGAATAGTTAAGTTTTCTATATTTTACTATTTGACGGTGTCTTTTCCCATCAAATTCTACTTCATCATTGGCAAATACGTTGTCTCTTTACGTACCCAAAATTGTAGGGTACTACACCGTCAAAACAATGTTACACGTGCCCCAATGATGATACAGGTATCCTCGCAAGGTGTTCGAGATCCAGAAAAGCTCTCCAAGTATACATTAACATCCTGCATGCCCCACTTAGCCTCCGCATGCTTTATTTTGCTCTTTTCCCCTCTTTTCCTTTGCGTTTTGGTCTTCAATAATGAAACCACCACCCTTCCTAGGCGCGATCTCGTGATCGACACTTGGCGGCAGGTGGCGGTCCTATAACCGCCACCCTGCTCAGGGCGGCGGTCCTTCACGCATTTTCTAGAATGTTCTTTTAATCACAAATCATGTAAATTTTCAACTTTTACCAACCTTTTCATCTATTTTTGCTTGTATTTATGATTCTGGTTCCCTGTAATAGTGTTTCTCCATTGTTTATTGTAAAAGAGTTCAAATTGGATTTCACCTTTGGGTAAATGGGAATTCTATAAATAGCTGGTTGGTTTTCAAGAAAATGGCCTCTCAAAACTATGCCCCTCATTCTCTCATTTCAAATTTTAGTCTTTCAGTTCTTGCTTAGGAATTGTATTAGTTTTATTTGTTGCATGCATAGTTAGTGTTGTTTTGTTGTTTAGAAGCCACATGATCTTCTTGTGCTAGTGTTGTTACTATTTCATGCAATCAATTGAAGTAGGATAGTTTCATTTTCAGTCTGAAGCCATTAGAGTTGCAGGTTTTGTTCGTCAAGAAGGATAGTTTCAGGTTCGGATGTTTTTTGTGTATGACTCGCAGTAAATCCCACTAGGAATTACATAAGCCAAGCTCTTTTTCTTGTGTTATCCCTCTCTACTCGCATTATATTCGGTCTACATCCAAGGCTGCCATTGTTCTAATACATACTCTTGTTGATGCTGGCATTACATGCTTTTCTAGATTCATGTGAGCACAAAGGAACGAGGAGGCCATACCGAGGGGACAAAGCACACACACAAATGGATTCACCACTATTCTACAAAAACCAAGTTCAAGCTATCAAAAGTTCTAGTTAAGATATATCAAATAGAATAGTGACTCATAAATCATTTCGAGTTAATCTCACTTTCGATATTGTCGGGGGAAGTTGTGGGGGTTGATAGTTTCTGAGAAACTATGATTCATTCCCCACTTATGAGGTAAGATCGGGGGTGTTTCAAATAGATTAGATCAGTTATCTTGTTATATAGAATAGATTTACAACTGCACAGGCAAGTGGATATACTCGGCTTCTTTGTTTGTTTTTAATTTTGGTTATTAGTTTAGTTCTCACTTTCTAGATATATTAAATAATTTCTCTTTCAATTTTGTTCAATAGTTTATCAAAAATACAAAAAAAATAGAGAATTTATATATGCTATAGATATACTTTGCATAATTAGCTTGCTTTTCTTTAGTTCAATTTATATTATTTCCTTGTGTATGACAATCACGGGACATAGGGAGTCTAGAGAAAATGTATTCAAACCAATCATGCCTCAATGCAATCTTGTTACATCAATAACTCGACATAGACCAGAATCTCAGAATCCAAGTCTTCCGAACAATGCAATGGACCTATAAGAAATCAGCCCACAGTTAAGAGGATTAAACATATAAGATGACAGAGCACATAAATTTTGGACAAACCAGCCAAACTACAAATTACCCTAAATAGATACCCACATGATCAGAAGGGCTTGAAAGAGAGAAAACATTTGGTTGTGATCCTTCGGTCCCATAGCCGATTGAGATGTACGAGATATCTTCATTGACATAGACACTAGCTTAAGAATTCAAGTTCTCAAAACACCTGTAAGGTACCGCCTAGGGTAAATTTTGATAACATGCATTAGATTATTTAGTCCTGAGCAAGTAGATTGATTCAAGGTAAAAAATCATGTTTTTGGGGCCCCCTCGGCTTCCTTCTAACTCTCCCATCCAAGAAGAAAATCTAACGAGTTAGAAATGATGAAAAAATTGCAAGAAACCAAGCTTGGGGACTGGAAAATGAAGAAAATTGGCTAAGTCCTAGTCTAGGCGGTCTCACGGGGACAGCTTGGGACATCGGGACGTGAAAATCCGAATCGGCCGAAAGAGGGAAAAATTTTCCTAAGTCTTGTTTCGCTCGGTTTGGGATAGTTGGGACAAAAGTACGCGCAGGATGTGGATCGGCCGGTTTGGCGAAAGTCAGTCCATTTCAGGCGGTTCGGAGATATTTGTCCCAGACAGTTTGGGACATCTGGGCCGGAAGTACATAGAGGATGCGAACCGGCCGATTCGGGGAAATAGAGACTTTCGTCTGGGAAAGTTGGGCCAAAAGTACGCGTGGGACGCGAAAAGCCGAAAGAGCCGAGAGTGAATGGAATCTTGCCACGTGTCTTCACCTCAAACAAGAACAAGGAAGCCTGAATCGGGTGGTTCGAGATATTTGTCCCAGGCAATTTGGGACATCCGGGCCAAAAGGTACATGAAGTATGTGAAGGGTGTGAAAATTCGAAAGAGCCGCCAACGAATCAAATCTCGCCACGTGTCTTCACCTCATCGGCCCGGCGGGAAAATTTTGAAAATTTTTCCAAAGGCAAAAAACAAAAGGGAAATGGTCAGGAAGGGCCCGCATCCAATGAAATCATGCCATGTGGCACTTGAGTGGTGGAGTGCGGGGAGAAATGGGAAAATTTTCCCAAAGTGAAAAATACCAAATTTTCGAAGGACAAAGTGCACCCCTCAGGCCCGAGCCAATAAAATAGTGCCACGTGTCCAAGTGGCAAGAAATTAAGGAAGGGCCCAAAAGAAATTTTCAAAGGATGAGCCCACAGATGAATCAGAGCCTAACACGTGTCATCCAAGTGGCAGAGCGCAGGAAAAAATTTCAAATATTTTCCTGCTGATCCGTTTTGGCCTGTTTTTGCCCTAATCTGCAGATCGCCATAACTTTCGATCCAAGCTCGAATTTTCACATTCTTTATATCAATGGAAATCTGGTGAAATTATCTACATGACTATGGGGTCAATCTTGCATTTTGGTTTATTTTGGAGAGAGAAAATCAAGAAACATCTCTGGCCCATGGTAATGGCCAGAACTGACTTTTCAACAACCAACTTTAATGTAAAATACAGTTCGCCGCTTTTGCTAGGGTTCTCACCCACCGCCATAATGAGATGAATTAAATGCAACATAGAGGTGGTTGGGGTAGATTCAGATTTCCTCTCTCTTCCCTCTCTCATTCTTCCTATAAATTGTAAGGAGGGGCTTCTTTCTAGAGGTTGTTCATCTTTTTAGCTCTGCCCTCCCTTCTTTTCTTCTCCAGGGTTGAAAATGGAGTTTGAACCTCCTCCCCTACTCTGTAATGGTGTTTTTGCCTTTTACCATTAAAATGATGTTCTGTGCAAACTTCTGAAGCAACAAAAATGTGTTTCGTGATGCATCTGTCCATCCTTGCTCATTCTTTGCTTGTCTTTCTTCTTGCCTCTCTTCATTGAAAGTATTTGTGCATGTTTTAATACTCATTACAGGTTTGGAGTTGTGTTCATGGAGTTTTGGGACATTTTCTGTGTGAAATCTATCCTTGGGCCTATGATGCATCTATCCATCCTTCCCATTGCTCACCTCTCCTTGTTCCATGGCAGTTTTGATAGATGTTCAACATTTTCCTTCTCTGGTGTATCACCGTTTTAGTGTAGGCTCTATTTTTCCCTTTTCTCTCTCTCTCTCGTCTCCCTTGGCATGGTTAGATTAGGATTAGATTAGCTTTCCTGCACTGGAATAGCTTGTGGCAGGTAGTTTAGGAATAGGAACCAGCCTTCTCTGGAGATTCCTTTCTCATTTTTGCAAGTCCCACACTTGGAGAAAGGATTCCATGTTGTGCAATCACACTGGATGCTAGTATGATCAAACTAGAAATCTGATCAACATCCAGGGGTGCTGTGATTCTGCACTAATAGTTCTGGCACGCCCGGTGGGACCTTAGAGGTCTTCCACTTCATCTTTTGCAGGTTGGTGTGTTCCTGTGAAGATTTCAGCCTTTGGAGGCACTTGCAAACACATCTGGCGACTCCATCTGATCAACAACCCATTTCTGAAGTTGCAGACCCGTTTTCCATCCATTTCCATCCATATTTCTTTCCATCTCTTTCATTCTTTTCCATTCCATGAAGTTGTGCAATCATGACTTCATTTCCATCATGGAATTCACATTTTCAACAACAACAACAATGTTTCCCACCTCCAACATGTTTTTTAAATCCTCCAAATCAGCATTTTGAACAAATTCAAAATCAGCATACATACCCATATGAGCAGCAATGCCAAAATCAGTTTGGCTATGGAGCTTTCCAAGAGCAAGAGTATGCATATAATGAAGACAATCAGATGCAAGATGCTGGTCTATTGGAGAAAATCCAAAAGATGGAGGTAAAGATGGTGCAGTCCAGAGCAACAACTCAAATGAGAGCTTTCAGAATTGGTTACAGGACTCCTTGTCCATGGGGAGGCCCTTTTCCAAGACACTTCAGCCCTCAGGAGAAGCTGGACTTCATGATGAAGATGCTGCCCCAACTTGCACAATGGACAGCAGAAATAGAGGCCTATACACTTGTTGAACAACCTTGTCAATGGGTAAGTTCTACACCATCATTTGTTTTTCTCTTCCCATTACTCAAGTAGCACCATCTCATTTGGAATTGCAAATTCTAAACTCCCCATCTGCTGTCCCAAATGTTGATCCCATGTCTCCACCTCTCAGTCTTCCACCACACCTCAATTCTTCTTTCCTTTTTCCTTCCAAACAGTCATCCCCTCCACAAGAGCTAAAAGAAATACGCTCTCCCCCAAAGAAACAAGAGGTTTCACCTCCTCTACCACCACAAAAAATTGCCAAATCAATTGAGTTACAACCCATCCCTCCTCTTGCATTCCCAATTCCATGTGGGGAAGAAGAAATTGTAAAAATCAGCCATGAAGGACAGCAAGAAGAGGAGCCCAACAAAAAAGAAATGACAGACAACTTGAGGGTTTGGGCTACCAAATTTGGGATAACAAAGATCCCCTTGATGGTTAAACCTACAGAAGAGGCTAAGGTTGAACAAATGGTGGTTAAGACTGATTTTGTGGCAGTAGAAGAAGAGAAAAAAGAAGAAGCAGATCAGCAGTCAGTTTTCTCGAAAAGAAGTGTCCATGTTGGCACTCTATTTGAAGGAATGCTGATTCAATTCAATTTAAACAATCATCCATAAAGGAAGAAAGCTCAGAAGAAGATCTTGCAGTCCCAACTTGTCCTCTAGAGCAGCAGATCGAAGAGTTTGACTTGACAAACTTCATGCTGGAGGAAGAGTTCAATCAAGAGCAAGATTTTCTTCAAACATTAGAGAAAGGAGAAGCTGCTCTAGATCCAAAAGAAGAGGAGCACATTCTAGTTGTGGAGGAGAAAATTGTAGATCCAAGGGCTTTGAGCACAAAGCAGGCTACAGGAGAACCTTCAGTTCTTCTTTCTACTTCACCTCTCTCAAGTTCTAGTACTGAAGAGGAGTTTGATCTCTCAAACTCAATGTTGGAGGGTGAAAGAAACCATGGTGGTCAAGTTACAGATCAAGAAGACACCATGGAGGAAGTGGAGCATTTGCAGCAGGACAGCCATGAGGCAGTTTATCTGTCAGATTTGGAGGACTGTTTTGATGGAGAAGAGCCGGTTGAGTTTCCACCATTCTCTCTTTCATCATCCACATTCCAAACACTTGAGTCTACTGTCATGAAGGAGAACATTCATTTGCAGCAGCCTGCATCTTATAGCAGCTCTTTGGAACCAAGATTGGAAGATTTTAATCTTTCATGTTCTTCATTGGAGGAAGAGAAAGGACAGAGGAATTTCACCATTGCTTCCACACCATCCATTCAAGAAGGTCTACAAGAAGACTCCATTTTTGGAGTTGAAAATCAGAGCTATGGGCATATCAAATGGACCATACCTTGCCCAATCAGGTATTTGGCTTTATTGGAGCCAAAGGAGAAGTCACAACTAGTCATGTTTGCTTCTAAGCATGAGGGTGAGCTACAAAGTACCAAGGATCAGCTGTCATACCTCTTCAATCCAAATGCAGAGCAAATAAAAGAGGTATTGAATTTGCCTTCAGCTGATACCTTGATGATTTGGGTGGAAGACCAGCTTCTTGTTGATTTTCCATCCATCCAATCAGCCATGTTCAATGCCAAATCAATTACATGGCTGCCACTTTTGAGAAAGGGAAGCTATTTCTCACAACCAATTGCAGGGTTTGTTTAGCTTGCCTTTACTTCCAGTTAGAGTAGAGTAGGTAGGTTTGCTTTTAGCAAAAGAAGTGCTTGTGCACACTCTGCATGTTCCATTTGGAGCATGTATGATTTTCAGTTCTGTACATAGTTTTTGTGGTGCTGGTTTTGCTCTTGCACAGTCCATTTCAGTGGCATTTTGGTGAGAACGACTCCATTTCAGTGGGTTTCCAAGTGGCTCAGAGAGGAGGTTTTCAAAGTTTAGATCAGTTTGCAGGTTACAACTCATGACTCCATGCCCAATGGATGCTTCAGGCAACTGGTAACTTCATCCAGCAGGTAGATGACCCCACTGAGTCACCAAATTGTTATCCAAAATTCACCCCCCGGGTAAATTTTGATAACATGCATCAGATTATTCAAGTCTCGAGCAAGTAGATTGATTCAAGGAAAAAAATCATGTTTTTGGGGCTCCTCATTTCTTCCATTCTAACTCTCCCATCCAAGAAGAAAATCCAACGAGTTAGAAAAGGTGAAAAAATTGCAAGAAACCAAGTTTGGGGGCCGGAAAATGAAGAAAATTGGCTAAGTCCTAGTCTAGGCGGTCTGCGGGACAGTTGGGACGTCGGGACGCATGGGACACTGAAAAGCCGAATCGGCCGAAAGAGGGAAAAAATTTCCTAAGTCTTGTTTCGCTCGGTTTGGGACAGTTGGGACAAAAGTATGCACAGGACGCGGATCGGCGGTTTGGCGCAAGTCAGTCCATTTCGGGCGGTTCGAGAGATATTTGTCCCAGACAGTTTGGGACATCCGGGTCGGAAGTACGTGGAGGACGCGAATCGCCGATCGGCCGTGAAACAGAGAGTTTCATCCGGACAGGTTGGGCCAAAAAAGTACGCGTGGGACGCGAAAAGCCGAAAGAGCCGAGAGCGAATGGAATCTCGCCACGTGTCTTCACCTCAAATAGGAACAAGGAAGCCCGAATCGGGCGGTTCAGAGATATTTTTCCTAGGCAGTTTGGGACATCCAGGACAAAGGTATGTGAAGTATGTGAAGGGCGTAAAAATCCGAAAGAGCCGCCAACGAATCAAATCTCACCACGTGTCTTCACCTCATCGGCCCGGCGGGAAAATTTTGAAAATTTTTCCAAAGGCAAAAACAAAAGGGAAATGGTCAGGAAGGGCCCGCGTCCAATGAAATTGTGCCATGTGGCACTTGAGTGGTGGAGCGCGGGGAGAAATGGGAAAATTTTCCCAAAGTGAAAAATACCAAATTTTGAAGGACAAAGTGCGCCCCTCAGGCCCAAGCCAATAAAATAGTGCCACGTGTCCAAGTGGCAAGAAATTAAGGAAGGGCCTGAAAGAAATTTTCAAAGGATGAGCCCACGAATGAATCAGAGCCTAACACGTGTCATCCAAGTGGTAGAGCGCGAAAAAAATTCAAATATTTTCCCGCCGATCCGTTTTGGCCTTGTTTTTGCCCAAAATCTTTAGATCGCCATAACTTTTGATCCAAAGCTCGGATTTTCACGTTCTTTATATCAATGGAAAGCTGGTGAAATTATATACATGATTCCAAGGTAAATCTTTCATTTTGGTTCAGTTTGGAGAGAGAAAATCAAGAAACATCTCTGGCACGTGGTAATGGCCAGAACTGACATTTCAACAACCAGCTTTAATGCAAAATACAGTTCACCGCTTTTGCTAGGGTTCTCACCTACCACCATAATGAGATGAATTAAATGCAACCTAGAGGTGGTTGGGGTAGATTCAGATTTCCTCTCTCTTCCCTCTCTCATTCTTCCTATAAATTGTAAAAGGGGCTTCTTTCTAGAGGTTGTTCATCTTTTCAGCTCTGCCCTCCCTTCTTTTCTTCTCCAAGGTTGAAAATGGAGTTCGAACCTCCTCCCCTACTCTGTAATGGCATTTTTTCCTTTTACCATTAAAATGATGTTCTGTGCAAACTTCTGAAGCAACAAAAACGTGTTTCGTGATGCATCTGTCCATCCTTGCTCGTTCTTTGCTTGTCTTTCTTCTTGCCTCTCTTCATTGAAAGTATTTGTGCATGTTTTAATACTCATTATAGGTTTGGAGCTGTGTTCATGGAGTTTTGGGACATTTTCTGTGTGAAATCTATCCTTGGGCCTGTGATGCATCTGTCCATCCTTCCCATTGCTCACCTCTCCTTGTTCCATGGCAGTTTTGATAGATGTTCAACATTTTCCTTCTCTGGTGTATCACCGTTTTAGTGTAGGCTCTATTTTTCCCTTTTCTCTCTCTCTCTGTCTCCTTGGCATGGTTAGATTAGGATTAGATTAGCTTGCCTGCACTGGAATAGCTTGTGGCAGGTAGTTTAGGAATAGGAACCAGCCTTCTCTGGAGATTCCTTTCTCATTTTTGCAAGTCCCACACTTGGAGAAAGGATTCCATGTTGTGCAATCACACTGGATGCTAGTATGATCAAACTAGAAATCTGATCAACATCCAGGGGTGCTATGATTATGCACTAACAATACTCTTAGAAGATTGTACAACTTTTAGTTCTAAATATAGAGGCTTGAAAAGGTATACGACTACTGGATACTAGGGATTACGGATTGATTACGCATATGACCATTGGAGGTCCACAATGACCATGAACTTATGGTCATGATCCACATATCCCACAATTCAACAAGCCCACAGTCAATCAGATGTTGATGCTGGTTTACACACATTAGTATTTAGATCCTCTCCACTTCCACCAACCATTATCACACAATTATCCTCACTAGACATAACAGCTAATCTAGCTAAAGATTTCTAGACTAGACCAAAGAATCGACCATAGAATCCACCATATATCCACCTTCCATTTTCATGACCTTGTCGGGAGACATATACGAAGCACCCACAGGTTATCTTCCACATATCCCACAACCTATAGATCGGATCACACTAGAGCTCGATATTGATTGGAGCCTTCGAGCAGTCATCCTTGTCGAGCAATCTATCACACCAGTTTAGGTTAGGAGGGACTTCTTTTCCTTAGATTCATAGATTCCATTAGTGCACATTGAAGACATAAGATTCCCTAATTAGTTTTCTATGCCCCACGTATATTCCATCCCCACCGGATGTCTCGGCACAACCTCGAGAGGTCGGGTGCGAGGAAGAGTTACTTGTAGATTCCCATGCTCATTTGTCACTTTTCCATCGTACAAAATTGGTGAACCCGACGTGAAATTCCTACTTTCTAGTTCGGAGTCATATTTCTACTTGTTCTTCCAATTAGTATATGTTTCATCTTTTCCACCTCATTAGTCTTCACATCAGCTTCACCAACAAAATTGGTGAACCCGATGTGAAACAAACAGTTCTTCCTCTTTTATTTTTCATTTCTTTCATCCACCTTCGCTCTTTCCCATTATTCTGGGTATTCATATACCCCCCGAATATGTCGGGATACGATGCATATGGTAGACCTCTTTCAGGTCTTGAAACAAGCTATAGTCAAACAAATAGACAACCATCACCCTCGCTTTCTGCATGGGCTGATAACTATTCAAATAATTATTTATCATCTCAAACTCCCCCTCAAAGAGCTAGCACAAGTTCTTCATTCCGAATTGAGGAGTTTGATCAACTTACACAACAACCAGAGCCTTCAGGCTCTAATAACATGACGTTTACTAGAGAATCTATTTCATCTCCTCGGGTCTTATTCAGACCACAGATCAGTAGACAGTCAGACCCACTTCCTTTTTTGGATGAGGAATACTTGGCATGCTTCACTAAAAGTGAGCAATGCTTCCAAAGCATGTATCCACCAGTAGGGAGCTTACAAGTACAATCTGATACTCTGTTCTAGGAAAACACCCCCATTCCTCCACCAATGGGAAATGCCCTCGGTGAAGTTTGGCAGGATAACGACCAATTCATAGTAGGGTATCATACCCCTTTGCAGCCTCAAATGACACAACAAACACCTGTAAGGAAAAATATTGTGTCTTCACCAATAGAGGTCATTTTAGCCTTGGCTGAAAAGGTTAGAGGGCTAGAACTTGCTCAAGCAAATCATAATTCATATTTTTGACAAGTAGGAATCCCCAACCCTCCACATCATCCTAGCCAAGTAGACCTCCTCATAGGAATAGGCACATTGGGCATGCCTCCTCAGTATTAGCAACAAGTGCCAACTAGAACTGCATTTGCTAATGCCACTCAGTGGAAAATATGATACCTCCCGGTCTAGTACAAAATAATCCATTCCCGGAAATACTTCTCCATACTTAAACATATACTCCAAGTCACCACAAGGAGATATGTTATCTTCTCTTGGCATATTTTCTCAACCACAGGATTTCCTTATGCCCCTGAAATGCATATGCTACACCATATCAACAAACCATCCCACCTCCACCCCCTCAAAGAAGTGCCATTGATGGTTGAAACCTATGCGATAAGAACTTATTCAAAATATTTGAAAGAACCTTTAGACTTCACATACAAAGCATAATGCTTCCAAGACCTCTTCCCGATTTTCCCAAATACAAAGGGAGGGAGACCCAAATGCACATATCAAGGCCTATGCCACAGCCCATTTGAGAACTACTCCTCAAGATGGGGTTGTTGCTAAAATATTATCCAAAACTTTAGAGGGAATCACCCTCGATTGGTATTCTGAGAATACCCGAATCTACCATCCATTCATTTAAACAACTTGTTTCATAGTTCATTAAGGAATTTGACATGAAAAATTGTTGAGAACAAGAATCGGGAATTCTTGCATATTAAGTAAGAACACAATGAATCATTTGCTCATTTCATCCAAAGATGGCGTACAGTCCTTTATTCTTCGGCAAGTTCTCTAAACATGGATCAGATGGAACTATGTGATTTATTCCTTCATTCTCTCAGTAGAGAGATAAAGGAAGAAGTCTAGAAGTTCCCACTAAGGACTTACGATGAAGTACTTGAGAGCACCCTCCGAATAGATCAAGCTGCAATAGATAGTGGTTGCAAGATGTATGGAACAAATGGGAGGTTAATCATCCCCAATCAAAACACTATGACCTATCCTAGTATAGTAAATGCCAATCAAGGACCTAAAATCCTTAACAAAAATCACGGAGTGACAATAGATGGAGTAACTGACCAAGCTAAAAAGGAAAATGTTGTAAATACTCCACCACTGGTTAACAATCAAAAAACAACAATTTTACCCCAACAATCAACGTAGTGGATTTTAATCATCCACAACAACAACAACAACGGCAGATCCAAACACAGGGTCCAAGACAAAATGCAACTGGATATCAAAACCAAAACCAAAACCAAAGACAACAAACACAAAACTTTAATCCTAATAGTCAACAGTTTAATCAGAGTTTTGGACCACAACACACACCAAACCAACAACCTAGGAATTACAATCCTAACTCATATTGTGGTTTCCACAAAATTCGAGGCCATGACACTAGGACTTTCCGTGATTATAATAAATTCATGCAACGTTTTCCAGAAGAACAAAGACAACTTTTCATAGATATGTTCTTAGCAGATCCTGCATCACCAACGCCAAATACTTTCATGGGAGCAGTCTCCCCTCAAAATGCACCCCTCAAGATCTTCAATGATCCGCTCCCAAATCACAATAAATTAAATCCAAATGGGACAAACAAGGGTGCAATGATAGGAAACAATGATCATGAAGCCTCGACTTCACTAAATCCACCTGTCGCACCACAATTAGGAAATCAGCCATGACCCAAGATAGTCGGTTTAGTGGAGTTAGACACTGAGCTACACGTGGAAGCCATAACAAGGACACGAGAGTATTCCTCTCAGCCAAATCCAAGTTACCCACTAGAGATAGATAACATTCAACAACCATTAGTAAAACCCATAGGTGCCTATGATTTAATTAATGACCTAACAAAGACCTTCTCTCACATCTCCTTTTTGGACTTATTGAAGAACTCTCCCACCCATAGGGCTGCTCTTTTAGAAGCATTAGGTTTAGGTCATTTAATTAACATCACTCCACCTCCCAAAACACAAGTAAACCATATAGACTTCGATATTCACCCTCCAGGGCAGCCGGATAGGGATACCGAGTTTATATTCGACATAAACAAAATGCTAACAGACATTGAGATTGCACGTAGAGGTGATCCAACCTTACATTTACAAGTGTGGGTTTATAACAATTACGTTAAACACGCAATGGTTGATGATGGGGCAATCAGTTAACATAGTCCCCTTCTCTTTCCTTCAAAAGCTAGGGTATGGAGAAATAAATTGTTCCATGACTTGGAATACACTAAAGGCTATAATAGCCTTAAATCCACTTCAATTAGGACTATAATACTACCACTCACCTTAGGACCCAAAAAATCCTAACGAGTTTTATATTATATATCGGAAACCAACTATAATATGATCCTCGGCCGACCATGGATACACCATATAAAGGCAATCCCTTCTACGTTATTTCAAGAAATAAGATTCTTGCACTTAGGAAAGATATTCGTAGCAAAAGGCGATCCAAACCATTCGATATACACCTAGCAGATCTGAAGAAAAGGCCAGGTGTTCACTTTGAGTTTGAACTCCCAACAAACCAACTTAACAAGCCAACCAACTCAAAACCGGAAGAAAAGTTGATACCTACAATGGAGTTAGAAGTTATGAACCTAATCAAGAATATCCCAGCCCTCAAGGATGAGGCTAACATTGTAGAAATAGTATCATTAGGAACTACTACAAAAATTGTCGAATTGCTAGAACAAGATCTACCAATTTTCCTGCCATTTGATTATGTAGGTATGGGATGTACCCTAGGAGT
Organism: Taxus wallichiana var. yunnanensis; assembly: GCA_018340775.1. Classification (NCBI taxonomy): domain Eukaryota; kingdom Viridiplantae; phylum Streptophyta; class Pinopsida; order Cupressales; family Taxaceae; genus Taxus; species Taxus wallichiana. The sequence continues at coordinate 987,152,223 of CM031242.1, forward strand.
TGGTTCTCTTCTAGCAGAGGAACTCTGCATGGTAGAAGTAACTGAAGTAGAAGAAATAGACGTAGAAAATGTCCCAACATCCATCTTCCCAAGTAAATATTGGACTCTCCATTTTGATGGAGCTAGATGTCATTATGGGGCTGGGGAAGGTGTGATCTTTACTTTGCCTAAGGAAAGATCCTACCATTCACCTTTAAATTAAATTTTGAATGTACAAACAATGGCACTGAGTATGAATCCCTCCTCCTTGGTCTCATCATAGCTAAAAGGATCGGTGTTAATGACATCAGAGTGTTAGGAGACTCATAATTAGTAGCAAACCAAGTCTCTGAGGTGTATGAGACTAGAGCTGAACACTTATAGCTCTACAAAACAGCAATATTAGATTTGAGCAAAGGATTTAACTTCATATCCATTGAGGCAATCCCACGAGAACAAAACCTTCTCGTAGATTTGATAGCAACCTCAGCTTCATGTTTTACTCCAAACAGTGAGTTGGAAGACACCCATTTCATGGTATCCCTTCGTACTAAACCATTAGTAAAGAAAATGTCAAACCCTCTTTTAACGAACATAGTTGAGAATACATCTACTATCTTAGATCACATTGATAGTGATAGAGCCACTCTTGATTACCTAAATTCCTATGCAAAGTTACATCTCACCCATCACATGGTAGATTTGTCCTTAATCCCACATTCATCTTCTTACTTTGGAAATCCCATGATAGAGCTTCCCCACAAAAGGAGCTCGACATATACATGGTAGAGAATGGAGAAGATCTGGAACTACCTCCATCCCCGCTTTGAGTTTTAAGAAGGTAACACTTCATTAATCAAATAAAAATTGATATTAACATCGAATGGAGGAAGAACCGAAGATCTTAAAACTAGGATCTTCGCTAACTCTAAGAGATAGAAATACACACTTGAATCCTCATAGAACATAAAAAGGATTTTACATTTAATTATAAAGAAATGATAGGAATTACACCACACATCGCATACATAATCTCATCACCAAATTAGATGCAAAGCAAATTAAACAAAAATCGAGACCAATGAAACCCAAGGTAGCTCTCATGGTGAAGAAAGAAGTAATGAAACTTCTCCAAGTAGGGTTCATCAAACCGATCGATTACTCTCAGTGGGTATCTAATATTGTTCTCATTCTAAAAAAGAATGGGAAGATACACATCTGCATAGAATTTTGAGACATTAACAAAGCGTGCCCCAAGGATGACTTCCCATTACCATCCATTGACATCATCATTGACACAACAGCTGGATTTGAGATTTTGTCTCTCATGGATGGATTCTCGGGATACAATCAAATCAGAATATCCAACAAGACCAAGCCAAAACCACGTTTATAACTCCTTGGGGAACTTATTGCTACGTTGTTATGCCATTTGGTCTCAAGAATCTTTGGCGCTACATACCAACGGGTAATGACATATATATTTCACGATCTTATTCATAAAATCATGGAATCCTATGTAGATGACTTGTTGGCCAAGGTCAGGAAGCACTTGTGATCACCCGAAGTGCTCCGTCATCCTTTCACGTTTGATCGAATATGGAGTCACACTAAATCTAGAAAAATGTGTATTTGGTGTGATAGGAGGGAAACTCCTAGGTTACATTATATCATCACGAGGGATCGATGTGGACCCAGCCAAAATCTAGGTTGTTCTTGAGATGATCCCACCATCAAATGATTCTGGCATTAGATCATTTCTTGGAAAGCTTGGTGTAATCCAAAGATTCATCCCAGACTTGAGTTTTTCTATTCATCTAATCAACAATTTGTTGAAAAAGGATTGTTGCATTATTTGGACAAAGGAATGCCATGAGGCCTTCGAAAGCAGTTAAGCACTTCTTATTGTCTCCTCCCATGTTAATGCCACCTAGACCAGATCATCCTTTGATCTTATATTCACGAGCTATAGATGTCTTTCTAGCCTACATGTTGGCTCAAGAAGATGACAATAAATGAGAACATGCGATCTATTTTATTAGCCGAATGTTGCTCGATTATGAGACACGTTATATGCAAGTAGAATGAGAATGCCTTGCCATTTTCTTCGCAACCAAATGCCTAAGACATTACATGTTAAACCAAGAAACAAGGGTCATTCTTAAAACAAACCATTTACGAACTTTCCTCATGTAAGGGTCCTTGTCTAAAAAGGCTGGACACTTTATAACCTTAATGGGTGAATTAAAATTAACTTTTGTAAACCAAAAGTCTCATTAAGGGACAAATCATTGCAGATTGGTTAGCCGACAACCCATTAGGAGGCGATCTAGTAGATCTAGATTTTCCCGATGAATGCATATATTACATCGAAACCAGACCTCCTATCTCTGAATGTCCTTGGTATACTGATATTATTAATTATATCATGGACCATACATATCCAGAAGGTGGTTACACATTATTGTAGCTAAATACATTTATTATAGAACAAGTTCTCTATCATAAGGCTTTCGATGGAATCCTTCTAAGGTGTGTTGACATAGAGGAATCTAAGAAGATTCTCTACGAATCCCACAGTGGAATATGTGGCAGCCATTTTGGAGGTCATGCCACTACCCACAAAATACATCGGATGGGCTATTTCTGGCCCACTCTAGAACACGACACAATAGAGTAGTTTGTACACAAGTGCCATAAATGCCAAGAATTTTCCCACGAGATTCACATGTCGGCACAAGCTCTACAACCAATTGCAACTCCATGGCCCTTTTCTACATGGGGCCTAGATTTGATAGGGAAATTCTCTCCCTCATCAACAGATGGCCATAACTTCATAATCATAGCCACCGAGTATTTTACCAAATGGGTAGAGGCTATGCCTCTTACCACTGTACCAGGTGCCATGATCACCAAGTTCATTTTGAACCAGATCATTTGTAGGTATGGTGTCCCACAAATCATTATCTCAGATAATGGAACTTCCTTTAAGAATGACGAGGTCCATGAGCTATGCAGTAAATTTAAAATAAACCATCATACAACCTCCTTATATTACCCTCAAGCTAATGGGCAGGCTGAAGCAACAAACAAGACATTGAAAGCTATTCTCCTCAAAACGGTAAAAGAAAACAAATGAGATTGGAATTTAAAGTTATATCTAGCCTTGTGGGCCCACCGAACCTCAATAAGAACACCAACAGGAGAAACTCCTTTCTCATTGGTATTCGAGAGCAGAAGCAGTTCTCCCACTTGAGGTTGAAATACCTAGTCTCCACATCTCACTACAAGGGATTCTGGATGAAGAATCTTATAGAGAAGCACGTCTCTCCCAACTAGAAAGCATAGATGAGGCTAAATTAGACTCTAAACAACGGCATAGAGTTTATGCTGACCGGATGTGCCGATAGTATAACAAAAAGGTCTATGAATGAGAAATATATGAAGGAGATCTAGTTCTAAGACTAGACAATCGGATCGATAAGAAGATCGGTGAAGGAAGGAAATTCTAGCCCAAATGGTTGGGCCCATACCGAGTCATGAAAGACTATGGAAATGGTGCGTATCTCTTATGTACACTAGAAGGCGAGGAATTCAATGCGAAACAGTCAATTCCTTACATCTTAAATGATTCTATGCATAAGTGACCAGCACTATTTGTATAATTATATCTACATTACATCTTCATGTAGTTAGGTTCATTTTGTCCACTCATTTCATAAATTTTGTGATCAAGGAACTTATTCGCAAAAATTCATTACAAACTTCTGTTGGTATTGGCAGAAGCATTCGAATCATACTTCTTCATTTGTCATAACATCATCAACCATTTCAGAATCATTTCATCAAATAAAGCTAGATATGACAAAGTCTTAATGGTAGCCATGCCAAGGCCTGCATGCTTGTTCTCACTTTTGGTTTCTTCCTAGGGTAGGTGTCTTGCCTATGGTCTATTCTAGAAGCTTCATGGTGTCACATCTATCCCGTATATAGATCTCTTTGGAAATAAGAACTGTTGATGGCGAATCATAGCACCCATGAATGTTTAAATCGATGGGTTGAGAGTCTCGGTGCGATTGCATAACATGGAGATTTTCCCAAGTGTGGGACCTTTCCTTGCAAAATTAGAAAAACTCTCCGGATGAAGGCCTTTCCTATTCCTCTATCTAGATGCACATGTAAAAATGTAGAGGGTTTACTCAAAAACCTAAAATAACTTGCTAAGGAGCCTATGCTTCCTACTAGATGCATAAAAATAAACCTAAACTAACAAAGGTGATGCACCAAGGAATAAAGAACACATATCTTGCCAATAAACACAAACCATTAAAATGCAATGCAAGATCATGCATCGATAACCAAATTTAAGAGAGAAAGATCGGAGGATGCAAATGAACATAGAGAGGGTTGAGAATCATCCATAGACATACATTATTTGCTCAAAGATTCTGATACAATACACTACAAAATGCCAAGAGGCAAAGTTGCATTAAAGTTTTAGATGGGAGGTTTGAATTCCACAAATTCACCTACCAAAGAGAAGAAGGGAGGGGCAAGAATGTCCAACCTTTAGAAAGAAGTCCTCCTTACAATTTATAGGAAGAATGAGAGATGGAAGAGAGAAATTCCAAATCTACCCCACCACCTCCAGTGTTGTATTTAATTCATATCATTATGGTGGTAGGTGAGAACCCTAAAACCCAAAAATGGTGAACTGTATTTTGCATTTTTGAAGAACTTGTTCTCACCCAATTAAAGATATCCAGGGCATTATAGTTACATGGGAGAGGACCTTATAAGCTTTCAAAATTCCAACCTTGCATGAATATCCAAGGGTTTGCTTTCTATAGGAATTTATATGTCATATACTCAAAATGTTGTGCCTCCAGAAGATGCGCCTTAGCGCATCCATCCTCATGCCAACATACTTTTAAGTGCATCAAGGCACATCCTTTTTCATGTCAACATCTTTCTACCTTTTCCTTCCAACTTGCGCCAGGGCACATCCTTTTTCATGTTGACATCTTTTTTCCTGCGCCTTCCAGCTGCGCTAAGGTGCATCCTTTTTTATGTCGACATCTTTTTACCTACACCTTCCAAAGCATGCGCTAGGGTGCATCCTTTTTCATGTCGACATATTTTTACCTGCACCTTCCATCCTATGCTAAGATGCATCCTTTTTCATGTCGACATCTTTTTACCTATGCCTTCCAAATCGACCTGCTGCAGTGCATCCTTTTTCATGTCGACATCTTTTTACATGTGCCTTCCACCGCGCCGAAATGAGTGCATCCTTTTTCATGTCGAAATCTTTTTACTGCGCGCTGGTCAAAAATCTGCACATCCTTTTTCATGTCGACATCTTTTTACCTGCACCTTCCAACCTGTGCCAAGGTGCATCCTTTTTCATGTCGACATCTTTTTACATGCGCTTTTCCACTGCCTGTGGCGCATCCTTTTTCATGTTGAAATATTTTTACTTGCGCCAGGGCACATCCTTTTTCATGTCGACATCTTTTTTACCCAAAGCAAATGGGACGCTACGGTGGCTTTGTGTAAGAACAGAAATTTCAAATGCTCCAAAACCAAATGGGACTATGTCTTCCAAATGGCCTACACTAGGGCACATCCTTTTTCATGTTGACATCTTTTTACTCGCACCTTCCACTGACTCGCGAGTGCATCCTTTTGATCATGTCGACATCTTTTTACTTGTGCCTTCTAGCTTGCCTAAAAAATGCATCTTTTTTATGTCGACATATTTTTACCTAAATAAAAGAAACCTATTCGCTAGGGTGCATTCTTTTTCATGTCGACATCTTTTTACATGCACTTTCTAGCTTGCACTAGGCACATCACTTTTTCATGTCAACATCTTTTTACCTACGGTTGGGCGCCCTTTTTCATGTTGACATATTTTTACCTACCCCTTTCAGCTGCGCTAGGGTGCATCCTTTTCATGTCAACATCTTTTCACCCGCACCTTCCGTTGTAAATAAATGTTAGGTTTTGAGTTTCTTTGATTTCCATATTCTTCTATTTGTTTATATTTACCTGGGAGGGAGATATATACAACAGAACATAATGACATTTTTTCAAATAAATAAATAAGTCAAATGTAGATCAAATAGAAAATTTTATTTTTACACATTTGCTTGCCCTAACAACCTTCAAAGTGATGATGCTCGCATCTCTTACTAGTGACATAGGGTTGGGAAAGGATGGGAATGCCCTTACTCGCATGTGCCTTGTCCATGGTGATAAGCACATGCTTCCTACTAGAAGCATGGGGCAAGGTGTAGAGGGTTCTCTTGACAAAAAATGTTGAAGGTCATAAGCTAAGCAGCTCAAATAAATCTTTGAAATCTTGAGTCGGAAATGAATGAATCAGATGTCCAAAATTCTAAGAGAGTTTAAAACCCTGAAAACCAGATTTTGTCAACCATGTGGCCATCTATGGATCTAAGTATAGATAAACCGCAAAGCAAGTTGAATTCTAAACTATGGAGTCACTTGAGTAGAATAGGTTTATAGTGTCCTAATTTGGTTCTATTGAATCGTTGTCTATCTCATCACTACCATTTAACAAATTTCATAGCTTGTGCCCTTTCTAGCTCTCAGTGGTGAGCCCTTGCATCTTGCTAGTTGCGTGGAGTTAGGAGTTGGGCAAGTACATCTGCTCATCATACCAGTTTATCATTACACGTTGTCAAAAAAATATGAAGTATCGGAAAGATTTCTTATGACAGCTAAGTTCAAAATCACATTGTGTCTGCATTATCATATATCAGCATTATGAAATACAAAAAGAAAGAAAGAAAGCATTTGTATCATTTGTTCTCCATTGCATACATTCTGAAAAGCATATAAAAACAACATTATAATTTACATGTGGAAATGAATCACAAAATCCTAGACACCAAGAGTCTGATCAAAAAAAGTATATATATATAATCAAGTTTTGTGTACAATGCCATCATGTGCTACTCATGGTCAAAATGCTCAATGAGACCGAGAAATACAAAATAAATTGCATAAACAATCTAAGATTCACTACAAAAAGAGCCAAGTGGCCTCTCAACCCCTATGAGATCCCTCTGAAGGTGCACGACCACGTCTAGGACTCCAGCTACGCCGGCGCTCTGAATGCATTGAGGGCTCACGGTCCCGAGGAGTAGTTGTAGCCTCACTATGAGAGTGACTCCTCATCAGGTGCTCCACTGTCCTATATCCGGCCAAATCGGTATGGAGGGTAGTCACCATCTTGACCACATACCAGACAGGGGAAAGACATCGCTATGCCTACCAGCTGCTGAAGGCTCCCCTGCAGCCATGGATAGCTCAGCGCGAGTCCTCTCCATGGGGATCATCAGGGTATCAGTACATACCTGGTGAATCAGGTCTCGCCACTCATCAACAATCTCTGCAAGTAAAGGAGAAAAGTAAATTAGAAAATAATCAAAAGATAAAAACAAGAATGAACAAAAGGAGAGATAGCAACTAAGACAATCCTAGCTAAAAACAAATATTAAGAGTAGGGTGACAACTCACTCAGATCTCCGGGCCTCCAAGAGGGATCCCTAGGGTCAGCGCCTGCCACAGATGCCACCGCTGACTGATGTCCTCCTCCTGTGCCTGGGGCAACATAACATCCTACTATGGACTCATCCTCTCCACCTAAGTCCTGAGAGGGCAACTCCTCTGAAACTAGGGTCACCCTCTCCACACTCTGCTCTGCCCTCTCGGCCTGTAAGATCTCCTGAGTGTCATGCCACTCGGGATCGCTATCCTCCTCTCCACCCGACTTGCTGACCTCCATATCCTCGGTCTCCTCCTCCGTCTCTCCCCCTGTGAACTCCTCAGACTCGAGTCTATATCAATGGGGTCGTCACTGCTGTGGGTAGGGCTGGTGGTGATCTAAAGTAAAGGTGCCTAAGGAGCACCGGCTCTCCCTCAAGCATGTACCATGCTCTTGGCTGAAATAGGGACACCGGGAGTAAAACAGTCCCCCCGGCCTCTAGGACCTCCCCTAGCCTCCCGAACTGATCTGAACACTGGCACCACTAGGGGAGCATACCGATGTAAGCAAGGCCAAACTACTGAGGCACTCGGTCAAAGGGGTGTGTCTCCACCTTCCCCATCCTATCCACAAGCTACCCTGTAGTAGAGCAGGAAATCAAAGTGAGGGTCTCCTCACCCCACAACCCTACCATGGCCTGATAAGGTGTGGCCTCCATATCATCAGTAGTCAGGGAAGTAACTGGACTGGTGAGGTGCTCTAAGCACCGACATCTCTGTCCATCTAGCTGCCCTCACGGCTCCAGGATCCACCACCTCTACGCCTCTCCCATAAGGGATGATATGCTCATAGACCCAACTCATAACTAGGGTCGGATGGCTCAAAGACTGTCCCTGTAAGTGAACCACCCGGTATAAATCATGATAAGTGGTCCCAAGTATGTCGGCTCCCCAGGCATAAATCCAGCCATGTGCCTCAATCTGATGCAATAATAGGGGACCAGTAGAGTAAGGTGTCCCCTCCCTTGTCTCGATCAATCTCGAGGCAAGGATCCCCATAATATCCTGATGAATCAAAGGGATAGGCAAGCTAGGAATGGAACAAACCCTCACCCCCTTCTTCGAACCAGTGGAGACAACTGCATCTCCCATATATGTAGTCTATTGAGCTATTTGAGCCCGCGACCTCATTGTCTCAAGTGTAAGTCATCTCCCGATGGTCGGGACTCCCAGATGCGGTAGACATCCTCCAGGGTAATAGTCCACTCACCCCTGACTCCTGGAAATCGAAAGTGTTCCGATCAGCATCCCAATACGAAAACAAGTCACAAAGTATGTGACTAGAAGGTGCGACATGAGGAACCCGTGATATATGTAATATGCCGGCCCTCTGAAGAGTATCCTGCTCATCTTGAGAAAGTGCATCCAACACTACTAGAAGCCAATCACACTCTCTCTCTCGGCTCCATCTGATATATTCCTCCTTCTCCGCATACACCCAAAAACACGTAAAACGGAGTAAGTTAGTATTCAAATTACATTGGAAAAATCATTAAAACATATAAGAATACTAAAAATGCAAAATTGGGCTAAAAACACTGTTATTTTGGCATTCTGTAAAGGACCGTTGTCCTACTTCTCAGTAACCATTGCTAAGCGGTCGTGTCATGTCCCGCATTTCCAAATGGGTCACGTGCCCTAAAAATGCCTAAAAACATGAAAAAACAACTATTTTGACTAAAACAAAGCCTACCCATTAGGCACCCCCTAAGTGACCCTATTAACACTGACATTTTCAAAAATAATCCCCCATGACAAAGATTTCATCATTTTAACATTTTGGGGGTAAAAACGTTAAATCAAGAAGAACTAACCTATGATCTTGCGGGTCGATGTTCTTCTCACGGAGGCATGATCACTATCTTGTCATAAACATATTGACTATACTCTCATCAAAAACAATCATCGTGGGTCCCAGAGCTCAAAATCAATCAAATCAACATACGCAAATGAATAAGAAAATGGGCCCATTTTTACATATATAGCATCTTGACTCATTTTAAATGCCCTTTTCATATGTTTGGAGTGTTGACGGAGGCAAGTAATTATCACCGCGCAAATCATAAGTCCTCATTTCATATTATTTAAGTATTTAATTTTGTATTTATTTTATCTATCTACACTTGAGTCCTCTTTTCATTTTGTAGGTAGCGGGAATTTTGGGTGGCGTCATTTTGACACACACTGACATGTCGGTATAATTTCTAACTTCCCATTTTGGGTCCACCATAATCGGACCCACCATTTTACGCCTCTTCATGGCTCAAATGCTTCTCCGAGGGGGAAATATGTACATACCCAAAATTGTAGGGTACTGCACTATCGGAACAATGTTACACCTACCCCGATGATGATACAAGTCTCCTCGCAAGGTGTTCGGGATCCAAAAATCTCTCCAAGTATACATTAACATCCCGCATGCCCCACTTAGCCTTCGCATGCTTTATTTTTCTCTTTTCCCCTCTTTTCCTTTGTGTTTTGGTCTTCAGTAATGAAACCGCCGCCCTAGTGCAAGGTGGCGGTCTCAGAATCGCCGCCTGCTCGCTCATGCGGCGGTCCTTCATGCATTTTCCTAAATGTTCTTTTAATTGTGAATCACATAAATTTTCAACTTTTACCAACCTTTTCATCCATTTTTTCTTGTATTTATGATTCTAGTTCCCTGTAATAGTGTTTCTCCATTGTTTATTATAAAAGAGTTCAAATTGGATTTCACCTTTGGGTAAATGGGAATTCTATAAATAGCTGGTTGGTTTTCAAGAAAATGGCCTCTCAAAATTGTGCCCTCATTCTCTCATTTCAAATTTTAGTCTTTTAGTTCTTTCTTAGGAATTGTATTAGTTTTATTTGTTGCATGCATAGTTAGTGTTGTTTTGTTGTTTAGAAGCCACATGATCTTCTTATGCTAGTGTTGTTACTTATTTCATGCAATCAATTGAAGTAGGATAGTTTCATTTTTAGTTTGAAGCCATTAGAGTTGCAGGTTTTGTTCATCAAGAAGGATAGTTTCAGGTTTTGGATGTTTTGTGTTGTATGACTTGCAATAAATCCCACTAGGAATTACATAAGCCAAGCTCTGTTCTCTTGCGTTATCCCTCTCCTACTCGCATTATATTCGGTCTACATCCAAGGCTGCCATTGTTCCAATACATACTCCTGTTGATGCTAGCATTACATGCTTTTCTGGATTCATGTGAGCACAAAGGAATGAGGAGACCACACTGAGGGGACAAAGCACACACACAAACAGATTCACCACTATTCTGCAAAATCCAGGTTCAAGCTATCAAAAGTTCTAGTTAAGATATATCAAATAGAATAGTGAATCATTTCATTTCAGTTAATCTCGCTTTTGATATTGCCGGGAAGTTGTGGGGGTTGATAGTTTCTGAGAAACTATGATTCATTCCCCACTTCTGAGGTAAGATCGGGGTCTTTCAAATAGATTAGATCAGTTATCTAGTTATTTAGAATAGATTTACAACTACACAGGAAAGTGGCTATACTCAGCTGCTTTGTTTGTTTTTAATTTTGGTTATTAGTTTAGTTGTCACTTTCTAGATATATTAAATAATTTCTCTTTCAATTCTATTCAATAGTTTATCAAAAATACAAAAAAATAGAGAATTTATATATGTTATAGATATACTTTGCATAATTAGCTTGCTTTGCTTTAGTTAGATTTATATTATTTCCTTTTGTATGACAATCACAAAACCTAGGGAGCCCAGAGAAAATGTATTTTAAACAATCATGCCTCAACCCAATCTTGTTACAGCAATAACTGACATAGACGAAAATCTCAGAATCTAAGTCTTCCAAACAACAACGGACCTACAAGAAATCAGCCCGCAGTTAAGAGGATTAAACATAGAAGACGACAAGAGCACATACATTTTGGAAAAACCAGCCAAACTACAGATTTCCCTAAATAGATACCACATGACTGTAGAAGGGCTTGAAAGAGAGAAAATGTTCGGTTGTGATCCTTTGGTCCCACAACCAGATGCAGGAGATATCTTCATTGACATAGACACTAGCTTAAGAATTCAAGTTGCCAAAATGCCTGTAAGGTACTCTGAGAAGATTGTACAACTTTTAGTTCTAAATATAGAGGCCGAAAAGGCATACGACTACTAGATATTAGGGATTAGGGATTGATTCTACATATGACCATAGGAGGTCCACAATGACCATGAACTTATGGTTGTGATCCACAGATCCCGCAACCCAACGAGCCCACAGGTCAATCAGACGTTGATGCTAGTTTATGCACATTAGTATTTAGGTCCTCTCCACTTCCACCAACCATTATCGCATAATTATCCTCACTAGACATAACAACTAATCTATCTAAGGATTTCATGAGTAGACCGGAGAATTGACCATAGAATCCACCATATATCCGCCTTCCATTTTCATGACCTTGTCAGGAGACATATACGAAGCACCCACAGGTTACCTTCCGCATATCCCACAACCTATAGATCGGGTCACGCCAAAGCTCGATATTGATTGAGCCTTGAGCGATCATCATTTCCGACCGATCTATCATGCTAGTTCCGGTTAGTAGGGCCTTATTTGCCTTAGATTCGCAGATTCCATTAGTGCACATCAAAGACATAAGATTTCCTAATTAGTTTTCTATACCCCACATATATTCCATCCCCACCAATGTCTCGCATGACCTCGAGAGGTCGAGTGTGAGGAAGAGTTACTTGTAGATTCCCATGCTTGCTTGTCACTTTTCCATCCTATGCAGTCTCCTTTGATTGGACGAGGCACAATGGGTTTATTTTATAAACTTGTCACTTTTGGCTACTTTGGCATAAAGATTGAACTTGCCCCATGGCTCCATCGGATCCTGATTGGTTAGTCAAAGTTTTGAAGTGGCAGAGAAAATTTCTTATTTTTTCCCCAAGGGTGTACACGTGTCAATAAGTCAAGAAGTTATGGAAGGGCGGGCCTTTTTTATGTTTTAAGGCACTATGGTGAAAAAGGTAAAAATGTCAAAAAATTCCCTAAAGCCCATGAGAGGACACATGGTAGAATTTGAGAGTAATAGTGGGAAGGTGGGTTGTCGGACTACTTTAATAAAAAAATTAGCTTTATTTTGTAAAGGGAGTAAAGTTATAAAATGGGCTGAACTTCCGTTGCGAATAAGATAAGTACACATGGTAGTTTGAAAAGTCAAAGTAGGGAGGTGGACATGTGGTCATCTCAGTAATTGGATGAGGCATATCGGGTCTATTTTATAAACTTGTCATTTTTCCATGTTTGTAAAAATATCAAATTTTCCCCGAGGCCTCGAAGAATCCCGAATGGTTTTTCAAAATTATTGATCGAATCGAGAGAAGGACATGTGGTAGCATTGAAAGGTCATAGTGGAAAGGCATATTTTCGAGGTAACTTGAGAATTTAATCCTTTTTGTGAAAAAGGAATAAAGTTATTGTTATCCAAAATTCACCCCTCAAGGTAATTTTGATAACATACATCAAATTATTCAGCCCCAAGCAAGTAGATTGATTCAAGGCCCAAAATCATGTTTTGGGGCCCCCTCGGCGTCTCTCTAACTCTCCCATCCAAGAAAAAATCCCAATGAGTTAGAAAAGTGGAAAAAATGCAAAAAATAAGGTTGCGGGATTGTTTTAAAGCATTTCGGGTCTGAAGAGTGCGGGTCGTACCGAGGTTCGTTGTACCAAGTTTGGGGCCGAAATACAAAGAAAATCAGCTAAGTCAGATAATTTTTGTCCCGTGAAGTCCACAGATAGTTGGGACAAAAGGATGCGTGGGACGTGAAAAGGTGAAATGGCCGCAGGCAATAATAAAAATCGCCAAGTCTTTTGTTTCGCACGGTTTGGGACAGTCGGGACAAAAGCACGCGTGGACTCGAATCGGCTGATTTTCCGCAAGACGGTCTATTGTGGGCGCTTCGAGAGGTTTTTGTCTAGGACAGTGGGGAAAAAGTACACACAGGGACGCGAATCGGCCGATTTGCCGAAATATCTCAGTAGCAAAGAAGAAAAGTGAACGCGTTTGACCCGTAAACTTCAAACGGCCATAACTTTTGACTCCAAGCTCCGATTTTCATAACATTGGACTTTCTGGAATGAGCACGATGTCCTCTACACCATAAAAGGAAATTTTTAATGAGGGTAGATATATTTAAATAAAATAAACATATTCAAATCCAGTCGGATAATGCTCATTCCCGTCAAATGACAGAAAACGCCTACGAGACCCAAAATAGCTACCCACACTCAGAAGGCCATAAATTTTACATTTCTCAAAAAACCACACAAAATTGGTACCATTAGAATCATGGCTCTGAGCCTGACACACAAAAATCAATAAATTCTATATTTGATGAGAAATCGGTGGGGTTTTTTCATAAAACGTGGCCGGGTTCATAACAGTGTTTTATTTGGTAGTTGGGAGTGTAATTAAGAGGTATGGTCACAATTCTTCTTTCTTTGCACTTTTGGGATAGTATGGGGAGCCTTTTTCAAGTAATATACAATCATTTTACTCCATTTAATGCCTCTTACAAGTGGTTGAAGGACATATTTTGGGATTTCCATTTTCCTTCTCTCTCTCTTTCCGAATTTTTCTATAAATTAGAGTGTTCGGCTCATTGTAAAGGGGGTTGTTTTTGTAGCAAAGCTCTACCAAAATTTTTTGGGGAAGCCAATGTGTTTTAGGCTCTTGTTATGGACTCCTTGCATGGTGATCCAGGCCCTTATCTTATAACCGATTGAACTATGGATATCAAGAAGCAATAAAATATAAGTTTGTGGATGCATCTTCCCCGCTTTGTGTTTTTCTTGCATTCTTCTTGCCCCTTCAACCTTGATTACAAGCATATTGTGTCTATTATTATGTTCTTGCAGGATCCATTATCATTGTGTAAGTTTGAAATATTGTTGTGAATGCATTTTGTTAGATTATGGAGAACTTTCATCACCCCTTCTAGTGTGCACTTTGCTTCTGTATCTCACGCATTTAAAGACTACCCTCACACCCTCCTTTTCTGGTGTATCACCATTTGTAGTGTAGGCTTTCATTTTATGCATTCTCTCTCCCTAGTCCCTTGGAAATTTAGATTAAAATAGTTAGTTTCCCCTACATTAGAGTAGATTATGGCAGGTAGTTTAGGAGCAAGAACCAACTTTCTTTGGAGGTCTATCTCAAGTAGCAAGTCCCACAACTTGGAGATAGTACCCATGTTATCCAATCACATCGTGAGTTCAAGTATATGCACTTGTATAATTCATAGGGGTGCAGTGATTCGGTGATAACAGTTATAAAGTGATTCATGGCCTCGAAGATGCCCACATTAAGCCATGTGTCGAGCCCAAAATCAAAAGCGGAGGGTGGGCAAAATGTCAAAATTGTGCATTTTCTCCAAAAGTCATAAAATGCAAAAAAGTGCACCCAAGCCCATTTCGACTCAAATTCTTCCATGTGGACATCTCAAATTAAAAGTTAAAAAGGCGTAATCAATGGTTGTTGTGCATTATATCTGATTTTTCCACCATTAACCTCTAAGGTTTCTTGAGATGTGTTTTTCACATTTTTATTCTACAATTTTTGATGATTCCTTGTCTTTTTTATCAATGAAGTGCAATCCAATGGATATGGAACTCAATTTGTTAATATGAGGTGCAAAAATTGAACATTTTAAGTGGAATTTGCTCAGGAACTTTCAAAAATGTGAATTACTAGAAGAGCTAGTTGTAGAGCAAAATTGTAGAGGGAAAAGAATGAAATGATGAAGGAAAAGGATGTTGCATGTGTAAAGGATGAAAAACATGCTCCCAATTAGAACAATGATGAAAATATTTGAAATGATTCACCTTTTCAAACACCTAACAACTTTTGGGCGTGAATCTATTAAACGTCCCTTTCTAGAAATCATGGTGAAATATGGAGCAAACAAAGATGCTTCGAATATTATTTTCTTGGGGAGAAAGCTTGGATGTAATTTGAGTATCATAAAGAGCACAAAGTTAGACATGCAAATTTGAGAAATCCCATCTTCCTGAGAGACCATCTGAGAAACCTATTAATCTATTTTGTTTTAGATTTACATCATGTCAAGTTGGTTGCGAGTATACATCCATTGGCAAGCTCTAAGATTGTTCAAGAAACTTTCCCTTGCTGATGAATCTAATCAATTTCAAATTAATCTGTGTTGATCTTGGGAAAAAATTGTGTCTTCTTTTATTCTAGAATGTCTTCATATAATTTTTTGTTCTTGTTGCAATCTTGTGTTAAAATCTCTCTGAATCACACAAAATCTCATCCTATGATAGTCTAGCAGAATTTGCAATTTCATTATGAGAAGATCTTTCATCTGGTAATGAAATAAACAATTTAAAATTACTTTACCTTCATTTGTTCACATATATTGTTTATAAGTATTTGGGTGTACCTTAGGCGTGATAAACCAGAGGTTTCTAATGTTTAATTGAGTCTTTTAACTCAGCCTTCGTGTTAAATTCTTGAAGATTGTGTGAAAACGTGTAGATCTGGGCCTCCATTAATGCACACCTTCTGGTTGAAGGAATATTTTAGTTATTCTAAAGATTTCTATTGTTGAGTTTTCCAATTGTTGTAAAGGCTCTCAAAGATCTGGCAAATTCAAATTTATCTTGCTTAATCTCCCACAAAAGAAAAATTATTCAAACAACTAATCCTACCTAAACTACCCTTGTTTGTCCTATGTATCCACAAATGAATAAATTCCACTGTCAAAAATATGCAAAAGCAATCAGGTTTCAAATGTCTTTAGTAACCTAAACCTTGTTTAGAAAATATCTCCATTCTTTAGAAGTGACAACTCGTGAGATTTGAATTGTGGTGCATTGATCATATTTTCTCAAGGTTACAAAATTTTCTATGGTGAGAGTTGAATTGTGGTGCATTGATCATATTTTCTCTAGTGCAAATATTTACTAGTATCTTTCACCAACAGAGGTTACAAAATGGGTTCTCTTACACTAGTTGAAAGGCATAACCTCAAATAGTGAGGATAGATCAAATCCTTTTGAAGGTGTTATCCATTTCTCCAACACCGAGTGAAAAGAGCCGGCTAAATCACCTCCCGGCTACCAAATGACATATATTGTGATTTGTCTGTCTCTGAGTGTCTTCAAAAATTTGTGATATCTTGCTCGGCGTTTGAGGGAGAATAAATTTGTATACCAACACCCTATATATATACCATGTGTAAGATGCTTTATGGTTAATGTGTGTAAATCACGTTTGTGTTAGTAATGAAGTTTGTGAGCCTTACACTAGATGACCCTAAGAGGAACAATCGTTAAGATTGTATGTGTGACAGAGACGAGTTGTGGACAAGGTTTTCATAATCTTGAGCCAAGTACGATCAAAGAAGTGGAGTAAAATATAGACTCGAAAAACCCACTTCTATCTCTTTAGTATACTTCAAGATTGCTAAGCCCACAGTAGACAAATCAGAATCAGAGTTGCTGACATCTGACTTGGAGCTTTCAAGGATCCCTATGGGAGAGTCTACTCCTGAAGGTGAGATTCATAACCTCCAGGAAACAGTCACCAGAGTCATTGGAAGGGTAGAGAAAGGGCAGCAGACGATTGAACAGCTGGAAGAACAAGCCCAAGTTCTCACGAGTTTTATCAAGTCACTTTTGTCTAAGGACAAAGTTTTGGACCCTACTCCCTTGACTGCTCTACCTCCTCCTGTAATTCTAAGCCAAGATGAAGTGCAAGAAATTAAAGATATGCCAAGTATTCATCATGGTAGAGCTATCGAAGCCATGGTGGATGACATGCTTGTTGCCGGGCTAAACTTCATCGACGAAGCTTTTAAGCTACATGGAAAGGTAGACAATTTGCAACAGAAGCTATCCTCTACCATTGGGGTTATGGATAAGGAGCTTAAACTCTGGGGCAGTTGCATTGTAGACCTTCGCCTCATGGGACAGACAGATGAGAACATCTTACTAGCGAATAAGATTTTTGATGATGCCAAAGATAATCTATCAAAATCCTGGGTCTACAGCGTAGAGTGGAAAATCAGAGTCCTGGAAGAAGCTGTAGGAGAAATGAAGAATAGATGGAAAAAGGGAGAAGCTCAAGAGCTAGATGCTGCTTTTCAAAGATATGCATTGTCATCTTCGTGGATGAAAACTCTGGCGTTCCCTTGTCCTTAAGAAATCAAAGCTCGATTGAGCTTTTGTCAAAGATAATCTTTTCAAGGAAGACTCCATCTCTAAGGACAAGATAAAGGAAATTTGTTCTCTTGATCCGCCATTGAAGAAGCAAACAAAGACTATCATACTCACGTCGAGTTTGATAAAGAGATGGAGAAATGCAGGATTTTGGACTCGATGCTGCAACCAACACATCAGTCCTCGTGGCGAGATATATTGAGTCATTGAAGAAGTTCGAGCAGTTACGAAGACAGTGGGTCCCTCCCAAATTGTGCGGCCACCCGTCTCCTTCTCCTTCCTTTCCTCTTCTTTCCTTTCTTTTCGTATTCTTTGTAATTAGTTAAGGTATTGCGGTTGGCGGTACTTAACTATTCTTAGTTAAAAGAAACGGTTACGAAGAGTAACCGACTTGTAAGCTATATAATGGCCTTTCCACGCCATTTTGAAGGGAGGAAGAACTCGGATATTTGCTGAAAGTGTAAATAGATCTTAAAGAAATCAATACAAAAGGGCTTTCCGTTCTTTGTCTATCTGATTCTTATTGTCTCTGTGTTTTCCTTTAATATCGTGAAGATCATTTTGTTCTTAACTCGTTTTGTCTCTCTGATTGCATACTGTCCAGTTTTGCAAATACAGCGATCTTGTACAACCAAGAAGGAACTTTGTGTCCTTGATTAATAAATCCGAAGAAGGTTATTTATGGAACTGTGTGTCTTTAAATTTAATCTCATTCAAATGATCTTGTCTTAAATTCTTTGAAGCTTCGCGTACACGAAGAATTATTCTGCTATCTATAATTCAATGTTGCTATTACGCTCATCTTCTTATTCCTTTTCCTCGATCCTTGTGTAACTGCCCATAATCCTTGTGGGAAAACACTTTCGTAATATCCGGTTTAAACCGTAAAATAATGTTAATACGGTTGTAAATAAGTTCATTTCAGAATAAGGAACCTCTCCCATTAAAGAGAAGGGACTTTTCGTCCCCTCTCTGTCTTGCTCTCTAAAAAATTCCTATTTGACGACCAACATCGGTATATTGTGGATGCACACCATCTTAGGCTAAACTTATGAGAACTAGTGTCCCTTGCTCTCTTCTATTGGGCTCTCCATAAAACAATCCTATGTGATTTTGACTATGTTGATCCTTGTGGGAGTCCTGGAGGGATGATTCAGGAAAAGATGATGATAGTTACAATATTTGATATACTCATTTTTAGTTACATGTATATTTTTACGAGCTTAGGCTCGACATATGAGTGCCAAAAATTGATGAGCACCCCTTTCATGGTTATATGAGGCCACATATTGATTGTAATGTTTTATTTCTTAGTACTATTTTATTCATAAATTGATCATTATATATTTTCTTGTAATAACTATAATTTTTCTTAATTGATGTGTTCTTATATTTTGGGCATTTAATCAGTTACTACACTAACATGCAGATTTTACACTAAATATGGCTATTTAGCCATTTGTTTTGCTTAGTTTTAAATTTTCTTTTCATATTTAAAAGTTGTATATCCTTGCCCAATGCTTGGGATTTTTTCCACATGGCATTTGAGACCGATTATTATGTTGGTTCTAATGTCGTAAAGTGTTGGAATAGGGTCATAGGATTCCCACGGAGTGGTGAACCTATGGACCCACTTCATTTTATAGGTTTGCCCCTAAGGAGTTAAAGATAACTAGAGGGTTGTTGAACTACAAGTTATTATGTCTCTTGAGTAGGGGTGATGGGGCTCTCTGCGCTTGAGGGCCATAGACTCGACTGGCCTCATTAAATGGAGAAAGGAGATAGGGCTCTATGGTTGAGTGTCCCAATATTCTTGATAGGGATCTATGGTTGAGTCACCTGATATTCTTTATGGGGCTCTATGGTTGAGTGATCCGATATTCTTAATGGGGATCTATGATCGAGTTACTTGATATATAGAAATCGCGGTGACAGGGATCATATGGTTGAGTGACCACTGGTTGGTTTTGGAGCTATGATTATTTCTCTTTAGGAGGTATATGGAGCTATATTTTGATGTTTTGGGAGGTATATGGAGTTGTTTTGTGATACCTTGGGAGATATATAGAGTTTTTTTTTTATGTTTTGTAATGTGTGGAGATGGTATTATGACTTATGTACTCTTATGAGTCTTGTTAGACATTGTTAAGATTGAGGTTTGACAATCCCGCTTGGTTAGTATGTACTATTGGATATTGAATTAGCACTTTGTGCTAGTACAATCATGGTCTTTGGGTCATATGATAATACTTGTATATGTATCGGTGTGATGCTTTTATTTTTAGTCACGAGTGTATGTTGGATTAATTTCTATGACATACTTGTTGGAAATTCTTCATTATGTGAGCTATGTGTTGGTATTTATATGGCATAATTATAGGTCTTGTGATGTTATACATTCGTGAAATTATGTAGAAAGATGTCTCATGGGTCGGTTGTGTTGTGTCGAGTTTTGTGTGACATCTTGAGGCCAATTAGTGTTGGGCACCCATGAACATAATGTTAGCACATTAGTTAAATGTTGCTTTATAGCCTAATACATTGTTAGTTTTTATTTTTGAACAGTTATTTAAGTGTTCCTCTCTTCTTCTCTCCTCCTGTAGCCTTTATAAGGATCTTTGTTTTGTTTAATAGACATGCATTGAATAAAACATTCTCTCATTTCCATCATTGGTAACACCAAGTGCGAGGTTTGTGGGACGTCTTTATAAAAGCAAATGCCTCCAACACAGTAACCAATCTTCACGCAGGTAGAGGAATGAAAAACTATTTTTGGTGTATTGTTTGTGTGTTGTGCGTGGAGACCACTGTTCATTAGAACCACTGTTCTTTTGTCTGCTATCATTGAACCTGCGTGGTGAGTGGATGTGTTGAAGATATATGTGCATACATATCTATGTGGAAGTGGCGCACCGACCAGCATAATAACCTTCTTTGTTAGCATTTTCCGCTACTATTACGTGGAGGATTGGACACCCAATCTTGACATTTTTATTCTATTGTTACACAAAGAAATAATAATACACATTGTGCAATGTAAGCAAACTAGTAAATAATAAGGAGGTCTGTATTGAAGAAGAAGCAATCAAGAAGCATGCGTAGAATTCTCCAAGCCTACACACCAGTTATGAAGCAAGGGCAACCACTTCTGTAAAACCAACATTGTGTGGAAGCAACGAGGAGGCTCGAGACTGTGTGAAACCTACAAAGATGAAGAGCTTGGCATGAGAGGCTAATCCGGATAACCTCACCACGTACATGTCACACATTTTTGATGCCGAGAGGGCTGCAAGTAATCCTTCTACCGGGTCACCTCTGAGAGCCCAAGAGGATACCACCGACATCTATTTTTCCTTGCTCAATGAATTACTAAATACCGCAACGTCTTATTTGACGAATTGGTGCGTCAAGGATTGTTTGACTATTTCTAGTTTGACGTATGTTGTCAAGCACACCGAATCCGTGAAGAATTGGAGCACGGCTATGATGCAGATGATGAACGTGAAGTAGAACACCCATAGAAGCGTCTGCATCTCACTGCACGAGCCTATAGAGCCCATCTTCGGGATAGGTTCCTTTAGTAAGCATTGTAACCATTTTTAAAAAATAAATAAATAAAATACAATTTTGAGCCTGTGGAAATGTCTACACCTCACATTTTGTTGTCGGATGCCCAGTTGCTCAAAGGGCCAAATTTCACCGCATGGAAAACCAAGATGCAGATGATTCTTTAGTTTGAAGATCTTTGGGGGATCGTTTCTGGCACAGATGCCCCTCCCACAGATGCTGATCTGTTGGCTAAGTATGAAAAGGCCAATGTAAAAGCACTAATGCTTATCACTCTAAGCCTTTCTGATGAGGTTCAACCTCACATTTGGGAAGCAACCACTTCCTCTAAGGCATGGGCCACATTGTGTACCATCTATGAAGCTAAGAATCTGATGATGATGTTGCATCTTCAGACAAATCTTTACACATTGAGTATGTATGATGGCACATCAGTAGAAGCCTTCTTGTGGCATGTGGCCAAGTTACGCGCAGAACTTTCTTCTCTCGGTGAACTGGTGGATGACAAGTTGCTAGTCCTACTCACCTTGCGAGCTCTTCCTTCCCGATTTTAGACATTGATCACCACGTTGACCATCACTCAACAGGAGGTGAGTTTTGTCAAACTGGTGAATTATCTCTAGCAGAAAGAAGCCATTCAAAATGTTCAAGAAGCCTTCGAAGAAAGGGCTCTCATCACGAGGCAAAAGCATAAGCCTTGGAAAGGGCGTTTGCCCCCTAGAATCTGAAGTAGCATCCACACCAGCAACCTTCTCAATTCCCATCATAGCGGCCACCCGTGTAGTAGCGAACAACAAGGTGGATCGATGGTGCCACATTTACTCCATGAGATATGCACACGACTGTGAACTATTATTACAATGATCACAAGTATGGAAACTATAGCAAAGAGAGCACTTCTAGCCAAGGATATTCCAAGAAATCCCGATGGTGTGCTCATAATCAGAGGCAGAAGGTTGATATTGGTACTTTCAGCAGGATGTCACCTCTCGATGAAGAGGTTCCAAACACAACTCATCTAGACATTGTCCTAGTCTCATAGACTTCGCAGCCATCAAAAAGTGTCTGGTTGATTGATTCAGGTGCCAACAAACACATGACTGGCAATAAGAAGTTGTTCCATACCCTGAGTGACCAGCCCACTGGAGATCGGATCACCATCGCAGATAATCAGGAGTATATTGCAGCGTGGATTGGTGATGTCATCATTCCTCTTAGGACACGAAGATGTACACTCATGAAGGTGTTATATGTTCTAGGTTTGACCTCAAATATCTTGTCTATGAGTCAAATTCTTAACCATCAAATGTAGGTTGAATTCTTTGTTGAAAAAGGGGTCAAGTCCTGCATCATTTCCCAAGGATACTCAATACTTGCTTGAGCATTTATGAAGTGTTATCTTTTTACACTAGGATGCAGTCACTTCATCTAACATTACTCTCTCTCTTTCAACGATGGAGTCCACTGCACTATGACACTTTTGATATGGTCATCTTTTTGCCAAGGCTCTGCATTAGCTTACTGCCAAGGAAATGGTAAGAGGGCTTCCTCCACTCTCTCATTCCTTACCTGCTTTCTCGGGATGTCTTGCGGGTAAACAACACGAGAGGTCCATTCAAATACAACTCTTATCATCCTACGAGCATCTTCAGTTGTACACACCAACTAACTGTAGACCCTTACCAGCTAGCTTCTAAGGCTTTGAGTACTTCTAGCTCATCATTGATGATTACTCACAGAAAATGTGGGTATATTTTCTCCGGAAGAAGAGTGAGGCATTTGCCAATTTCCAAACCTTTTACCAACACACCACCAGGCAGTTTGGGAAGCCTCTCCTTCTCCTCCGCTCAAATCAAGGGGGGGAATTTGTGTCGAAGAATTTCTTAGCATACCTAAAGTAGCATGGCATTTAGCAACATCTGACTACACCCTACACGCCCCAACAAAATGGGATTTCCGAGTGACACAATAGGACTATCATGGAGATGGCTTATTGTATGCTCTCCACCGCCAAGTTGGAGGATCATTTTTGGGCAGAAGTAATCCAGAAAGCAATGTATCTACTCAACCGGGCACCCACGAAGATCTTACAGAATAGGACATCGGAAGAGGTATGGACTGTCGTAAACCTTCTATCCATCATTTGAGATTTTTTTGTTATACTGCATATATGCATGTTCCAGATAAGAAAAGGAAGAAGATCGATCCAAAGACACTACCATGTCTTTTCTTGGGGTATAGTACTACCTCAAAGGCATATCATCTCATGGATCCTGAGATGAAGAAAATCTACGAGATTCGAGATGTGGTGTGTGATGAGTCATCCTTTGACTCCCTACCACACAATGGAGATCCAGTACCGACCTCATCACATAGATTGCTCACACATCCAGATGATGGGTAAGATGATTCTTCTCAAAGAGAAGAAGAGCTGATGGGAGACTTATTCATTGATC
This sequence comes from Taxus wallichiana var. yunnanensis, assembly GCA_018340775.1. Taxonomy (NCBI): domain Eukaryota; kingdom Viridiplantae; phylum Streptophyta; class Pinopsida; order Cupressales; family Taxaceae; genus Taxus; species Taxus wallichiana. The sequence goes on from CM031242.1 coordinate 987,176,018, forward strand.
TAGGCATCTTGAAAAATAGATCTTCACAACAAAGCAATAAAGCAGCACCAACATCTGAAATGGGTCCAAAATACTATTGGGGATGCACACCTGAACTCACTTCCAAGCACTTCTACGGGAGTCAGAACATGAAGTCAAGCTAGACATGAGGTAAATTTTGCACTCATGAGTTTAGTTGTTGATAGCACCGAACCTGACACTGTTCGTGAGGCATTAGACCAACCACAGTGGAAACAGGCTATGAATGTTGAATATGATTCCCTACTTCAGAATCAGACATGGGAACTTATCAATCTGCCTCAAGGTAATAAATCCATTAGCCGTAAATGGATTTTTAAAACAAAATATAAGGCAAATGGTTCAATCGACAAACACAAAGCATGACTTGTTGTAAAGGGTTATGCTCAGCAAGAAGGAATTGACTATGACGAGACCTTTGCATCCACTGCGAAGATCAAAACCATCGATTTGTTTGTGCACTAGCAACACAAAATGGATGGAAACTTCAATAGATAGATGTCAAGAGTGCTTTTCTGAATGGTGATCTAAAACAAGAAGTATACATGGTCTAACCTGAAGGGTTTGTAGACGAGCATCAACCACACAAGGTATGTCATTTGATAAAGTCACTTTATGGACTCAAACAAGCACCTAGGGCATGGTATATAAAAATTGATGATCACCTATTTCAGCATGGATTCACTCTTAGACCCTCGTAGATATAGGAACAGAGATTGTCATTCGGTTTTGTACGTAGATGATCTTGTGATCTCAAGAAGTTCGACAATCTTGTGGATGATGTAAAGAATGATCTAGGGAAATCCTTCGAAATGACCAATTTGGGGCTACTTCACTACTTTCCTAGCTTAGAGATATTGCAGAAAAGAAGAATCATATCTTCATGTCCCAGGATGAAATATGCCAAGATACTACTTTGAAAAGTATGGAATGTCGATTGTAAACCAATGTCCACACCTATGGAAAAAGGTTTGCAATTATCTAGATTCTAGGATTCACCGCAGGTAGATGGCACTCACTACAGATAGCTCGTGGGGAGTATCATTTAGTTGACTTATACCAGGCCAGATCTTTTCTTTGCAGTGAGCTATCTCGCCAAATTTATGCAGGAGCCAAGAAATTTCATTGGATAGTAACAAATCGTGTGTTGAGATATGTATGAGGTACATTTGACTTTGGTTTGGAGTATCAAAAGAACATTCAGTTCTTCTTATAGGGATATACAGACTCGGACTATGTAGGATCCATTGATGATAGGAAATCCACTTCAAGATATGTTTTTCATCTTGGATCTGGACCTATCTCATGGATTAGCAAGAAGCAAACTGTTGTTGCTCTCTCATCCACTGAGGTTGAATACCACACCGCACGAGGAGCTATGTGCGAAGTGATTTGGTTACGTCACATTCTTGCAGATATAGGGATTCCTAAAGAGAAATCTCCCATCATTCACTGCGACAATCAAGGTGTGTTGAAGCTTGTGAAGAATCCTATTTTTCATGAACGAACAAAGCATATTGAGGTCGAATGTCACTACATTTGTGAATAGGTCTTGAACCACCAAATTTAGCTCCAGTACTACCCTACTGATTTTCAGGTTGCATAGATATTCTCACCAAGCCTCTAGGCAAAGTGAAGTTTGATTTGTTTAGGGGTACATTTGTAAGAACAATGTATTAAGGGGGGGAATGTTAGCGCATTAGTTAAATGTTGCTTAATAGCCTAATACATTGTTTTGTTTTGTTTGTGAATAGTTATTTAACTGTTCCTCTCTTCTTCTCTCCTCCCATAGCCTTTATAAGGCTATGTTGTTTTGTTTAATAGACACGCATTGAATAAAACATTCTCTCTTTGCCATCACATAAGACAATTGAAATTTTAAACAATGAATATTAAGAGCTTGAGATTAAGAAATACTTCATGTTAAGAAATAAAGGACAAATTAAGTAAGAAAGTTTAAAAGATAACTAACTACCAATCTTCACAAAACATTAAAAATTAATATTTTTCCAAACTTAGTCTCTTCCTTGTGGTCCCGTTGTATGAACAAGTTGTTTTGTTAAACTACATGTGTCATTATTGACCTTATTGCCTATGTATCCTTAGAGGTTTTGTGTTGTGTCACGTTGAGGATGATTCTCTTATAAGGGGAGTGAGATGTAATGCCCCCTCAATTTCTAACTTTGAACCATTCAAAGTTAGAGTCAATTAAAAAAAAAAAAAGAAAAAGGACCCCAACTTTAGAAAATGTACAGGATGCTTACAAGTGGGAGGGGAGGATTTTCATTGTTTAAAGTTTCTTCTTGGATATGCTGGCATCCTCTTTCCACAAGGAACATTTAAAAAATTCTGAACTATAATCTTGTATGCATCCTCTCAATCTGAGTCAATAGATTAGTTGGTATATCACACAATGGATTCACAATGTACAAGGCATGTGGACTTGTTGGAAAAAGGATAAAAAGTATGATTTCATGGACATCTAGAATTTATTCAATCTGCAAAGATGGTTTCATTAAAATATGCATTCTTTGAGATTTTATGTTGTTTCAAATGAAGAGGAAATATATGTTGTTTAAATGTGTTAAGGTTTGAGAATATACTCTCCTTGTGGGCTTCCCTGGACACATCCTCTTTGGTTAAGACACCACCATTAGAGTAAGGACTCAGGAGCTCTGAATAAAATACACTTAACAGCATTCATTTTTATAGTGTCCTCCCAACTAGTGCAAATGGGATATTCTTATAGTTTTGGGCATCCAAAAATCTTTATAGGAATAGGATTTACTCTATCTTGACCACATGTATATCTTTAGAAACCACATTATTTTTTTGTTTCCCATGTTATCTCAACCCGGAGTAGTTGCGTGGATCTTATGGATTGAAAAGAATGTGGGAAGATTAACAAAACTTCTCATAAAATAATCCTTCATGTTGCACACTTCCCTAAAGTGATTCACTATGTTTTGGCATAGATATGTTTCTCACGTTTTAGTATCGACAAAAAAATATATATAGTTAGGAGACATTAGGCCAAATAGTAGTTTTTGTTTACTAAAATCCATGTCAAAATGTTTGATATGTTAAATAAAATGCCATAAAGGAGCATAGTATTCTAATTTTGATGGTTACATGAATTATTAGAATGAGTTCTCCCTTGTGCCTTGGGAAATTTGAAGTAAAATCGGGAAACGGTGTAATATCAACACCATGCCCTCACTAGCAATCTACTCAACTTGTGTCTAGATGATAAACACTAAAAAAAGACTTTGAAACTCCAATCATTATGAATTGACAAGTGTAAAGCTTCACCCCCATAACCCTTGTTTTATCTTCCTAACCTATGTAACAGAAAAAAATAAAAAAATAGAACACATGGACATCTATCAAAGTATGTTGGAAAACATATTTTTTCTAGTTCTTGTTGTAGTGTCCTAAGTAGCATTTATACCAAGTCTGGAAGAAGATGCATGATGTGCGAGATGTTAAAAAAATGCCATGTTTGAAGGAAGAAAGCACAAAACATGTGATTTTTTTGTTAAAATGTCTTAATAAAGAATTGGAACCGCTGAAAGGACCATTTGTATGCATTGGTGTCAAGTGTGGTTTCTTGGAGGAAAGACTAAGTTGTATTATATCTAATCATGTGACTTCAAAGGTGACACTTTGTGAACAACTATCGAGTTTTGTGGATCTCATCATGCTTGGTCTTGTGGCTTGTTCTTGGTGAGTGTGGAAATCTATGTGGCCTCGTCAAATGTGGAGATTGAGGGATTAGCGTAAAAATTATGGATCACTCTTCCTCTCACTTCAAATTAAAAATTTCATTATTTATTTTTTTATTGTTTGTTTTCAATATGTTATACATTAAAATGGAAATGCAAATTAAACTAAATGATATGGATTTTGACTTTCCCAATAATATTTTTTCTTTAAACTTTTAAGGAAAAAAATTAAGCTTTTTGAATCATGTGCACGAAGCGCCACGTTGAATGCTTAATGGGAACCAAAACATCAAGCAAGATCTATATCGACCCAAGACACCATGAAGTTTCTTAACCAAGATGACTAACTAGATTATATGCCTTAACGAGGTGAAATTCGCTCCCCTTTAAGATTTCAAATCACTTTTGGTGACATTCCCGCTTTATGAAATCATGATCAGTTTGGGCTTACAAATGTCGTATCGATTTTGTGTAACTGGAAAACACCTCCATCTACCTGTAGTATTTATAGAATTGAAACCAACTCTCGCCTTCATAAAAAAGATTTCATAATTTAGATTTACAAATGGATATTGGGGCCCACCGGTCGTTGTACAATAGAAGTGTTTGATGGGTTTATGATAATTGGTCTCCCACCACCTTCATAAATTGCTCCCCTGTATAATGTATTTGAATTCTGTTTATATGGTAGTAGGTACGAATCTATTAAATTTATGTTTGAACATAAAACGAGTGGTTTTAGGAACCATACTATAAGCACTTTAGTTCTTTTGGTCAATTTTCGGACACACACAACTTAAGCTAGATAACACTTCTTAGAATCCCATTGGTTCTGTAAATTACTTGTGAACCCTTTTTTATAACATTTCAATGTGTGTAGAGTATTATTTAATCAATTACTTTGTATGAATGGATTTTGTAATTTATAGTGTTCTCTCTCTTATACCTCTCTCTCTTAAAATAAATATGAAATTGTGGTTGGTCTTGGAAACGTGAATGGATTAAAAATGCAGATGAGTTTGAAATAAAATGAAAATGGGTATGAATTGAGAAATGGTCAAAATATTGTGAATAGAAAAGAAAATGTTTTACAATTTCTCTCTCTTCCCTACTCTCTCTCTTGAAAAATAATGTAAACAAGGATAATTTTAGTGGCGAATATTTGTAATATGGCGAAAATTTCATTTTATGGAAGTTTGAAAAGGCGATTTTGGAGCGGGTTGGTGTCCTGTTCACCTAAAATTTATAGTATATTTTTTTTTTTGGGGGTCGGCTTCGCCTACATTTGAAAACATATCCTATAAAAACCTAGGTGATTCGCCAGGTAGTATACTATGGTACTACCACCAGTACCTTACAAATACCATGAACTCACATACTCTAAGCACCAGAGATTGATGATATGTGTCAATGCGCGACAAAGGGGTCAGTTGCTGACGCGACAAGGATATAGTTGACGCGCGACAAGGAGGTACTGTAGACGTGCGACAAGGGGGTAAGTTGTTGACGCGCGACAAGGAGGGTTTGTAGATGTGCGAAAATGGGGTTATTTGTTGACGTGCGACATTGACGGATAGTTGACACGCGACAAGGAGGTACTACAGATATTGACGCATAGCGAGATGCACAACAAAAAAATTGTTGACAGAGGCGACACGGAGATTTTTTCGGTGTGATAATGGCTCAACCAAATATTGTGTATATGCTCAAATCTCTTTTCCTCTACGCTACTTTTACTTGTATGTTGTTGGTACTTGTTGAATGTTGTCCTCCCCACGAATTGAAAGCTCTTTTGCATTTCAAGGCCAGCTCGAATGACTCTGCTGGAGAGCTCAACTCATGGGAGGGAGAGGAGTGTTGTACGTGGAGAGGTGTGGGCTGTGATAAAATGGAATTGGGGGGCCATGTTACTGAGCTGGACCTCGGAGGCTTTGGGCTTTCAAACGTAAGTGATCGCTTTGATTCATCCTTGTTTCAATTGACACATCTGAAACATTTGGATTTGAGTGATAATTTATTTTGGTTCGTTCCATTGCCTGCCGGTTTGGGTTCTTTAACGAACTTGACATATCTAAGTGTAGCCGGAACCTGGTTTGGGGAGTAGTTCCAGCTGGGCTTGGAAATTTGACTTCCTTGCGCTATTTAGATCTGTCAGCTTGCACTGACGGATATTGTCTGAGCAGTCCCAATTTGCAGTGGTTGTCTGGCCTGTCATCCCTAGAATATCTTGAATTGAATGGAGTAAATTTATCCAGTTCACATGCCAACGATATAGGTTGGGGTACTATAATCGGTGGTCTTCCAAACCTTAAGCATCTGGGGCTGTCTGGATGTGATGTGCGAGGAACCAACATCCCTATTCCTTTGTTCAATCTTTCCTCCCTGGTTTTTCTGGACCTGAGTAAAAATGGGATTTGGGGATCAATACCTAGTTGGATGGGAAATATGAGCAGATTAACTTCACTTGACCTGAGTGGTAATTTCTTGAATGGCTCCATACTTCCTAGTTTACCACAGCTAAGCTTGCTCGAGTACCTTGACCTCTCTGAAAATAGCTTTGTAGGGACTATTCCCACAATTGGAAATCTCACTAGGCTTGAATATTTAGATATGTCATGGAACACGTTGTCTGGTGAAATACCTCCTTTGGGACATACCATGGCCAGTATTTCTTATGTAAACCTGGAAAACAATCAAATCGAAGGTGCGATTCCCCTACATAGGGCTCCCTCTTCAGTCTTAACCACATAGATCCTGGCTCAAACAAGCTTAGTGGTCCGATTCCCCCTTCTATTGGTAATCTTGTTTCTCTTAAAACCTTATTGTTATTTGACAATCAATTGAGTGGAAGTCTTCCCTTGTCAATTGCGCAATTGTCTTCCCTAAGAGAACTTGATGTTAGTAGTAACCGATTGAATGGAAGTCTTCCTCCCTCACTTGGCCTACCAGCTTCTTTGACGACTTTAGACTTATCAGAAAACAAAATGTTCGGAGAATTTTCTGAAGGTCTTTTCTTTCAGAATACCAAGCTGGAAATTCTGACTCTGTCTAAGAGTGGATTGCACATCAATATTAGCTCATCTTGGATTCCACCATTTCAATTGCAGCAGATATTTTTGAGAGGATGCAATGTTACAGGCGAGATTCCGAAATGGATTTCGACTCAATATGTACTTAAGCATTTGGACTTATCAAATAACAATCTTCAGGGAGAAATTCCTTCTTGGGTGTGGAAATTTTCATCAGAGTTGGTGAGCCTAGATCTGTCCGACAATAATTTGGTAGGTCCTTTTTCTCCTGACTTGGTGGGAATATTGTTGTTGGATGTGTCTAGGAATCATCTGAGTGGACATTTAGAGGCTGATATAGATGAGGGCTTGGCAACTGTACAAATATTTTTACTTGCAGACAACAGATTTGAAGGAAAATCCCAGCTTCAATAGGAAATATAAGCCTTCTATATGTCCTGGATATGTCAGGAAATCGGTTCTCAGGAAACGTCCCCTCAAATATGGATGCTTTACAGTATCTTGGTGTGCTCCGCTTGCAAAACAATAATTTAGATGGAGAGATTCCAGTGAGTCTAGCCAATATATCAGGGTTGTATATCTTCAGTATCGGCACCAATCATTTCAGGGGTGAGATTCCTAAGGAGTTTGGTATGTTGACAGGTCTCGAGTCATTCCGCATGCAAAAGAACAATCTGCAAGGACTTCTTCCAGCTACCCTAAGAAATTTGACACACTTACGGGTGCTTGACATGGGAGAAAACAATTTGACAGGGAACATCCCAGATTGGATAGCTGATTTTTCACACCTGCAAATTCTTGTGATGAAATCCAACAATTTTGGTGGAAAACTTCCTACCCAGATAGGCCGAATGACCGAGCTTCAAATTTTAGTCCTTTCATCAAATCATTTTTCTGGTGTAATCCCCGATGCATATTTCAATCTAAAAGCCATGGAACAGGTACAGGATGACAGCTTCGAGATTGGATTCAATAGTTCTGATTTAGCATATGGTGATTATTATGCGGATGGTTTAACACTATCTATCAAGGGGGCAGAAAGATCTTATACCTATGTACTCTCTGGCTTGACATCCATTGATTTGTCAGATAACAAATTGAGTGGCCATCTTCCGCCTGAAATAGGAGATCTAAAAGGCTTGATGATTCTCAACCTCTCCATGAATACTTTAAGTGGGCCAATTCCTGCTAACGTGGGAAATTTAGAACGGTTGGAATCGCTAGACCTTTCTGTCAACGACTTTTCAGCAAAAATTCCACAACAGTTTGTTCTTCTCAATTATTTGTCGTTTCTAAATTTGTCTTCCAACAATCTGTCAGGAAGGATACCATGGGAAGGTCACATGACGACATTTGATAACTCATCATATTTAGGAAATGCAAATCTGTGGGGATGTCCGCTGGAAAGGAATTGTTCTCGCCCTCACACACAATGGTCTCCTCCTCAAGTTCCCACAGTGGACGATGAGGATGAGATGGATGACGGGTTTCCCTGGTTTTGGTTGAGTTTTGGATTGTCAGTGAGAGTGGGATTTTCTACGGTGGTGATGATGCTCACATTCAAAGCGGGTTGGAAGATTAAACTCTTTCAGCGTATGGACAGAGTTATAGCTTATCTGTTCGCCTGGCTTTTCAATTGGTAAAAGCTAAAATTCAGTGCTTTTATGGCTGGCCTCCATTACATATAAATAAATAGAGGGAGTCCTCATATATTTTTTTTTACAGCTTCAGTTGTAAATTGTAGTATCACATGCATATAAGGTACTTTTCCGTCATAGATTTGTTTATGTTCTATGCACCTACTGTGTATAATTGTTTGTTGAAGATTATATACGTATTGAATTATTAAATTATTCTAAATGGTTTTCTTAAATAATTAGAGGGGCCTATTGTAAGTATTTGTTAGTACCTGCCGCGCAGGGTACTATTGTTTTTGCAAGATGCTATTAATTTGCATGGGCTTCAGAAGGAGTCAACATATTCTAATGATTGTATAAATATTTGTTTTAATAACTGCTTGTCTAAGGTTAATGTTTAGAGTCCGTGGCAAATGATTGGTTGAACTTTCTTCACTCATTGTCCGATTTTATTGTGAGCGCGGCAGATATAACCGGTTTCCATAAAGTTTTCTTTGCCTTCTCAACATGGAGGTATTTACTGATTTTTGCCATTGGTTACAGCAGCGGCCACTGCAGTTGTGCCCAGCTGCCTTCCTCGACGTAGCAGCCTTCTGTGCAAGGCGGTGTTCGAACACATATGGGTTTTTCCCCCTCTATGTGCTGTCAGGGGTGTGTCTTTCCCTAGGCAACCTAGGCAGTTGCCTAGGGCGCACAAAATGGGGGGCGCCACTTTTTTAAAAAAATTCCAAGTGGCAGGTCGGCTAGACAGTCTGAGTCGGCTTAAGGACCAAGGTTTTTTTAAATTTGAAAAAAAAACAATTTGAATTGATATAAAAGTGTACATTTGTGAATGGTGATTCCAATTTCCATGAATGTTTTATGTTTGCGGCTCAGGCTCAGCTGACTCAGACTATTGACAACGTTGTCCCTGTCCCTGTTTTAGTTTATAAATTATAAATTTATAGACTGTACACTGTACAGTGTAGACTGTCGTGAAATTTGAATTGTGAGTCGACCACGGTCCGCTACAGCCTACGAGTCGTGACTAGAGTCTAGACTGTACAGTGTAAATTTTAATACTTTAGTCTTTACAAGTTTATTGTAGTCTGTATTTAATTAGCAAATTATAAATAGCAAGTTAGCAATGGTCATTGGTTTTGCTTTAAAAATTTAAAGTGCAGTCTGTAGAGCTGAGACTGGAGAGCGGCCCGCAGGAGACAGCTGAGAGACTGTAGAGTGGAGACAATGAGGCGGCAGCCGGCTCACCTCTCAGGCTGAGCAGGCGTAGCTTCTATGATCATTGATGATCTATCACTAATTCACTATCAGACTATCAAAGAATCAGAGATTCAGTCTTTCAGTATTAAGTTTCAGAATCAGATATATATAATATGTGTTGTGCAGACTGCAGTCATCGGGTATGCAGCATGCTCTAAACTTTTAACTTTTACATTTTGATTTAAATTTTTAATTATTCTTATTATGTAATTGTTATCAGTTATTGATTGTATTTATATTATTTCATTTTGGAATAGTATTGTCATTGATTATAATTTATAGCATCATTAATACATTATCAATAAATTATGATGATGTCATTGATAGTTTTGCTATGGCAAAGGCAAGAAAAAAACCTTTATAGCTTTAATAAAATGTGTCAAGAGTTATACTAAGTCTATAATTGTTTAAAAAACATTCAAATATAGGTGGGTCGTTGGTCCTGGGTGGGAGGGGGGCGCACGCTCCGAGTACTGCTAGGTGCTTCGAAACCTTAATTCGGCCCTGTGTGCTGTGTTTGCTGCGGGGTCCTGCAGTTTTCAAGATACGGATAATTTCCTTTTCCTTTCCTGTTTTGTCGCTATTTCCTTTTCCTTTTCTGTTTTAGCTGTTTTGTGTTCATGGAAAGATTAAGCCATTGATTTGGGTATGCTTGCTTAATTGGAATTTGCTCTGTTATTTGCCCTGTTCTGCTTTTGTGGCCTCACGGGTTTGGATTTGTAGAGCTCAACAATGGTTTTCCGAACAGCTTGCCTGTGTGGCTTTCATTCACTTGCATATTTGTGTTAGTCTGAGTTGGCTCCGTGACTCTTTCATTGGATTTGCACCCATCGCGGTTGCTTGCTAAAACGGATCTGAAAGAGTTAACTGGGATGCTTCCTTTAGTGGTTGCGCTTTCTTATGTCTAGGCAGGGAAATAGAGAGAAAATTGGCCACAGATTATGAAATACAAAGATCTAATGGTAGAAATATGGCGGCTGGGATTGAACTCGGCCAAAAAGCAATAAAACAGAAGACTAGGCAGGATGTTATAAATAAACTGTAGAGATGTGTAGTCACACCCTGGGAAATTACACAAAATAAATAGACTGCTATCCAGTGTTAGCAAGAAGGCTTCTATCCACTTCTTGGTAAATAGAGCGTGTAAAACAGTCTTATGATGAAACATGAATATTTTACCTCTCCGTTGATATTATTATTCAGGGTTCTGCATTCAACAATTGCAGTAGATAATTTTAATGAAAACCAATAATTACACATCTTCATAATGTGTGTATACATGCATAGAGAACAAGATATTTAATAAAGCTTTTCAATATATTTCTGCACATCTTGTAATAGCAATAGATTAACAGAGCTAGAAATAATCCAAACAGGATTTTTTTATATCTCATTTGCTTCCTTTATTTCCTACCTCAAGCTTTTCTAAGTAAAACTTTCAACTTATTATCATGGCATCTTATAATCTATAAAATCATACAACCATGTATGGATTATCGCAACAAATGTTTTGTCAGAAGTGTGATTATGATGCTTAGTAAAGGCATGCATTAGCCTCTGCATGATATAGGCCAGGGATGTAGGCAGATTGGCAAGGCATAGGAGTCTCCCAAGTTTAGTCACAGGGTTCAATCTTAAGGGGATATGAAATGTAAACAATACATAGGTAAAAAGAGAATATGAAAGGTAAAATCTCCCTGTCCTGGCAAGGAAGTCCCATATGTTAAGCAGTGTTGCTAGCTAGACTGGGAAATAAACCATTTCCTTTACCTTTTACCTTTTAGCAACAACAGAATAAATAGATCTGAAAATATGAGATCTAAAATGCATGCCAAATCAAATCTTTTGTTCATACAAGCAGACCAAAGGTCAAGGATGCTCAGTTTAACATCATTATCATTTCTTAATTGCCAATCTTTCATTGCCGCAAAATCCAAGATGAACTAATGCCAGGGGATCCACCAATTGATTAAACTTCAAAGGATAAAAAAACATAGTATTGAAAGCAATCGAAAAGCAGAAAGTTATGAATGTTGTATTGATTTCAGAGAGCAAAAGTTGATGGATTCAATAACTCAGTACCTAGCTGGTACGTCAGATTTGAAAGCAAAAAAATAATTCATTTAAAACTTATCCACACTGTAAAATGCCGAAGGTATTCAAAATATAACCACTGACCATAGATTCAACAACTAAATTTACTGAACATAATGTTGCATTAAGCCACTATCTCTGGGAGTTTTCTTCTGCTAGCTCGGAAAAACTCTATGCACTGATCATAGTTCAATTCCCTGAGCTTCAGCAGAATATAAAGAACAATTCCACATCCAAACCCAAGAGCTGCACTGGATCCAGTCAGCGAAACAGAAGAGCAAATGAGCATTACAAAAGAATCCTGCTTGGAATTCATGTCACGACAAGCCATAGCCAATTCTATACCCGAAAAGAGCAGCAACACATCCAGCGGAATTAGATGAGGATTTTTACAAGGAGCTGCCGAGTAACAAGCCCAAAACCATCTTGGTAGTGGCCAAAAAAACCACAGAGGCTCCACTTCTTGCTCCAAACCAAAACTGATCAGCAAGCCCTCTGGCCTCATGGCATACAGGCATTGCCCCAAACCAACACCCCACCAAATTCATCACTCCCACACTCGCAGAAACAGAAGTTGCAGTCACTTCTTTGAGGGGAAACAGGTCATTAGACAATTTGCAAACTGCTATGACAGAATTCAGTACAGACAAAGGGATCTGGGGAATTGCTGCCCTTACAAACTCCACCTTCCAATCCTTTCTAGAGATACTAACAACATGGAGCTTTGATGGACCTAGAGTCAGCTGTTTCAGAATATTCATTGGGAAAGTAAAAGAGATGTGTTGGTCGGGGCTCAGCTGCCGTTGGAAACAATGAGAGCAGAAGGAATAGCACTTACTATTCTCAGATATCTATTGGATCTTCTTCTGTCTCTTTCAGCCCCACAATCGTCATCCCCAACCTGGTTTTCTTTGTCCCCCTCTGACTTACTAGAAACAAAATTCTGATTTTTCTTGACATACTTAACTGCCGTGAAGGCAAAGGACACGCATTGATACCCAGTGCATATGCTTCTGATAAGCATTCCATAAAATCCAATTGCAAGCATATAACCACCCAGAAATCTCTATCCTCAAAAAATCTGATGTATGAAGCACTCAAAGATGAACTAGAATCAACAAAAAGTATGCTATTTAAGAGAACAGTAAATAACCGTTACAATCTGATCAAACCTCAACGCCAAAATACCATTGAAAACTTTTTATGCAAAGGATGATTTGGCAGTTAACAACAATTCTACTAGAGGGCTGTTTGAATCATGTAGTTTATTTTTACCTTTTTGGGGAAGTATGTATTTTTTTTAGCATTGTTATGATGTATTAGGTGACGTGGTTTGTGGAGGTTTTGCTGCTCCATTGAACTATGCAGATTACTGGAAATCGTACCTCTAAATCTAAAAGAGATCTTATCAATAAATATGTAGAAGCCTGCCCAGAATTAATAGTTTTTGTAATTTACATCTAATTAGACATGGCATTGATAAAGAAGCTTTTGGTAGAAACTGTATAGGTTTTTGAGTCAATGTTTCAGACCACACCTCGCTGTCCATCATCAGGATAAAACTAATTTCCTTATAAAAATTCCTGACTACAAAAGTGGGAAATCTTGTGGTAAGTTGATTTGGATCACCCCTTGCATAGAAAGAAAATAACAAGGGAAACCAGCTGTTGATATTAAGCTTGCCATATTAGGCTTTGGAAGCATATACCATGTCAAACCTTGAACAGGAAAAATTATATGGGAATTACAAGATAAACACCTCGAGAGTGATATCTCTCGGCGTTTTTCATATAGATGTATGTAAGTTATCCATACTAGTATAAGAAAAATAATCCGTGATTTTTTGATTCAATATGAAATCATTCATAGAATGCTCAAAAATTCCAAACAGCCCAATGCATAATAACATAGACCACCCATCTCGCTGCCAAACAAATAATTAATTGGATAGAGATTAAGGCAACTGAAAATTCCATGAGGAAGTTGAGCACTAAAACCGAAACAAATGCAGTTTTCTACAAAAGCAAATTCATGTTTATAAATAGATCATGTCAAGAACCATGCTACCTCCCTCATTACATGGATCAATTTATTTTTAATCCACAGAAAGGCCAATAGCTAGCTAATGCTTCCTCTAACAAACACAAAATGTTCCTATGGAAAAAGAGTACCTGAGAGAGAAGAATAGTCACTGTGCATGCACTCATGCTTGACTTTGTCATCCCCACCAAAGACCTGCTGTAAATCTCACCGTAAGAATGTATGTCAAACTGAAGCAGTTATATTGTCAATTCATAGTCATACCCACTAAAACAATGACATACTATCAAAACGGTATTCTTAACAATAGAGAATCTAACTTAATAATAACCACAATGCACAAAGCCAAAAACTACATTCCGAAATGTATTCATTAAGAAAAACAAGCCAAGTAATTCCACACCTTTTTATGCAGTGGTCTCTTAAATTCACAGGTATTCCTGCTTGACAGCAAAGGATTTTCTGGGCCACAAAAAAAGGAATTGTTCTTTAAATGGCACACATCAAATGATCGAGATTCAGAATCAAGGGGGATTCCATGTAATGTTTTCGGAACCTGGGGACACATATTTCCCTCTGCCACCAATCCAAGAAGAAGCTGATTAGGTAGCGGATTGCTTTGTGCCATAGACTTGAAGTCACACTGCCCAGGTCTTGGCCATGCTGTAAAATCAGAAGCCACCTTCTCATGTCTGGATCATATTCAGATTCAGGGATTTCACCCTCTTCTCTACCAGGGGAGTCATTATTGCTTGGTTCTGAACCAGCTGGTAGAGGATTAGAAGAATCAACAGGTGAAGCTCGATGAGAATATTGGAGAACCTTCATGCATGGTTGGGTATAAGCACTGGATGGAGGGGTGAAAATTGGTTTTGATTGTTGCAGAGGTTGCATGGATGACTTTGAATCTTGATCGTCCAGAAGAACACTGTCAGGGCCTGTGTCTGGGAGTAAATTTTGATCCTGAAGACAATCAAAGTTATGAACATTGATATCCATATTAGAAAAATTATGTTCATTTCAAAAATTGAGACAATATAATTAAAATTCTTAACCAATATAACACAGGACAATTCAACTCTATATACCAAAATATAGACCATATACGAAATACACATATTATATTATAAACCTACAATTGAAGAATAAAAAGGATAAAGAAATTTACTTGCAGATTCCACTTCTTTTCAACCTCAGAGTTTGTCGTGCCATTAGATATAGGCAAACTGACATTTTTATTTGTGGCTGCTTTATCCTGAACCCCGACACAATAGAAAACCAAACATCTCCAATTATCAAACTTTACACTTAATAATTGAAACATGAATGGACAACGTTAAACTCAATCAACACCACAAAAAAAGTTGTCAAAGCCTAACCTTTGTTACCAAGTAGTTGCTGACATCAGGTGCAGCTGACAGTTTTGTCACATCAGTTTTGTAGAATACTTCATCCATCCTCTGTAAATGACCCTCATCAAAATCTCTGTCGTAAGGCAAGTATCAAGAGAAATTAGAAGATATCTAGTCCCTGGAATGTAAGGAATCTTAAGTGTGAATACTTTTAATCATTATTCTTTAAAACTTCAGGTAAACTTCTCATTTAGATAGGGAAATACATCTGTACATAAAATCATCACCAGACCATGTAACTTACTTAAAGAAACCACCTCTAACATTGCAGGCTACATTTCTTGCAACACACAATATTGGAAGAGGAATACTTGTCTGCAGAACCAAAAAAATGATCGAAATCAGTGCCTGCATACAATCACTCCAAGAAAATAAAATAGAGAGGATTTGTCATAGCAATCATGCGTAAAAATAAAAATCACAGAACCTCTGCCAATGGAGAATAGTATGGCGCAAAAGCTGGAACAACATGCACATGTGATTGATCTGTATCCTCCCAGACCTTCAATCGGTCATCGATTACAATTGCAATCTTGGGATGGCAAATCCCTTTGTGAAAGACATCTAGTAAAGACTTTTTAAACCTACAACATGATTGTAGAAAACAAAAGCACAAAAAAAGAACAGTGCTTAGGGTCATATGGTTTATAGCAATCTGAAAATATTGACCTCACAAATGCAATAGAAGCATTAACATGAAAGAGAAAAATATTATTCTATTTCAATGCTGAAATTTAATCCTCTACAATTACTCTATGTCTAAAACATTCAATTCATTGACAAGTAGTGTCAAGTATTTGTATAGAAGAAATAATAATAGTATATTGTTTAGGCTTTCGTCGTAGTTGTTAGATCATAGCTACTGTGAATTTTATCATAGTTACTAATTTTTGTACAATGAAATTTAAGGTAATGTATTAATAAAAAACTGTATTGATTACTTGTTTTACTGTAATTGAAATAGTCTGTAACATATGTCTTGAAATAAATTGACATCTAACTCAATTGTTTTAAAATATATATACTTTTCTATTCATGGTTTACATATTGCATGTAATTGCTGATGCACAAATTGGTTAATATTACATTTCTATTCACCACGTCATATTCAAGTACAATTATCAAAACGTTTGCAATTATTGTTACCTTTACATTCGCAATTAGATGACAAGAATAACATCATTTTAAAGGTTAGTAGTTTCACAATTTACTATATTTGCCTATATATGGTTTTCTACATTGATTTGTATTAACGTTGTTCCATTTCTTCTATGCATAAACCTACATATACGTCTTCAAAATGCATCTTTATAATCATTGACATTTTCTTATGTTCTATGGAATATATTTGGACACAGGAAGGGCTTAATTAAGGTTTCAAGTGCCCTAGGCAGTACTCGGAGCGTGCATCCCCCTCCCACCCGAGACCAATGACCCACCTATATTTGAATGTTTTTTAAACAATTATAGACTTAGTATAACTCTTGACACATTTTATTAAATCTATAAAGGTTTTTTTCTTGCCTTTGCCATAGCAAAACTATCAATGACATCATCATAATTTATTGATAATGTATTAATGATGCTATAAATTATAATCAATGACAATACTATTCCAGAATGAAATAATATAAATACAATCAATAACTGATAATATAAATATTGAATACAATCAATAACTGATAATATAAATACTATGAATACAATCAATAACTGATAACAATTACATAATAAGAATAATTAAAAATTTAAATGTAAAAGTTAAAAGTTTAGAGCATGCTACATACCGGATATTATGCATCTGCACAACACATATTATATATATTTGATTCTAAAACTTAATCTTGAAAGACCGAATCTCTAATTCTTTGACATTCGATAGTGAATTAGTGATAGATCATCAATGATCATAGAAGCTATGCCTTCTCGGCTGAGAGGTGAGCCGGTTTGCCGCCTCATTGTCTCCACTCTCTGATCTCTCGGTTGTCTCTCTGCGGCCGCTCTCTCAATCTCGGCTCTACTGTGCCGCACTTTAAATTTTTAAAGCAAAACCAATGACCATTGCTAACTTGCTATTTATAATTTGCTAATTAAATACGATACAATAAACTTGTAAAGACTAAAGTATTACAATTTACACTTTGCGATCCTAGACTCTAGTCACGACTGTAGGTCAGAATGACCGTGGTCGACTCACAATTCAAATTTCACGGCACGATCTACATCAGATGCTGAGGTGTATAGTCTATAAATTTATAATTTATAAACTAAAACAGGGACAGGGACAGCGCTGTCAACAGTCTGAGTCAGGCTTCAGCTGAGCCGCAAACATAAAACATTCACGGAAATTGGAATCACGATTCACAAATGTACACTTTTATATCAATTCAAATTGTTTTTTTTTCAAATTTTAAAAAAACCTTGATGCTTAAGCCAACTCAAGACCGTCTAGCTGACCTCGGACTTGCCACTTGGAATTTTTCTTTACAAAAGTGGCACCCCCATTTTGTGTGCCCTAGGCAACTACCTAGGTTTCTAGGGAAAGACACACCCCTGGTCACACAGGTGTCAAATTCTCATAACACTCCAACAAACTTGCAAGAAACTTACATTAATTTTACGGTTACATTTGTGAAGGTATGTAACAACATCTACAATATCTTTCAATTTGATTTAGCTTCATACAATACATGCACATTTGAATTTTATAAAACATTACATTGGTTACTATAGCTATTCAACTTAAGGTTATGTAAGTCGTTACAAAAATGGGTAAAATTGCAAAACATATAGAAACAAGGTTTAAAATTTACATTTACTCAAAAACAAATTGCGCAAGGAAAAACAAAGTCATAATAATATAGAAAAACACAATAGGAAATATGAAACAACAACTTGCGAAGCCACTTTGGTTTCCAAAGTAGTAACAGGACTTCACAGTAATAAAGACACAAATAACAAGGAAGTAATTAATGCTGAAACATATATACCACAAAATATGCCATCATTTGTTGACATTGAAAGTGCATTGCAATATGATCATCTATTTCAAAGTACATCATTCAACTACAATGCAGGTGATTGTCTTTTTGACACAATTCAAGTATTGTTGCATTTTCAGTATACATCGATTGAATTGCATATGGGTACAATAGAATATTTTAGATCATGCTTAAACAATAGGGACCCAACAACAATATCATCGTATGAAAATGAATTTCATGTTGATATGCTTTTCAATTTTCATAGAATATATGAAAAAAACACTTTCTTGCGTAGGATGCGGCTTTCTGCAAATGAAAATAGAGATGGCATTGAAATAGGCCTATGGGGTGATACATTTTGTATCCATTGGCTGTCTAAATGGCTAGACATTTCAATTTGTATATGGTCACTCACCCACAAAAGAAAATACCTTGAATTTAATGAAGAATCATTGGCACCACCATATTCAATATTATTTCACAATAGAAACCCAACTTGTGGCCACTATGAACCTTTGTTTTGTACCATAATAATCCCACGAAAAATTCTAGATATCCATACAAAGTTATCACATACTTGTAATGATCTACCTCCTATTTGGAATGCCATTTCTCCGAAAAGAAAGCTATGGCCTTTTAAAAACACATGCATTTAGTAATGACTGTGGTGAGAGCATGTTTACTGCAATTAGTCTTTTGACAATAGAAAATTTTAATGCAATAGCTCTTCGCCGGTATATGGCACAATCTTTGACTAATGAAATTTTAGGAAAAGATACATATGCAATCAAATGCTTAGAGCTATGCAGCCCAAACTTTGGCCAGCCAACAGAAAAATCAAGTTTTCAACCCATAAATATATCTCACTTTACTTGGACTACCATATGAAATGAGTAGTATCAAAAGTAGCAATTTATGCTTGTTATGGCTTTCCCATATTTTGCAAATAAAAATTAAAAATGGTCAAAGAAAAACTAAAAGAAATGTTCATGTATATGAATTTTGCTTCTAGCCAAAAAGAACTTTAAATGTCATATCATATTAAACAGATACATTGCATATTCATTATGAGCCATTAAGTCATTTTCATAAAACAATAGAAAATACAATGACCAATGGGAGGCAATTGACAACAAACAATGAAAGTGGGCCAAACAAGTCTAAGCAACATTCAACATTACCATTTCCTACTACAAAGGCAAATGTAGGCGCTAGTACAAGATTGCACCATTTAAAAGCCCAGATAAGAAAAACAAAAGGAAAGGAACATGTAACTCAACAAGAAAACAAAATAGAAAATGCAATGACCAATCAGGTGCAGCTGACCACAAGCAATGAAAATGGGTCAAACAAGTGTAGTCAACATACAACATTACCATTTCCTACTGTAAATGCAAATGCAGGTACTACTATAAGATTACACCATTTAAAATCCCACATAAGGAAAACGAAAGGCCAAGAACATGCAATGCAACAACAAAACAAACAAACAGATAAAACAATTACAATATACCTTTGCTATAGCAGATACGCCAACACATGCATGTGCTCTTTGCGAACGTTTCCATTTTAAAAAAGACATAACCATGATTACCAATAATACTATCAATGCTTTTTTGTCTTGTATGTAGTGACATATCAATAAAAAAGCTTACATTGGGGACAAGATATGTAAACAATGCAATAATGCCATTCAACATCAATTGTTTTCTAAATTTACTGCTCCTTTCAACATAAGAAGAAATGGGAAATAGCTTCAGCTTCATAAATTAAGCCTTTTAGAAGAAAGACTTATTGCTTTACGTATGCCATTTGCACAAATAAGGCAACTTGATACAAAAGACCACAATTTGGTCTTAGTTGAATGCTCATTAATGTCCCTATTGATTTTAATCGCCACAAGAGGCATTGCCAAAGAAAATAAATGAAACTAAAACAATTGCAATTTAGATAAAAAGGAAGTTGGAATACAAAAGTGCATATCCAATATGAAATGTTAGGCCTAACTACATCATGCATGCATTAATGGAACTATGTAAATGTCCGTTGTATATCAACAATCATGTAGTTGTTAATAATGACTGACAAAGTAACTTTGAAACACAAGTTACAAATGTAATAGAAAACATTGTAAATATAGAAGAAATAGATTACAATCCTAATGACATTGAAGCTGAACCCATCACAGAATCAGTTGTACATGCTTATGAAAATGCTCATTCAATAAGATACTTTCAGGAAAATGTTCTTACAATTGCACCATCGAAGCATTCAAACGCTTAGGCCTTTTTGAGAAAAATTTTGTGAATAAATGAGCTTCCTACTTTATACTATGGAATGCATCATGACAATGATATTACAAAAAGATTCCATTACCAAAAAAGTAAAATGGGACCTACTTGCATCATAGAAAGGATTTTGTAACTCACACTACCAATTTGTTCTTGAAAGTAATTAAAGATATCTTGCAACAAGTCTCAAGCCATGCATGGATATGCATATGCAAAGGTCAATTGAGGGAAAAAAATATACACCAAAGATCTTAAAAGAAAATCAAGCGTGTCCAACATCCTTAAATCGTCAATAGGATTTACAAGGATCCGAACTTCACCGATTATTTAGCAAAGACCGAAATAACATATTTGCAATGATAAGACAACTAGGTGCACCAACTTTTTTTATTACGCTAACAAGTGCTGATCACATGTGGACACCACTATGCAACGCACTATGTGCTATATCTGCTAAAAACAAAAGCCATAGCGAAAACATTGACGATAATAACATCGATGCAATTATAAGGAAAAACCTATTAATTTGCAGTCATTACTTTAATCACAAGATAAATGCATTTAAAAAATTGATGCTGACTAACAATACTCTATTTGGAAAAGTCATGGACTTTTTTATTTGTACTGTAATTCCAAAACTGTGCAAATGAGCATGTGCATTTTATGTTTTGGGTGAAGGATGCTCCTGTTTATGGCAAAAATTCACATGAAGAAACACAAACATTTATAGACAAATATATCTCTACAAATTCATTACTACTTGACATGAATTTGGCACAAATGCAAACCCACCATCATACGGAAACATGTACAAAACACACAAATTCACATTACAGATTTAATTTCCCATTACCACCTATGGATAAGACAATAATACTAGAACCTTTAGAAAATATAGATGCCATAACTAGTAACATAGCAAAACAATTTTTCCAAAGCCTACAAACAAAGAAATATAGCCATTGCATAACATTTACTCGCATCTCTTAAAGCTCATAACTTTAGTAGGCAAACATATCTTGCACTATTACAATCTCTTCTCACTCGTCCCGACATAATCTTAAAAAGGCATCCGCATGATATGTGGAAAATACATTTTCCAAAGAAAGTACCAAGCATATGGTATGTAAATATAGATGCACAGCTCATTTTAGATGCTTATTCAGTGTAACGTATTGTACATCGTACATGACTAAATCAGACCGAAATTAACAATCGCTTTTCGAAAAATACGTGAAGATGCAACAAAGAATAATGAAAGTTAAATGTAGTTCACCCCATTGCATTATGGATCTAGGAAAACTATTTTCATAAACACATCTCCAATTACAAATAGGACATTCATTTTAAAACCTCTTAAGTTGCTTGCTAAAGAACATGGCAATTTTGAAAATGTTTTATGTGCTTCAATTAGTGATAAATACAATACAAGGCCTATATCATTAGCGAAGATTTGCCTAGTAGAATTTGCTGCGTACTATACAAAAACAATAGAAAATATGAAACGCTGTAAAGAACCCAAAATCATACGTTATGTAAGATACAATAAACATGTCGACTCTAAAAACTATTACAGAGAAAATTGATGTTGTTTATACCATTTCGTGAACCAAGAATCATTGAAAAATAATGTTGACACATGGTGCTCAAAGCATTTCTTGCATATCAAAAATTGGTAACTAAAAATGAAAACCAATTCATTGCAAAAACAAATTCTCAATGGGGAAACATAGATAACATTGCTTACAACATTGAAAACGAGCCCAACATGACATTCGACTATGAAAATTTAAATGAACCTAATGGTCATAAGCACTTTGAGCAATATTACATTCGAAATGACATTCAATATGTCACAAACAAAATAACGGTGAAATTATGATCACTAATATTTCATAAATCTTCATAAAACCTTGGCTAACATACCCTATTTTTTGTTTTATTGTACTCTTCAATTGTTTTTTTAAATGGTCTTTTTTTTTTTTTATATTAAAAATGAATGCATTTACACTTTAACAAAAATTGAATTAGTTATTATCCTACTTTTCCAAATTGTTGTCTTAGTTTTATGCTTATTTTGAAATGGCCATTGTTTCATTCTACTATACAAATTTTTTTCTATGTTAATTGTTGATTAAGAGCAATAGAAACTGATTTTCATATTTGCTAATTTTCATCAAGATAATAAAATGCTGGAATTTTTGAAATGAAAACATTGTACAAATTCACAGTTGTGATCAAGTAAAAGTAATGAAAGAAGGCTTCTCAAAATATTTACATATCTAAACATTCTGACTTTCATAATCTATAAACAATCTAAATTCATAAAAAAAGTAAAATGGATGCTGATTTCCTTCAAGAGCATTCATAAAATTAAGCATTTCTAAATCGTATAAAGATGCAATATAATTTTTTTGTAAAGATCGATTAATGTTGTAGTTATGATCCACCCAATGTTACACTTATTTTTGCCCACCGTAATGAAATTAGAAGTGTATTAATTTCAAAAAACCCTTACACCAAAATATATCTTTGTTGTTGCACAAGTTGAAGGAACATTGACCGTCACAAAGGCCTATTCCAGTCCATTTGAACCAATTTGTAAAAAATGCAACTTGACTATTGACCGTTTACCACCATTGCATACAAACATAGCATATTGCAGTAACTGCCAACAGGAATGCCCATATGCATATTACCATCATCTTCTATGCACCATTAAAAGCATAGACAAAACATCCATCCAATGCATAGCTAAAAACAAGCTTCTAACTGAATTGATACCTTCTCTTACTGCTACAACATATCTACAATACATAGAAGACAAATAATTTGTTATAGAACAACTATCACACTTTACATTGCATGGCATCTTTATAGTAGACAAAAATAATATCATCAGACATGATGATGACAACTACTCTAGACAAGAGTATGCTGCCTTCACCTACTTCTCAATTTTTAGCAATATTGCAAATACTAAATGCTCCACTCATACTAATATTCACTTTCATTCATTTGTAGGCATTCCATCCCAATTTCAGTCACAAGAAAGCAGCTACACATCTTCGAGCCATACACTGTCAGCGCCATCATTTTAAGGTAAACAAGTTTCCCCATGCACACATATGTTTCAGCTATTCCATTTCAAATACAAATGAAAAACAATTTCTAATACTACTCCATATTTCTTTTGCTAATCTAAAACAAGCGCTCCACTTGCTATAGCATAAATTGTTAATTCTCATCATTTTCTACGATCATAGTTTAATATGAAAGACTTTTACATAGCATCCTAAATATCAATACTTGTTGTTTTTGCTTCGGCGGTTACTTTGAAATGCCCTTTAAAAATCCAACTGCTTGATTAAAACTATTGATTCATTGTCATGCATTAACCATGATTTTGTAATTATTTAGGCTAATGTTCAATAGTTACACATCATAAAAAAATTCACTTTCAAAGATCGCTTACTGCGCAATTGCTTCCTAATTTGTTTAAATTTCTATTTTCATTTCCAATGCTTTCTTTTAGCATAGTCTCCATGATCTGGACAGTCAATCTATGTTTTTCTCTACTCCTTGATTTGGGCCTCTTTGCACAGTTTCTTAGAAAATAGCTTTGATTGCCATGCGTAAAGATTACATTTCATAGGCCACACATTCCTATCAGAAACTCAAACATGGACACCATTTGCAGGGGAAGGCATTTGAATTTGTTCACCCACAAAAATATTATCATCATAAGATATCATGTCAACAATCACAGTGCCACTGCCAACTCCTTCCCCAACTGAGGACTCTAAACAACTCAGAAAAGCAGTTCAAGGTTTTGCAATAACTTCGTTATTTTTGTTTCAGCTTGTTTTCTTGAACTTTGATCTGCATTCTATTTTTCAATTGGATTCATACTTCCACAGCTCTTACATGATAAAATAAATGTACATGTCACTGCTTTTTTCGAAGCAGCTTACATGAGAATGAATTTTAAGATGACCATTATTAGGATCAATGTCACCATAACACCATCTCAACAACAAATGCTTGCAGTCCAAGACCATGTTCATATCACCCATGACCTTTCATTTTTAGCTTATCAACCTTCTAACAAAGTCTTGGAAAACAACATTCTCCACTGTATTTTTTGTATTTTCCACATGTTGATGTGAGAATGAATTCGTAGATGACCAATGTTAATTGCATTCCATAGTCAAGTTGCTATGATCCATGTTACCCCTAGTGTTTTTCAGATTTTCCACATGTCAACTGAGGATGCATTTGATTTGAGGTTGATATGATCCACATTCCCCTCGTATTTGAATTTTTCAAACTCTTCCATCTAAGCAAATAGAAGCATTTTTCTTTATTCATTATCCGTAATGTTTCCAAAAAAATTAGCTTATGATTCCTCATAATTGTGTACCCATTACGAAAACAATGCAACATTTGTACCACACTTTCAACATTCCCCATGTACGAGAAACAACACCAATAAAAATGAAAGAATTCCCATTCCTTTACTTATTGTCTCAGCTTCTCTGGCAGGTACTCTAGTTGCATTGAGCACTTGTTTTTATTATTTTTCGTGTCTCAACTTTTCATTTATTATTTTTTGTTCGTACTTGTGGAATGTTCTATGTATAAAAAAATAAAAATATTTTATGTATTATTCTCCGTGTAACAATATTTTAATGTTACCTATGGAATATATATATATATATATATATATATATATATATACTGTGTGTGTGTGTATGTATATTAAAGTTAAAATTATTGTTAAAATTATTCTCTAATGGTTAAATGGATTTTAAAGGTATTTGTATGGATAATTAATTATGTATATAAATTATACCACCCATCGCCACTTCTAATGTTTTTGTAAAATGATAATAATACATTATATTTATTACATCTAGTAGAATGAAAATTAAAATTAAACATAATTGTCAAAATGAATATTCTTGAATAATTAAAAAGTAATAAATAAAAATTATAGGGAATTTGTTTTAATAGTGTTGTATTAATGGTATTGTTCTATCTATTTTGAAGGATAATATTGAATTTTTGTCTTCATAATTATTTTTATTTGTGAACATATGTGAGAGTTATAATGCCCACAAAAATACCCGCACGAAACCCAAGACAAACGTAGGTCAAATTGGAACAATTATGGAATAATGTTTTTGACAATCCACTCGCAACAAAAAGGTTAAAATTTATGGTCACACTACCTCATTTTAAAATTACATTAAATTAATATTATTATTTTCCGAATGAGGGTCCATAATCCCCTTAGCTCACTTTTTACAAAATAAAATAAAATCTCTCAATACTATTAATAATAATATTAGTCTAAAGCGAGAGTTAGGATCTCCTACCTTTTGTTAAGAACAATTTAATTCAACCTTAATTAAACTTGCTCAAATTAATTTCAAAGGTATTGTGGTCTAGTTATTTAAATAATAAAGTGTTATTCCACCAACAAAGGGGTCAAGACTTGCATTAAAAAAACAAGGTCTCTAATAAAACATTTGGGTTAGAAAAGTAATAATACCCCCTACACTACTTGAGTGACCCAAAATAAAGTCTACCCATGCATTTTAAATTTGAAATTTATCTCACCCACTTCCCACCTACTTTTTATAGGGATGAATCTCATCCATTGGATGGATTCATTTGGGGCCCTTGGATTTGGGGATCCATCTAACCCTAAACTTGGTTATGAAAGACTCTTTTTCCTTTCATTTGACTTATTGTTTCTTTTCTTATTTTGCAGGTTTGTGGAGAAGGAGGTGGAAGCCATGAGAGACAAGCTCAAGCTCATGGAGGGATAAACATTCTTCCTTTCTTTTCTAGTTCTAATTACACCCTCTCCTAGGGTTTGCATGTATTTTTTTGTTTATCTTATTATTTTTGTATTTACCCTATTGGGCATATGGGTATTCGCCTATTTTAGTGAAATAGATACAATAGTGTATATATACACTTGGGTATATATATATATATATATATATATATATATATATATATCCTTATAATTAAGGTATTATTAAAATGAAATTTTAATAAATATATACATTTATATATACACATATAATTTGTATATGTGTATATATAAATGTATAAATTTATTAAAATGTATATGTATATAATATTTATCATTATATAGTTTCATTTTTCCCTGGCTATGGAAAGGGACCGACTGTAATTTTTGGTTATATGCGGATTTTCCACGATGGCCGATCTAAATAAGGCACAAAGTATAAGAGTTTGGGGTTTAACTAATGTAGTGTGGGGGAGGTCGCCGAACCCACCCCCATCCCATTGAATATGGGGTGGGGGCTGGGTCGCCGACCTCCCCCAACCATTTCCTCCTAAAAGAATATACGCACAGGTCGCAGCCTTAGGGTTCCGTTAAACAAAATTCTTTTTCTTTGTTTGAGAATTTTTTAATACTTTTGTTTATATTGACTACTATTTATTAATACGGCTTATATATATATATATATATATATATATATATATATATATATATATATATATATATATATCTTCAATTTAAAATTCTTTTTATAATTTAATAATATTTTATAAGATATGTAAATCAATCCAAATTTTACTTATTGTTACATTATTTAATATTCGATTTAAATATAAATTTATAGTAACTTAATAATAAATTTATATAATCCAATAAGGCTATGGTCTAAATTGTAATCATGCAATTTTTTTACTCTACTAGATTTAGGGATCAATCTATTTTATTGACAAGGTAAATGAAAAATAAAAATTTTAAGTCTTTTCCATCTACACATATAAAAGTAAAAATTGGATACCTTTGGAACTTTCTTTCAACAATACAAAAGATGAACAAATATAGTTTAACTTGTTATCTTATGCCTTTCAAGTAGGGAAAAGTAAAGTAACTATTTTCTTTCATCACACAATACAAGTTCAAACATTTCAAACAATAACTTATAGCAAGATTTCCCAATAGTTTTAAAATGAGAACAACACACCTATTGAAGATAAAAACTCAACTAAAATGAGAACAAAGTTGATTTCCTTCCATCACATTTCAATTCTTTTCTTCATCCATAATACACAACCATTCAAGGAACTTGGTTCAATTTAACAATCTAATAGTCACTCATAACAAGAAGTAATGAAATTATTTTGAAACTTTTGCTTTCATTTATAATATCAACTAAGATTACATTTTTGATAATAAAACAACTAAAAACTTCACTTTAAACAAATACAAGTTTACAAGCCCTCCTTACACAATGGAGGAAACATGGTAAAATATAACAAGAAATTTCTTGATCCTTTTCCCCAAAAGTTACAAGAAGGCCTACATCATCTAAACTCCACCTTCTTCCAAGATCAAACACACAACCAAAAATGGGGGAGTAGGCAACACTCTCCACCCAACCAATACTCCAATGAGGAAGTGAATCCTACTTCCTCATTGGCCCCCGAGCCCCAACAAAGAGCAAAAAGAATATTTGACAACCATGACAAACAAATATAAGGCTTCCACATTTAATCTCAAGAAAAATTAACACAAGAAAATAACCATAAAACATTCATTTTTCAACACATAAACTTCCCAAAACATTGACTCTAAAACAAGCCAAGTAGAGAAAGGAATATGGGGATACCCTTGTACCTCCCAAGGGTTTGGATGTCCACCTCAAAAACATTCAAAACACAATCAACCCAAAAATATATTATGTCTCCCTCACTCTTATGCCTCCCTCTCTCTTATGTCTCCCACAATGAACAAAATAACAAGATGAGAACAAGGTGGGGCACCCAACCCACTCTCTCTTAAATACCCAAGAGAAACTCTTATACCTCCCAAAATATTTTATTCCCATTTCACTTTCTCATACACATCGTAAAGCAATTTCACTACCCAACAACATCATGCCATAAGACATTCATTCAACACATAAACATACAAGAAAAGAGAAGAAACCAAGGGTGAAGACCATACCTTGCCATAGTAATAATCCACTCAACAAAAAAGTTCCAAAACCCTCAAATCTTAATTAATTCCAAGCAATCTTCAACTCCAACCAACATTCAAAAAAGTAAGCATTCCCAAAATGAGAGAGCCAAAACCCCGTTAAGTAACCCCCAAAACTTCACAAAAATCGTAATAAATAAAAGAGAGGGAGAGGAAGATGATGTGGCTCCATGTAGGATGCCACATAATTTCTTCTCCATCCCACATCACCAAGGTCAAACCCAAATCCAAAAGTATAATATATTGGTGGTTGGGGAAATGACCACCCTCTTACACACTCAACCCCAACCCACACCCCTTAAGAAAAGAATTCATTACCCATGTAAGACAAGTGCAATTAATTAGCTTTTTCCTTCATTAAAACACAAAATATGACATAAAATAAGTCCCTCGCATCATAGGCTAGGTGGATGTGTGGCTTTAAGAGGTGTGGTCCAAAATAGCCTAGAAGGTCAAAATCCAAATTTCACAAGGAAGATTGAGTACACACTACCCCAAAACAAATTAAATTCATTCCAAGCCAACACACATTAAGGATACCAACTCACATTTATTTCCCCCTTTTGTCACATCCTAATTAGCACTAGATAAACAATTTTAAATTAACTTAATAGGGTTGCTAATCACAATTAATAAAAGTGACTCCTCATGTTAATAAAAAAATACAATAACTCACAAAGAAATAAAATAAACACAAAAACATTACAAACATTCCCAAGGTCACTTTTGAGGTCACCCCCCAATGTGGACCTCCTAAAAACTACATCAACATACAACATACGAATACACATGTTTAAATGGTGACCTGTTGCCAATACTCCATATTATTTCACTTGGTCTCCTATCCCCATTTGGTTTATTATGTTGCGAACACCTGCAAAAGTCAAGACAATACCTTTTTGGCCTCGTGGCCATATTAACAACACCGATATAGTAAAAATACATACATATACATGCAATCAATTATCGCAACTTAAGCCAAGATAAGTAATTTTCCATCATTCACAATTCCAATTATTTTAATTTCATTAATTTATTAACTATAAATAAGACCACGACTTCAAATACATCATCGACATCATATAATTACTGAAATAAATGCATTAGTCCAATATAAGCTAAAAATAAACAATTTAATATATCAAAATATACATATAATCCATCTTTTAAATTTGGTCATAAGTCTAACATCCATACTATCTATAAATTAACTAATCAAAATAACAATGTCCATCTATAAATGTCTAAACTATGATATAAAAGTCGATAACTCAAATCTATAATAAGCGGAATCATAATCATCTAAATGTGGAAGAGGAGTGAGCACTACATCCCCCTCCCCTTAAACTTGACTCCCTCCTTGAATTCACCGGAACATATGTGGGAACTGTGCTCTCAAAGGCATGAAATCCTCCCATGTAGTTTTTGTCTTGTCATATTGATCCCAATAAATGTGAACCTGATCAATCTCTATTCTTCGAAGGTGTAGGGTCCCGTGCTCTAAAATACGGATGGGCTCCACCATCACCTTCCTTTGATCTTGCACCCGTAATGAGGTCCAATATAATAAATGAGAAGGATCAGAAATGTAACTTCTAAGTACATAAACATAAAATAAATCGTGGATGTGAGACAAGTGGGTGGAAATGCTAGATAATAGGCCAAAAGACCGATACACTCCAAGATCTCAAAAGGGACCCATAAATCTAGGAGATATCTTAGAGCCTTTTCTCAGTAATGGATAGGGATCTTAAGAGTCCCGACATGAAGAAACACCATCGTGCCCACCTCAAAATTATAGTATGTCCTCCACTAATCTGCATATTTCTTCTACCTTTATTGTGCCTCCTTGTAATATCTGTTAGATCATCGAACCTCTTGCTCCATATCCCGCAGGTAAAAGTTGGACCAAGAGAAACCATGTCCTCTAATTTGTCCCAACTTAGTGGTGTCATGCACTCTTTGTCATACAATTCCTTAAAGGAGCCATGCTGATCAAACTCTAAATACTTTTATTATAGACAAAATAAAACAAATAAAAGTACTCCTCCTACCTCGATTGATGGTCTATAAAGTACATATTAACCATGTCCTCCAAATCTGATTCACCCACTCATCTGTCCATCTATCTCAGGGTGATAAGTTATATTGAAGTTGATCTTCATCCCAAGAGCATGCTGCATGGTAGTCCAAAAGTGAGAAGTGTACAAGGGATCACGGTCATAGATGATATTCTGCGAATCCCATGCAATCTAACAATCTCATCTAGGTATATTCATGCCACTTTGTACTAGTTGTGTAGGTGGTGTTTACCGATAAAAGTGAGCCACTTTCATCAATTTATCCACCGTGGCCATGATGGTGTCATGGTGGTATCTCAACTTCAAGAACTCCAACAATGAAATCCATGGAAATGGTGTCCCATTTCCACTCCAGTATGGCTTGAGGGAAGAGAAGGCCTATTAGGTGTTGATGCTCGGCCTTCACCTTCTGACACTCTAAATAGCATGAAAAAAATAGAGCTACATCTATACATAGTCCCCTCCAATGGTACATCTGTCTCAAGGTGATGTGCATCTTCTTCACCCCGAGATGGGTTGAATAAGGCGCATGATGAGCTTATGTCAAAGTGTCTGTCTCAAGCCTCCATATCTAGGAACATATATCCGACCTCTATGTCTGAGAAGACCATATTCCT
This sequence comes from Taxus wallichiana var. yunnanensis, assembly GCA_018340775.1. Taxonomy (NCBI): domain Eukaryota; kingdom Viridiplantae; phylum Streptophyta; class Pinopsida; order Cupressales; family Taxaceae; genus Taxus; species Taxus wallichiana. Next base: position 987,207,244 of record CM031242.1, read on the forward strand.
CTAATGTAAATCCATAAAATTTTCCCTCAAGGGGCCTCTGGGACACAATCTCTTATATGACTAGGAGGTAGAAGTTGTTGTGAGGGAGGTGCTAAAAATCCTTCTCTGTAAATTTGTACCCACCGAAGTAGCCATAACCAAATGTCTATTATTTCTCAAGGCATCTGCAACCACATTCTCCTTCCCGTTTACATGCTATATATCCATGTCGTACTCACAAAGCAAATCAATCCAACGTCATTGTGAACGTTGAGATTGGGCTACTGAAAAGGTGGAAAAGACTCAAGTGATCGGTCCCAGTGTAAATATCTCGGCCAAGAAGGAAATGCCTCCACCAAACCAAGGCATGAACAACTACTACAAGCTCAAGGTCATGATTTAGATAATTGAGCTCATAATCCTTGATTTTACAAGACTCAAAAGTAACCACTCGGCCCTCCTGCATCAACACACCTCCTAGTCCTACCAAAGAAGCATCTGTGTAAACAAAGAACTCACCTTGAGGGTCTAGCACCGCAAGAATAGATTTCTTTGTGAGGTATTCCTTCAAAGGTCCTAAAGTCCTATTCACATCTATCTAACCATATGAACTTCTTACCTTTCCAAAGAAAGGGAAGTGATGGGGTGTACAACCCGAGAAAACTCCTAAAAAATCTCCCGTAGTATTCGCCAAACCCATGAAACTACGCACCTAGGTCACACTAGTGGGTGTTGGCCAATCCATATTAACTCTAATATTGGAAGGATTGACCATGATAGCTTCCCCAAAATGATGTAACCAAAATATTACACCTCTAACTAAAATAATACACACTTCTCTAAGTTCCCGTACAACTGTTTCTCACGAAGACATTGTCCAACCTGATGAAGGTGCTCCTCATGCTCCTCAAGCATACGTGAGTATATCTCGAGTTTCATCAAGAAAAAAAACGAATTGATCCAAAAATGTCCTAAATTCTTTGTTCATCAAGATCATGAACAACATGCGGGAGCATTTGTTAGACCAAAAGGCACAACTGTAAACTCATAGTGCCCATATCTCGTGTAGAAAGTTGACTTGTGGATATCTAGCCTCTGCAATCCTTAGCTGATGGTATCCGACTCAAGATCAATCTTAGGAAATACTATGGCACCACTCATCTGATCAAATAAATCATCAATGCGAGGAAGGAGGTAATGATTCTTGATCATTACTTTGTTTAACCTGTCTATAGTCCACACATAACCGCAAAGATCTATCCTTTTTCTTAACAAAATTCATTGGTGCACCCCAAGGGGTTACACTAGGATGGATTAAGCCTTTCTAGAGTAGGACCTCCAACTACAAATTGAGCTCACAAATATCAGGTGTGGTCATCCTATAACGAGCGCATGAGATAGATTCTGCTCTTGGACAAAATTCAATGTGGAAGTCTATCTCACGTGAGGGAGGTATTATAGGAAGCTCACTAAGAAACACATAAGAAAACTCCTGAAAAATGGGGTGTTCATCAAGTGAAGGTCCACTAGCTACATCCTCTAAGCTATAACTAAAACTAATAGTATACAACTGACACCCACGTCGTGCATACCACTTAAGCTACATAGAGGAAATAGTATAGATAGTAATGGGTCTCCTAACTCCAACTATCAATGATTCAAATCCCAAATCATTTGTGCATGATATAGTCTTATGGTAACAATCCACTGGGATCTATGTGCATATAACCAATCCATGCCCAAAATAACACCATACAAACCCAACGTACGGATACAAATATCTCGAGGTAGTGGTGAAGTGTCCAAAATCGACTACACACTTCTTAACTAAAAAGTCTACGTATATTTTGGCTCTAGAATCCTTCTCGACATCCCAACTAAGGCCCTGTCTAACTTCCACAAGCCTACAACACTCTACTAAAGATGGTGTAATAAAGGAATTAGATGAACCAAAATCAAATAGAATATAGGTAGGAATACACCCAATGCTACTTATAGTCTCTATCATAGTTCCCTGATGCTCATCCCTGGCGCTCTCAACCACTATATAGATCCATTGGATCTAACTATAGGATCTTAAATCAGTTCCTTATATTTCTTAACTAGGGTTTCATGGGCACTCTCTCCAATGATTTCCAAGAACACCACATCCATAACAACTTCTTGGTCCTCTCCAATGAGATGCGACTCCAACAAGTACTCTATTGGTATCTGTCAAGGATCCTGATGATCCAGCTGTGGACTGCTAAGGTAACTACTGACGATCTCCTGCGCCGACCGAGTTCTTGGTGCACCCTATGTACTAATGTCACCCCTAGGGGGAGGCCCCATACTTCGTCCCCACTAAGCATCAAATCTCTGTGGAGGTATGAATGGTAGACGAGTCTACTACTACTGAGGTAGTTGTTGTGGTGGCCTGAATGAAGACTGTACAAAACCATGTCTGCCACGAGGAGGAGTTGACCCCCTCGACCTATTATCCTGCATCTACTGGATTTGGCTCCACACTCTATTCATGGCCTCATCGAGTCTTTGTTGACAATTTTTGCACTTGTGCAAAAATGGGCAACTCGAAACTTCATTACAATGGACAACTTTGGTGAAGTATACCTAAGCTAAGGGATTTACGTCAGATTATTTTTGTTATTGCTGATTTGTGAAAGAGATTAAGTGGAATCTGTAGCTATGTGTGCTGTTACAAAATGTAACAACTCACATAGTCTGCAATCTCACGAATATCCTCAGCAAGAGAACACAATCCCCGAAGGATAGTTGTGTTATCCCAATGAAGACACCGGATTGCAGAATATGTAAGGTGTACGCTTTGGAAAAATAGACATATCGACATTTTTCAAACAATCAGATTCATGGTTATTATCTTGATGCGTATAAGTTTTATTGCTCTTTGTTCATTAAATTTGTAATGATTTATAAGTTTGCATTTACCTACGCTGCCATAAAGATTACAATTGATTCCTTTCCTACTACTTCCATCAAGAAAATATTGACAAACAAACAATGACAATAATGTCCAAATGGAGATAGTAGAAAGGAGTCAAAACGAAGAATGGAAGCTAAGATAATCACAAAGCATGCAAAGAGACACGTTTCATTCAATGATTATCCACTAGAGTTACAGGTATTCACTTCAAGTTATCCCTTATGTTAATTCATTTTATTGAGAAATTGAGTTGCCTACATCATTGTACAATCAAAGGAAAACTGAATGCAGAAAGAGATAATCAACTCATTATTTCAATTTAATGCTTTATTCATAAGAGATCATAAGCTCTCCCACACAAGCTATGGGATATGACTAAGTGACTCATCATATACATGGAAATGAGAATACCACATGTGCTAAAGAACAAGAGTAGAGGAGTAAAAAGGAACCCATCATTTCCTTTTCTGTCTTCTAGTCTCCACTCCTCAGCCTTTCCATCTCCATCTCAACTCTTCCATCTTCCGCTTCCATCTCCATTTCTTAACACCTACAAGACAAGAGAAGTATCTATCAAATTGAGCTCAGGGTACAATGTTATTCCAATACTCATGTTCTAAAGAAAATACAAATCCTGAATTTGATGTATCTAATGGTACTTAAAAGAAAGAAGTACAGAAACACATGGAGCAGGAAAAAAAAAAACAGATGAGCTGCAACTAGGAAGAGGCAGAGTTCATAAAGTGAATCTAGAAAAGAGAAGGTCAAAGGAAGCTAAGAGTTGATTTAAAAGGGGTAGAATCTGAAGCAGCTTGTGAAAGAAATAGATGAGTAAATGACACTGGAAGGAGGTTAAAAAAAATTGTAGAAGAAGGAAGGAAAAAGAAATAAATCACATGGATACAAGAGAGGCCAAAAGGCCTATTTATTTCTAACTCATTTTTGAATTTTACAGGAACAGGTTGCAACATTGATTGAAAATCAGTCACTTGGTTAAGAAGAAAGCATCTACTGAATGAAGCACAAACATCACAGATAGTTACAGAAGAAAGAAGTGTCAGAATGAGCTAATAAGAAGATATTTTGCAAATCTGGATCAAAAATATGGAAAAGGAGAGAGAAAATAGGATTTTGGAAATTTTTTGCCAGAGTCTCCCCTTGTAAAATTGACTTTCGATTTAAAACAAAATTGAGAAATAATGCAGAAATTAAAATATACTTGCTACTATGACTTCTGGAAAGTGAAGTGTCATTACAAAGAAAGAAACTAATTATCTTCTTCATTTTCTAGAAAAGAGATATTTATTTCATTATACAGAAAGTATGCAATCATGTTTGCAAACAAAGAACCAGCATACAACTACCAAGGATTCATTATCCTGAATGCAAATGTCAAACTACAGAATATCGAAGATAGCATTCATCTTCCAACCGACGGAGTAAACTACAAAGCTCAAGCAAAGGTCCAACTAAAGCATGCCTTACAGAAATAAGATCAACAAGTCAAAGTATGCATGCACAGAGTTTATAAAAGTAGTTCGAATTACATCTACAAAGGGAAAATGAATCACAAAGGAAATAGACTACTAGTGCTAGGTTTTCATTTCCAGGATATAGTTCATAGACAACAACAACAAGTCAAGAAGCTTGAACTCATACAGGTCCAGGAAGGAAGCATGTCATGATGCCAAGCATACATCTACGAGGGAAAAATTACAAAGAAATGAAGTATTTTACCTCTACAGAATGCAAAAAGAGCATATCAAATAAAGGGGAAGATGAAACTATACAGGTCTACAATCAAATGGAGAGCTCTTTTAAGTTTACAAATGCTCAGCTGAGGTTTACCAATTATCTACAAAATGGAGAAGAATGACAAACTCCAAGTGTGCATCTACAGAATGAAAGAGCAAATAACAAAGCCCAAATATACATCTACAGGAAAATGAAACAGAGTTCGAATATCGAGGTAAAAGATCAAACAGTCTACACTTCTAAGTTTGGAGCCAGATTTACAGGTTAAATATCCAAACCCGAGCACAGAAAGGTTCGTCAAAATGTAAATGAAGTAAGTTCCGAGCTCAAGGTCAAAGCAGAAAAGATAACCCACAAATATTTTTGTTTTACGAACATTATAACCAAGGTTTTGCAAGATTCAGAGTTTAAGAATGAAAAATCAAGCTCGAAAGAAAGAGGAAACAGTGCAAAGAACTCACCAGTAATGAAACAAGCAAACAAACCATGCCGACATCTCTTTCTACAGGCTCGTACCGAGCTCATTAGCTACCAAAAGTAGAGAACCAGAGAGAAAACAAGGATTTATCATTCCATACAAGTGATATAGAGTAGAATAATAGATGAAAATGATCTTTAGATCATATACAGGAGGGAAACTAAACACAGAACAAAAAACAACAAAAATACCTTTGAATCCATAAAAAAATGCAGGCCCAATCGAGCAACAATGGCGTCGAAGATCAAAGAACAAGTATGCAAGCTCAAAAACGTCTAAATCTCCAAGCTTTCATAAAAAATGTAGAGCGGTAAAAAATTTGCAAGGCTTCACCCACAGAATGAAAAACCAAATGAAGTGACCAAATGCGAGCTCGCGAGTATAAACTTGCATTCGAACTAGGGTTCCAAAACCCTAACCCAAGGTTAAAAATCGACGATCCAACAAATGCCAAGTGCCAAGATGAACGGTGATCGGTCTACATAGGGTCCAAAATGATAGAGCCCAATTAAATGCCACCGACCACATTAAATGCTTAGGCCAGAACCCTAACCTGTAGTTAGAAGATCAACGGTGGCGGTGAAACGAAAACAAAGATCAAGGGCCGGTAGAGCTCGTCAAAATTCAAGTAAAACAAACCTAAGGTCAAGTTTCCACTTCTACAAATGAAAAGGGTCAAGTCATCACGAAGAGGGGCCAGCCCACGTGGACAGTAAAAAAAAAAATCAATCGCCAAGACTATCCAAAGTCTAAGCTATGGTGCATGCCCGAAAAATCAAACAAATCATTATATGCCAAAAGTCCCGAAAAGGGAAAAATTTGTATTATGTGCCAAGGTCCAAAGGTGGTGGATCAACTAATGCATGGTGGGCTAGCCAAGGGTGGTCCCCTTTGATATTATATACATGCTTATGCCTAAATCTATAATGCGGCAAAGCATTCCAAACCAAAGGTGGTCCCCACATGGGGTTTTCAAACAAATTTGCAAATGTCACTTTCGTGACTATCCAGATCAGTGAAGGAAATCAGAAAACATGTATACCTTGGAGATGGTCCCCACTTCACTTTATTTTTACAAATATGGCTAAGGTTGCATCCTTTTTCCTATACACAGAAATGATTTTTGCATGCCTTCACAACATGACAGAATAGAGAAGATGACAAACTTGCATGTGCAAAGAGAGAAGACTTGCCTAGCAAGTAAATTTTAAAATTAGCAATTGTTCACCTTTCTTTCTTAAAAATAGAATAGTCAACTTCAGTTTGACTATATTGTATCTAAGGCTGATAATGCCTATTTTCATCACATGCTTTAGTTTGTATTATTTTATTCCCTTATTTATTATTAAATAAAGGATAAAATTAGGATACATGGGTGAGTACAACCTGGAGGCTATTTTAGGAAGTGGAGTGAACTTTTTCTATATATTGTGTGCTCTTGCAAAGCACAAAGGAAGGGGGATTTTTCAGAGATTTTTCCCAGAAGAACTTTTGATATGAGTACTGAAGCAATTTCGCTAGTTTTACCCTTTGAGTGTTGAATTACTCTTTCCTTTCCAAGTTATTCTGTAGTCTTGTGTATGCTAGTATTAATCTTGTGAATCAATATTCCCTGATTAGTCACTTTACCCTACTACAAATCTACTATTTTCTGCTAAATTTCATTGTGCATGTTAGCTTACTAGTACTGTTGTGATTTTCCCTCAGTAAAAATTAAGTGTTTTTTCCCTTACATTTTGCAGAAAGTATAAATTGGTTCATGCACACAAAGAATTATTCACGAATCAGTTTTTTATTCCACTCAAGTCAAGTTCTTTATTCAAATTTGGTGTATCACCTTAGTAATTATTTCATTTTCAGTCACTTCCTAACCCTAAAAATCCTAGAAAGTAGTCTAGTGAACACCAATAAGGAACCAACCTTTTAACCCCAGAGGTTCACCTCAAAATAGGTATACCCACAGACCTGAGGTGTCCCCATTATATCTACGAGAGAGAGAGAGAGATATTTTGCAGACTTAGAACTCCTCCTGTCATCTCTCTGCTGGGTGCACTTTCGAGAGATAACAGTCTTCCCCTTAGTCTCTTCTCTAATGTAGGCCTCCTCAACGGCCTCTGCTAAGGTTTATGGGAAATGAATGCATACCGCACCTCCCAAATCCAAATTTAGGCCCTTGATGAACCTGTGAATGCTGACCTACTCATCCTACATATAGTCAACATACTGAAGTAAGTCAGGAAATTGACTCTCATACTCTTCTACATTCGATGGATACCTGACGTAGGTCATGGAACTCACATATCCTTTGCTAAATAAACCTCTTGGATAAGTATCTTCTCTTGAACCACTCCTCGAAGAGATCCCGAGCTTAAATTTCTCTCGAGTCTAAGTGGAGCTTCTACTCCTCATTGCTCCAACATACACCTGCTCCATCCCTCGGAAGGTGAATTGGAACACGAGCTTTCATGTTGCTAGTAGTACATGGACAAAGCTTGAAGTACCACAAAAATCACTAACCAATCCTTTTCCGAAAACCACTTGTATCGCCAAAATAATGAGATGGATGTAGCTTAAGTATCTCCCGATATGATATGCATCTAATAACCATCTACCCATAGGTCTCTATACCTACTCCCTCCTTGGCATAGGGCTCGAGATTCATCTCTGTGTCTTGAAATCATATCTCCACGTCCCCTCCGAGGTGACTATGCTCTAGCTAACTCAACGCAGGAGTTATCTTCCCTACGCTCATCACTTTATCATGGAAATGCATGAGCCTCTACTGATGGCTCTCTATCCTATCTCATAGGTCATCCTCCTAAATATCCTCCATGTATAATGACATTGACATCATGTAGCATTTGTAATATCTGAGATAAAATGGCCACTACACAACTTGATCCGGAGGTGAAAATATAAGGTCTACTTGGAATAACCCCTTATCTAGTTCTTGCCTCACACAAAGACCAAGGCGAGAGTTAGTTCATCATTCTAGGTTTTATTTTAGTTTTCTAAGTTTGCTATATTATACAAATATCATACAATGTTGTTTTCTAGGTTTAGAGTTGTGCTAGGTTTAATGTTCATGTCTCGTGTTTTTAAGTGTGCCCAAGGGTCCAAGCTTTGAACCCATGACTCTAATACCAAGTGTAATGCCCACAAAAATACCCGCGCATGAAACCCAAGAAAAATGTAGGTCAAACTGGAGAAACTATGGAATAATTTTTGTTTGAAAACCCACTCGCAACAAAAAGGTTAAAATTTACGGTCACACTATCTTGTTTTAAAATTACATTAAATTAATATTATTAATTTTCAAATGAGGGTCCACAATCCCCTTAGCTCCCTTTTTTAAAAAAATAATAAAATCTCTTGATACCATTAATAATAATATTAGTCTAAAGAAATACTTAGGATCCCCTACCTTTTGTTTAAGAACAATTTAATTCAACCCTAATTAAACTTGCTCAAATTAATTTGAAAGGTAATGAGGTCTAGATGTTTAAATAATAAAGTGTTATTCCACAAACAAATGGGTCAAGACTTGCATTAAAATAACAAGGTCTCTAATAAAACATTTGGGTTAGAAAAGTAATAATACCCCCTACACTACTTGAGTGGCCCCAAAATAAAGTCTACGCATGCATTTTAAATTTGGAATTTATAGCACCCACTCGCCCACCTATTTTTTTTTTAGGGATGAATCTCATCCATTGGATGGGTTCATTTGGGGCCACATGATGATTGGGGACCCATCTAACCCTAAACTTGGTTATGCAAGGCTCTTTTCCCTTTCATTTGACTTAATGTTTCTTTTCTTATTTTGCAAGTTTGTGGAGAAGGGGGTGGAATCCATGAGAGGTGAGCTCAAGCTCATGGAAGGATGCACATTCTTCCTTTCTTTTTGAGTTCTAATTACACCTTCTTCTAGGGTTTGCATGTATTTTTAGATTTGTTTATCTTATTATTTTTGTATTTACTTTATTGGGCATATGGGTATTTTCCCTATTTTAGTGAAATAGGTAAAATAGTGTATATATACACTTGGGTAAAAGGATATATACATACATTATATATATATATATATATATATATATATATATATGTATATATATATATATGTATATGTATATGTGTATGTGTGTGTGGGTGTGTGTATGTGTATGTGTGTGGGTGTGGGTGGGTGTGTGTGTGTGTGTGTGTGTGTGTGTATCTTTAATAAAATTTCATTTTAATAATACTGAATCATAAGGGGTATATATATACCTATACATGTGTGTGTATATATATATATATATATATATATATATATATATATATATATATATATATATATATAGTTTCCTTTTTCCCGGCCACGGAAAGGGACCAACTGTAATTTTTGTTATCTACGGATTTTGCACGGTGGCGATTTTAAACCTCCTAAAAGAATATATGTAGAGGCCACAACCTTAGGGTTCAGTTAAACAAATTTCTTTTTCTATGTTTGAGAATTTTTTTAATACTTTTTTTTATATTAACTACAATTTATTAATAAGGTTTATAATTTGTATATATATATATTAAAATTATTATTAATAATAGTAATAATATTAAAAATGAATAATGTTAATATATATATATATATATATATATCCTTCTATTTAAAATTGCTTTTATAATTTAATAATATTTTATAAGATATGTAAATCAATGCAAATTCCACTTATTGGTATAATATTTAAGATTTGATTTATATATAAATTTATAATAACTTAATAATAAATTTATATAATCCAATAAAGCTATGGTCTAAATTGTAATCATGCAATTTCTTTACTCTACTAGATTTAGGGATCAATCTATTTTATTGACAAGGTAAATGAAAATAATTTTTTAAGTCTTTTCCATCTACACATATAAAGGTAAAAATGGGAGACCTTTGGAACTTTCTTTCAACAATACACAAGATGAACAAATATAGTTTAACTTGCTATCTTATGCCTTTCAAGTAGTGAAATGTAAGTAACTATTTTCTTTCATCACACAATACAAGTTTAATCATTTCAAAAAAACTTGTAGCAAGATTTCCCAATAGTTTTAAAATGTGAAAAAACACTTATTGAAGAAAATAACTCAACTAAAATGAGAACAAAGTTTTTTTCCTTTCCATCACATTTCAATTATTTTCTTCATAAATAATACACAACTATTCAAGGAACTTGGTTCAATTTAACAATCTAATAGTCACTCTTTCCAACAAGTAATGAAATGATTTTCAAATTTTTCTTTCATTTATAATATCAACTAAGATTAGAATTTTGATAATAAAGCAACTAAAAAATTCACTTTAAACCAATACAAGTCTACAAGCCCTCCTTACACAAAGGAGGCAACATGGTAAAATATAACAAGAGATTTCTTCATCGTTTTCCCCAAAAGATACAAGAAGGCCTTCATCATCTAATCTCCACCTTTTTCCAAGATCAAACACACAACCAAAAATGGGGGAGTAGGCAATGCTCTCCACCCAACCAATATTCCAATGAGGAAGTGAAGCCTACTTCCTCATTAGCCCCCGAGCCCCAACAAAGAGCCAATATGGAATATTTTACAACCATGGAAACTAAGATAAGGCTTCCATATTTACTTTCAAGCAACATTCACACAAGAAAATAACCACAAAACATTCTTTTTTAACACAAAAACTTCCCAAAACATTGGCTCTAAAACAAGCCAAGTAGAGAAAGGAATATGGGGATACCCTTGTGCCTCCCAAGGGTTTGGATGCCCACCTCAAAAACCTCCAAAACACAATCAACCCAAAAATATCTTATGCCTCCCTATAAAAATATCTCTTATGTCTCCCTCACTCTTATGCCTCCCTCTCTCTTATGTCTCCCACAATGAACAAAATAACAAGATGAGAACAAGGTGGGGCACCCAACCCACTCCCTCCTAAATACCCAATAGAAACTCTTATGCCTCCCAAAAAAATTTATCCCCATTTCACTTTCTCATACACATCCTAAAGCCATTTCACTACCCAACAACATCATGCAATAACACATTCATTCAACACATAAACACACAAGAAAAGAGAAGAAACCAAGGGTGAAGACCCTACCTTGCCATAGCAAGAATCCACTCCACAATCAAAATATAAAACCCTCCAAGATTAAGAAATTTCAAGCAATATTCAACTCCAACAAGATTTTCAAAAAGAAATCCTTCCCAAAATGAGAGAGACAAAACCCTATAAGTAACCCCCAAAACTTCACAAAATTATAATAAATAGAAGATAGGAGAGGAAGATGATATGGCTACATGTAGGATGCCACATCATTTCTTCTCCATCCCACATCACCAAGGTCAAATATAAATATGAAATTATAATAAATTGGTGTTTGGGGAAATGACCACCTCATTACACACTCAACCCTAACCCTAACCCCTTAAGGAAAAAAATTAATTACCTATTGAAAATTTCTACACTTGTGTAGAAATGGGCAACTCAAAACTTTGTTATGATAGATAGCATTGGTGAAGTATACCTAAGCTAGGGGAGATTATATCAAATTATGTCATTATTATTGATTTATTTAAGAGATTACATGAACTCGCAAAATGCTATGTGTGTTGTTACAAAATGTAACAGATCACATAGTCTGCAATTTCATGACTATCCTCAGCAAAAGAACACAAGCCCCAAAGGACAGTTGTGTTGTCTTGATGAGGACATTCAATTACAGAATAGGTGAAGTGTAAAGTTTTGGAACAACAAACATAAGTATAGATTACAAAAAATTAGAATTTATTACTGGATGTTACAGGTTCTCTAAAAAAATTCTTCATGATTAATACATTCAATTATATTACTGAGTTGTTTAGTTCATCATACAATCCATACAAAAAGTAGAAATGCAAAAAGAAATATACAACTCATTTACATAATTCAATGTTTTATTCATAAGGAGTTTTCAAACGTTTCCCACACAAGCCATGGGATGTAACTGAAAAGTAAAGTACAACTACTGAAATCAAAGGTACACATGCATGAAAGAGAAAGTAAAGGAGTATGAGTTAACCCATCATTGCCTTGGGAGTTTCTTTCTTTGATCGAAGCATCTCTACTCCATCTTTTCTCCATCTCCATTGTAGAGGCCACTTGTACCTGAAAAGGGAAAAGTTAACTATCAGTTATGAGCTCAGGGATTAAACCATATTCCTACACTATCCTATTTCATGCATATGAATCTCAAATGATAGGAGATATATTCTATTGGAAGATCAGAACTGCATACATGCTTTATTCACTCAGAAAGAAGAAAGAATAAAAGAAAGAAAGAAGAAAACATGAACATAAGAGAGGCCAAAAGCCTAATTATTTTTCTAACTGTTTTCTTAAGTGTGCAGGTATAGGTTGCAGCCATGAAAATTTGACAAGTCATAAGTACATGTTGGAAAGAAGGAAGAATGTAATTTGAATTTCAGTAACTATTCTACAAATAGAAGAAGTAATAGTACAAAGGAGAGACTGGAAGAAAGAAACACTTTGTTTTAGTTGCAGCAGAAGAGGAAGAATCAGATTTCAAGAAGTTGAAGCTAGATAGCAAAGGGAAAATAGCTGAAATAGGATGAGAGAGAAGATTCTGGAAAATTTTGATAGGGCTTCGCCATGTAAAATGGACATTTACAACTTTTCATCATGTTGTTTTCAATTACTACATGCTTTAAAAGAACTATGCAAATCAAATAAGTGATATAGGAAGCAGAAAAGCATGATATGATCAAGATAAACAACTAACATCTTTTTCAGTTCTCAATTTGCTATATCAGTCCAACAAGAAAGGTGTTACTTTCTGTGTTCTAGATCAGGAAATACAACCACTATTTCTGAAATGCATTAAAGAAAAGATTCTAGAAAATTTTGACAGGGCTTTACCATGTAAAATGGACTTTTACGACTTTCCAACATGCATATAAAGTTGTAATGAAGCTCAAATACAACATTGAAGTAGAAAATAAATGAGACTACGAGATCTTAACAAAGAATTTGAATCAAGACTCATGCCTTCTAGTGGAATTACAAGAGTAAGAAAGTTTTACAACTTCCAGAAAGCCACATACAAGAGAAGCTCACAATCATATGGGAATTATGAATGAATCGACAACATTCAGAAGAAGTATAAGAAAATATTAGCATCATATGAATCAAAAGTCTAGACTAGAGAAGAGAAGTGATGCAAGTACAACTACATGTAAAGCCAATAAAGACCAAATATATCATATGCAGGTTCTCATTGAATCATAAGGAACCTATGCAATAAGCAAAAAGGAAACATCGGTAAGACCTTCAGAAAGTTTCAGCACATGTAAGACCTTTAGAAAGTTTCGGTGCATGTAATTATATGTAAAGATAAGTTATAATCAGCTTTAAAATTGTTAATGGAACAATCCAAGAAGAGAAATGATTTTCTTGGCTCACACAAAGAATGATAAAACCTTTAAAGCACATCTCATAGAGAAGAAAACCAAAAGTATCGAGCTTACTTTCTTCTAAAGATAGTGGTAAGTCAAAGATAACATTGTTAAATCCCATTCCAGAGAAGAAAGATAGATATATGTTCTTAGATGTCGGGGAAAATGGAGCACCCAGAGGTATCTTACGTAAAATAATTTACATAGAGGCCCCAAATTTTGAAGCAATGAGATCTATTGGTGGCTCAAAGATATTAAAATTCTACAAAGAATGGGATACCCTTTTGAAAATATGAAATGTGAGGCTACGAAGCTCGAATGGCTCCCAATACACAAAGCTAGTAAATCAAGCTCTCATATACACATATAGAGGCAAAAAAGATGAGACTCTCATGACTTTTAGTCTATAACCATTCAACAGAGAAAACAATACAAAATTTCAAAACTATGATTCAGAGAAAAGCGCATGCCAAGTCAAAGAAAATTCACAATCCCAAAGAATGGGTATTAGCGAGATCTAAGTGTTCCAACCACTTACACGAAGACAAAAATTCATATATACGAGCTCAAAAGCTTCTAGAATGACAATTTAAGAATCAAATACAAAAAATCCCAGACAGAGATCAAGACCTAACATATGGTTAGAACTTCAAATTATTCCAAGGATAAATTTCATGGCCTAGACCTAAGGAAGCAGAGCATTGAAATCAAAATAATGGTGACATATAATCAAGAATGAATGCACATTTGCTAAATCTCCAAATAGATAATCACAATTACAGGTGGTCAAAAAGATAGGTTACGTAAGATGAGAAAGAACTCACCTTATACAGAATGGCATTTCGAAAACCTCATTTCAGGTAGCATGCAAAAGCAAACACAATAACCATAGAGGCTTTTGATCTCTTTTTATCAACAGCCAAGTGTGAAAATATGATTCAAACAAGGAAACAAAAGTATCACTACATGAAGAAAACTGATACTTTGACTTTTACAAATGTTTTGCAAACAAATTTGAAGAAATTGTCCAGATTACAACTATTAAAACTTACCGAGACTCGACCACGGATCTCGAAGATAAATCCCAAGATTTGTAGCTATAGGAAACGATGGCTATGGCCTTGCTCGAGAAGATCGAGATAGAGCAAAGAGAACAATGTCCACTAAATCTCCAAATTGAGCTCAAAAGACACTAACAATAGCGGTCGTATTGCAGAAAACTCGCTCAAGAGAAGCAAAGAATGTAGAAACCATTCTTGCAGGAGATTTGAACTCAAAAATCCTCAATAATGGCATTAAGAAAATTTTGCTAAGGATTTTTCGCCCTCTTTGAGAAAACCAGATGATCAAAATAAAAGAGTTCAAGCATTATAACTCTTTCACCTCAAATGAGTTTAACCTAACTCAACCATAGTTTTATAATCAATGGTTCGAGATTAAAAGGACAAAGAATGAGGGCCAAGGATCGAACTCATAAATCAAAGCAGTAACCATGTTCGATACCACCAACCTCATTAATTCCTAGATTAAAACCCTAACTCACGATCGAAGGATCAATGACATTGAATATAGAAGGACAAAATCAACGACCCAAGATTAACCACGAGTTATCTAAGTAGCTCATCTTGAGTTAAATTACCATCGACCGACATGCCAAGGGGTGAGTCACCGTGGAGAAGGGGCTAGCCCACATCATCAAATAAAATAAATATGTATTGCAATGACTTCCAAAGTCCGACCATAGTGTACGCTCTCAATGATGTAAATGCCAACCAAATTATGCCACCAATGATCACTGAAAATGTGAAAATTTTAAACTATACACTTTCAAATTTAAAGACTGACACATATAAATGTATGTATTTATCAAAGGTGATGAGAACTATAGTGATATGTGCAAAGTATAATGGTCAACCCTTGTAAATTGCTAAGTCTACAAAGGTGGTCCCCAAGGTCAAGGAGATAGAGTTGATTTACAGAGTGTCACTCATGTGACCATTCCAAAGAGATGTCGATATCGAATATGTGCACATGGACAGTGGTCTCTACAAGTAGATTTTATACCTTGAAAATATTACAATCATTGTAATTATTTTGTTCTTGCACAAGGGGTTATTTTTGCATGCTTCACAAGAGGTCGAGATAGAGAAGAAGAAAAATTTGCATGTCATGGAGAGAGTCTTGCCTAGCAAACAATCTTATTTTTAGCAAATTATTTACCCTTGTTTTCTTAAAATAGAAACAGTCAACTTCAGTTTGACTATATTGTAATCAAGGCTATAAATGCCTATTTGTAATTACATGTTCTATCCTTATTCCTTTATCTATTATTAAATAGAGGATAAAAATAGGATGCATGGGTGAGTACAGCCTTAGGCTATTTTAAGGAAGGGTGGAAAATTTTATTTTGCGATATATTGTGTGCCTTGGCAAGGCATAAAGGAATTTTGGATATAGGAGTACTGAAGCATTCTGCCAGTTTTTACCTTCTGAGTATGAAGTAATTTCTTGCCTTACCAATTATTTGCAGCTTGTGTTTATTTCTGTTAGTCTTGTGAGTGTAAATTCCCTGACCAATCATCTTACCCTGCTGCAATATCAATAAATTCTTCTTAACTTTAATGTGCATGTTGACTTATCAATACTGTTGTGATATTCTTCCCTCAGTACCACCAAGTTTTGCCCTTAAATAACTGCAGAAAACTGTTGGCTCGTGCATCAAGAAAGCCTTTTTACATCAATTGTGCATATACTCAGTCAAAGCCCTCATATAAGTGTTAGTGCAAAATCATAGCACCCTGGATGCGATCGTTTCTAGGTCGATCACTCGGAATCCAGGTGATGATTGCACAACATGGAAACCTCTCTCCAAGCGTGGGACTTGTGAAACTGAGAGAGGAATCTCCAGAGAAGGCTGGTTCCTGCTCCTAAACTACCTGCCACAAGCTATTCCAGTGAAGGCAAGCTAATCTAATCCTAATCTAACAATGCCAAGGAGATAGAGAGAGAGAGAGAGAAAGGAAAAGAACAAAAGCCTACACTAAAATGGTGATACACCAGAGAAGGAGAATGTTGAACATCTATCAAAACTACCATAGGACAAAGAGAGGTGAGCAATGGGAAGGATGGACGGATGCATCACAGCCCAAGGATAGATTTCACACGAGTAAAATGTCCCAAAACTCCATGAACACAGCTCCAAACCTACAATGAACATTCAAACATGCACAAATACTGCAATGAAGAGAGGAAAGAAGAGAACAAGCAAAAATGAGCAAGGATGGACAGATGCATCACAAAACATGTTTTGTTGCTCCAGAAGTTTGTACGTGAACATCATTTCAATAGTAAAAGGCAAAAAACGCCATTACAGAGCAAGGGAGGAGGTTCAAACTCCATTTTCAACCCTAGAGAAGAAAAGAAGGGAGGGCAGAGTAGAAAAGATGAACAACTCGTAATGTCCCCCTTTTGAAAGAAGCCCCTCTGTACAATATATAGGAAGAAAGAGAGAGGGAAGAGAGGAAATTTGAAACTACCACAACCACTTCTAGGTCGCATTTCATCTCATTATGGTAGAAGCGGCGGATCTTGGCAAAACGGCGGGCTGTCTGCTGCATTAAAGCTGGTTGTTGAAGCATCACTTCTACTTGTTATTTCGCGCCAGAGGTGTTTCTTGATTTTCTCTCTCCAAACTGAACCAAAATGCAAGATTGACCCCGAATCATGTAGAGAATTTTACCAGCTTTCCGTTGATATAAAGAACGTGCAAATCCGAGCTCTGGATCGAAAGTTATGGCGATCTAAAGATTTAGGGTGAAAACAGGCCAAAACGTGTTTTAAAATATTTTCCCACGCTTTCCCACTGACAACACGTGGCGCTCGATTCGCTGAATAATTCTCTCTCCTCCACCTTTCCGCGGGCTTTCCTTTGAAATTTCCTTGTGGACCCTAGCCGGGACACGTGGCACTATCCCATTGGTTCGGGCTGACCCTTCAAAACTCGCCCTTTGACTTTTTGACCTTTTCCCTTGTGACACGTGTCATGATTTGATTGGTCTCAACTCGCCGCTCTTTCGCGCCTTTTGTGTCTTTTTTTGTCCGGATGTCCCAAAGGCTGGGACAAATTCCTCCGGTTCGCCCGATTCGGCCGGTTCGCGTCCTCGCGCCCAGATGTCCCATTTGCTTCCGGACTGTTTGTTCTCATTTCGGCCGAACCGGCCGGTTCGCGTACCTTTGTCCCAGATGTCCCAAAGCAGTTAGTGCGAAAGTTCTCCTTTTCGGCCGATCCGGTGGTTCGCGTACTTCGCGTACTCTTGTCCCGAACTATCCCGCTCAGCAGTTAACGACTTTCTTCCTCTTTCGGCCGGATCGGCCTCTCGCGTCCGCCGCGTACTTCTGGCCCGATTGTCCCAAATGCTTAGCGGGCCGCCTGGAGGCTTTTCGGCCGATCCGCGCCTAGATGTCCCAAATGTCCCGACTGCCCCTAGGACTAGGACTTAGTCATTTTTTATGATTTTTCCTGGATCAATCTACATGCTTGGAACTGCAAAACTCTGATGCATGTTATCGAAATTTACCCTGGGGGGGTGAAATTTGGATAACAATAAGTTTTGGTGTATCACCTCAGTTTATTTATTTTACAGCTATTTCTTACCCTAAACCTCAGAGAATCAATTTAGGATACATCAAAAAGGAACCAACCTTTTAATCCCGGAGACTCACCTCACAATAGGTATACCCACAGACCTGAGGTGTTTCCATTGTATCTACAAGAGAGAGAGAGAGACCAATATTGCAGGCTTAGAAAATCTGCAACCATCTCTCTACAGGGTGCACTTTTGAGAGATAACATTACCCATGTAAGAAAAGTGCAATTAATTTCCTTTTTCTTCATTAAAACACAAAATAGGACCTAAAATAAGTCCCTCACATCATAGGCTAGGTGGGTGGGTGGCTTTAAGAGGTGTGGGACAAGCTTAGCTTGTCCCACAAGTCTCCAAAATAGCCTAGAAGGTCAAAATCCGAATTTCACAAGGAATATTGAGTACACACTACCCCAAAACAAATTAAATTCATTCCAAGCCAACACACATTAAGGCTACCAACTCACATTTATTCCCCCTTTTTCACATCCTAATTAGAACTAGATAAACACTTTTAAATTAACTTAAGAGGGGTGCTAAATATAATTAATCAAAGTGACTCCTCATGTTAATAAAAAAAATACAATAACTCACAAAGAAATAAAATCAACAAAAAAAATTATAAAAATTTGCAAGGTCACTTTTGAGGTCACCCCCCAATGGGGACCTCCTAAAAAACTAGATCAACATACAACATATGAATACACGTGTTGGCATGGTGTCCTACTTTGAATACTCCATATTCTTTCATTGTTTGTCTCTTGTCCCCTTTGGTTTATGGTGTTGCGAACACCTGTAAAAGTCAAGACAATACCTTTTTGGCCTTGTGGCCATATTAACAACATCGAAATAGTAAAAATACATGCATATACATATAATCAATTATCGCAACTTAAACCAAGACAAGTAATTTGCCATTGTTCACAATTCCAATTATTTCAATTTCATTACTTTATCAACTATCAATAAGATCATGACATCAAATACATCATCTAGCATCATATAATTATCGAAATAAATGCATTAGTCCAATATAAGCTCAAAATCAACAATTTGATATATCCAAATATGCATATAATCCATCTTGTAAATCATGTCATAAGTCTAACATCCATACTATCTATAAATTAACTAATCAAAATAACAATGTCCATATGTCAATATCTAAACTGTGATAGAAAAGTCCATAACTCTAATATATAATAAGCGAATCATAATCATATAAATGTCAAAGAGGAGTGGGCACTACAAGTGTAAAATTTATATCACATGTGTATGAAACATGGTTTTCAGCCCATTAATGTCATAAAAGCTCTCCTTAGTAGCAGTCTTTTCTAATATCATGTTCACCATAAGGAGGTTATTTGTTATAACACATGGACTTGAGTAAGCTTTTACCTAGGGTAAAGAGACCTATAGTTATGCATGTACTATTATGTGTACATTTGATTTCTCTATATTTAGTTAAATATAATACTAATATTTTGTCACTATGTAATTATTGGTAATTGTATATGCATATTGGAATATGAAAAATAATTCCATCAAATGATAATGTCTAGGAAATACATAACCAAGGCCAACAATGTATAACGAAATGTTGATCGCACCAAAAGCAAAACACAAATGCTACAAAACCACAATGACAATAATTGAATATGGTGATCAACATATATCGTATCAACTCTTACAAAAAAATGATGATGCCACATGTATTTTAGGAAGGCACATTAGCTAAATATAAACATCTTTCACTTGTTTTGCTAGGTCTTCTTTTTCAAGCAACTCATCTTTAATAGATTGATATAAGATTTCATCCGCATAAAAGCATGTTTATAAGAATACTCGAAGGAAAAAAATGTAGGTAATTTTATTATTGCACTTCATAATAAACAACTCTTTGTATTTTGCATTTCCAACAAGTGTGTAATATATTATCTTTTTTTTACAATATCAAGAAGAAATTTTCACATTTGGGATAAAATTGACACCATTAGCAGTAGGTAGTTTTTAATGAAGAAGTATTCAAGCCACTAAATATACATTTTGCTCTTCTTTGGAACAAAAATTATTTCTACATAAACTCAACCAGCTACTAGTAATAAATTTACCTTTGGGTTTTATTTATATTATGTAAATATTTGATTTTCAAAGGATTAAAAAAGAATGTACAAACCAAAACATAATCATCAAGGATCATAAACGAAACAAATCACTGAAAGATAACATTTCTAGTTTTTTTCGATCATCATTGAATAGGAAATACATGTGACAAATGAGGATAAGAAATTATAATAGGAGATTTATCCAAACATGATCTATTACACCATCTCCATTAAGCATTATAGTTACAAGGAATTTTCTTAGATATTTTAGTTTGTATATTATCATTATCCATTGAAATGATGAAAATGGTGAATTTCTTATCTTTCTCCATCAGGTAGAAGTGATTTTTAAGTGTCAATTTTTTTTTCGACACTTACTGTGTTCCATTCACACATTAAAAATGTTTTTGTAGATAATATTTATAATAAATCAATTCAAAATATAATTTTCCCTCCAAATAAATACATAAAAGAAAATTGTTGATGTGACCCAATCATATATTACAATAATTTTATTATAATGACGAGGAATCTACATGTGCCTATTTTAAAAAGAGAGTAGAGAAGATTGAATTGATGATAATTAATTATGCCAAAACATGTATATATGCAGCTCATAGATATACATGAAGACCACACATGTAAGGGAGGTAGAATATAAAGAGCCAATGATGAATGAAAAGAATAGAGGAAGTCATCGGTGATGTTAGTTATAATGTAGTAATGTTACACTAATATTCAACATTCTTTTTTACAAATCTACCATTGAGAAAAAAACAAACTTCATCTTTCTAAGAGACTTGGTGAGTATATCGCTACCTAAGAATCTATTGAGCTCTATTGGAGCTAGATATGTTGGTTTAATAATTTTCTCGAATATAGTGATATTCAAACTCAATGTGCTTTGTTCATTAATGGAAAACTAGATTTTGTTGAAAATTTTATCACTTCGCAAAATGAGCAACTCAAAACTTTATTTTTGATTGAAAAGAATTGATGGGATGGACCTAACTATGGGGGTACATACAGTTTTCATTGTGTTTTCAGTTGCAATAAGTGGATCAAAAAATCAAAATAAAATTGTGGTGTTGCATAATGCAACACCTCAAGTATGCTACTATTCCATGTTCACCTTCATCAAAGTTGCAAAAAAACTCAAAATAAATAAAGTATAGCCTTGAGGAAGGTAGAAATGACTTTAGACCTGAGGAGTTGGAATCAAAATAGAAAACATAGTTGTTGTTTGCATTGCAGATGTTCATTATTAAGTTACAGGTATTTTCAATTTGATCATTTCTGATGATTAAGTGTTATTATGTATGTTATTGAGTTGTTTAAATTCAATGTACAATCACTACATATATAAGAGTTTAAAATAAAACTAAGTACACAACTCAATAACAGAAATAATATCATTTATTCATGAGGAAATTCGATGTTTCCCACACAAGCCATGGGATGTAACTTATGTTTACTTGAATCAAAAGGAATGCATGTTCTTATGAAATTATAAATTGAATGGGGTAAAGGAGACCAATCATTTCCTTAAGAGGTTTTCCATTTCTTTCTGAGTTGTTGCTCCCACTGTCCTCTACAACTGTACCAATGTACTTGAGGAAAATAAAGAGAAGAAATATGACAATATTGAGCTCAGCATTTGATTCAATTTATTTTATTTCCAACTTCAGAAAAAAAAAATGCATTAAATAGGGAGAAGATATGTAGTTATTATAGAACATTATTTTGAGTTCCATGATGCTACGGCAGCGATCAGATGATCAAGTACAAGTACATTGATGATAATTAACAATGAAACTAAGGTATAGTAGGCCTTAGGAACATAATGCAATTATCTTAAGGTACAAAATTATGATAAAGTGTAACAGTACCACAAAGCCATTTCAATCAGATTTTAAAAGAGGCAGAAGGATATATAAACAATAAAACTTAAGGACTACAATTATAATAATCTCAAAATTATAGTGTGAATGTGCAAGGAAGTCACTGAAGAGTTCATCGAATAATAATAAATCAAAACAACTATCATGAACAGATATCAACTCAAAGGAAGTACACACTTTCATTTTGCAAACTTTAATATTGAGGGAACCCAACTCAAAATTCATTATATGAAGATGTAATTTCCAACATCAATATATATGGAAAAATTATCTCAACTGAATCATCTTATGAATGCTTACAAAAGTTGATTATATGCAGCTATATAGAGCACAAATAAGAAGGTGTAGATCAATCAAACAGTGATAGTTACTAAATGCATTCAAGGAAGATAGCATTAAACAACAAAACATAGCTAGATATGTAACCAAATTTTCAAGGTATCAACAAGAATATGAACTCCAAAGAACTGATTAAAACATTAGCAGATGTCATTATAGGTGAAAAAACTATAAAGGTACAATGTATTGCTCGTTCAAGATACCATTAAAATTACAAACTGAGGAAAACAAGTAAGGAAATTATCTTTTCTGTTATAGTGGTACAGTCATAGTTTACAGAGTTCATGTTCTAGCAGGTCACCCCGTTAAGGCAAGCTAATGAAAATTTTACAACTATTAGAGTGTAGTATCATGAATCAAAGAAGAATGGAAGATTGTCAGTATAAAAAAACAAATTACAGAAGTGTCATTCTTATAGAAGTTCACAGTTTTTTAGAAGAACAAGTTTTTTCAAAATGGTCATCCATAGCAGGTAGAATGGAGATTAAAATGCTAAATTTCAACATACTCAAGAGATACATCAAGTACCCTTTTTTACCATGGATAAAAGATTTGTGTTGTTCCAAAAATATGATCAAGAATCAAAGATGACTTTACATGTTACTTATAGATCAAGAGCCAACAATAAATCATTCTCAAATCATATTCTAAAGAAAGAGTCTATAGCTACAGTATGACTGTTTTGAAACTAATAGGCCATGATAGCTCACTCAATATAAGGTCATCAAGTGGAAATTGATAAATTCAGAGTTTCAGTAAACAAGATTAATAATTAGGCATACGAAATTTAGAAAATTAAGGATAATGTATCTATAGTCATGCAACTGAGGATTAGAAATGAGGAACCTTTATGGTTTTCTCAAATCCAAGATGCAAAATAGATCTTTGAGAAGTAATCAACTCATTAAGTACAGATTTCATGATCTTTACCAAGACATATTTACAATAAAAAGTGTAAATTTAAATGATAGAATCCTATATGAAAGGTCTTGGATGTACATACTTTTGAATTACATTGTAAATAGTATCTAAGAATGTAACTCAGTTGAGTTATATACAAAAGGACCTTTTGAAATTGATTTGAATGTTCATATCATATTATATTTCAATTAATACCTTCAGGATACCAAATAAATGACAAAGCTCAACAATGGTTGTTGATATAAAAATAAATATAACAGGTTCTAAATGAAATAACAAACAAATCAAGTTATTTTATTCATTCAAATTCATCAATTAAGATACAGATTACGCAGAACGAATTACAAAAGAAAACAAAATTCATATTGAAATATGCCATAATACATTTCATAAAATACAACATAGCCAATCTCACAGATTTATAAAGGAAAATGGAGTTTAAAAACTATCTTATTAGTAGTAGATTTGAGGGATACAAAACATCCTTACCTGAATATTCACCGTACATGGCAAAACTTCATGGCAGTTAAGTACATGAAACATTGTCTTCATGTTTCTACAATGGAGATAAAGAAAACCCAGATTGGAAGACTTGTACAAATCCAATATAGGTAGGCTATAAATGAAACAATCTCATAGTGTAGCGCTGAAAAGACGATGCTCGCGTGGCGGCGCGACCACAAACAAACAACCCGAGCGAAAAAGCGACAATTTTTTTTTTTTGTTTCATTCTTGACATTGTTAATTAAAGTATCCTAGTTTATGGTTTAGATTTTACTATTTTTAATTTTATCCCACGCTGCTTATATTTTCAGTTGGAGTTGAAGGCTTCACAAAATAAAATTAAAAGGAAAGATAGATGGACAAAGCATTAAAAAAATAGGAGATCAACAACTCTTGATTACATCCGTGACATCTTCAAAATTGTCATTTTAATCTTCACATTTTCAAAGAAATTGAAATTTATTTTCAAGAAATTTTTGCATGTTAAAAACTTCGCATATAATGGCTTCTTCAATGTAAAAATGTGTGACATCCCATTTAATGATAGAAGAAAAAATGAAATTCTACCAAAATATCTTCAATATTTACGTAATGTAATAGCCCAAATTGTAGGGTCTTAATGCCATCTCTTCTACATATAATCATAGACATATCACTATATACATTCATGACTTCACCAATAATTGTGATTTATTTGAATATTTGTATATGAATTTTAAGGCAGTATATTTAAGTTATAGAAAAATATAAATGTGATCAAGTTTTCACTTAAAAATTCCATACGCCTATACCTACGTTTGCAAATTGGAGTTTGATAGGAATGAGAGTTAATTCGGGGGAAAGGTATTTCAAACGGCGCTTTAATTTGTTTGGTTGGGCGTGGTGGGTGTCCCAAACACCACCTGTCCACCATCACTACCCTCTCTTGCGTGCAGAGAAACAACCTGGCCACCATTTCTAATTATTACTTTAGATTTTGGACATCCTGCCCAGTCGACTAAGCACTCTCCTACAGTCATGGCCGCGCGGGTAGGTGTGAGAAAGGCAAGGATGAAGACACAGGCCAGTAAGAGGCGTGCTGTCCCGTTTTACCTCTGTCCCCGGCCGCGTGGAAAGGAAACTGGAGAATTCATTGGTAAGGTTTGGCCACCTGAGTATGTCACGCTGAATAAGTGAATTTATTTGGAACAGGATTTTATAGGGCAACTGGAACTTCTGTGAAGGATTAATTATCGGCACCAACTTTGAGTCGGAATTTGATAAGCCTTGTTGGAATGAGATGTTGTCTTGGATTTCTTTGTAACGTGGCAATTTTTGTTCAAGGAGAGAAATGTCGACATTAGGGGGAAGCTCCAGACAGATTTCCAAAGATTGCCCAATACTGCAAAATGGTGTAAAATCTGTTGTTCTGGTCCATTCACTGTCATTGCCGTCTGTGTAGTAGTCCTGTAAAACATCCTCGTCTGTTGAAGCTGAACATGACGATTCTTCCCTGTAATAGATCCTCGGAACACAACGTAACTCAAAAAAAAAAAAGCAGCTTCGGCCCTGATTTCCCCGTCAGATGTCAGAGATGAATGTATTGAATATCGGCGAAGGAAAGCTTCATTTTGTACTCAACGCCGCCTTCATTCACATACAATCTCACTCTTTTCGCATCCAGAGCAAACTCTGCAACAGCCTTGTCGTTCGAAGACCACAACAAACAAAACTTATTATGAGAAATTTGGCAGCCCGTGTGAACCTTGGCTCCGCTCAATTTTACAAGCGCAGAGAACGCCTTGACTATAATATCATTTTTGACAGGGTTTACTCTCACAACAACCAACTCGAACCGAAGATAACCATGCTTGCAGATGTTAGCAGCCATTTCTGAGCTCACAAATTGCACATTGGCACAAAGCCTTGATTTTCGCCCTTTTCTGATCATCTTGCAAGCATACACGCTTCCCGTTCCTGTCACATTTTCCAGAAATTGCACCAGATCCTCTGCGCCTTGCAATGTCCCGGGCAAATTTGTTATTTGCACAGTGCGACTCATCCTTGTAATGGCAATTATTTGATTTCTTCAGAAAAAGCTTTGCATTCTCTGCAAACACATTATGCTTATCACACTCCACTTTAACCATCTCACTGTGTACGCCTTTTTAATCCTACTGTTGTTTTACATATTCAGGAAAAATTAAAAAAATCATCAAGGATGCCCTCCGGCCATTAGCATGACCTAACGTAGGAAGCAGTTTGTCCAACTATGTTGTTATCTGTTCAGTATTGTATGCACCTCAAAAGAAACGGGATCTGCCTACACAGAGTTCCTAAACAAATCGCTTAAGGGACAGTGGAAGTGTTGTACGGAGACCGAAGAATTTTATTACAATGCTCTCCATAGAGGCCTGGCCTGACTTACGAGGGCACGAGGAGAAGAATCTCCCAGAGGTGGATCTGTTTCAAGTCAGAATACTCAAGGAAGGAGAACAAAATCAGTTTGCTTGCCTTTTAGAAAACAAAAGAAGAACAAAACAGTTCATACGTAAACTATATTTGTTTCATTCCTTTGTTGCAGTTAATACTAATACACTAGGTAGTATACAAGGAATATTAATAGCACGTTAGTACTAGTATGATCTAATATTAGCATTCCCATTGCTTTTAATATTGTTCCAACAAGAATATTATTCACGATAACAATTTCTTTATTGAGCATTAAGAGAATATTGGGAAATACATTTAGTAAGTTTATGGACTTGCATTACAATTTCTTTCTACACCATTTCATAACATAGTATGAGATTACAAATAGGTTGATTTCTTTTCCTTTATTGATTTGCAATGGGTTTTCAAAAGATTTAGTTCCATTTCCCTTTTGTATTTCGCAATTAATTTCACAACTACTTCCTAAATGAAGAAAAGCATGCTAGAGCTAGAATATGGACTCCTTTATTGGCATATTTTATACTATTGAGACTTAAGCCTTTGTATCAACAAAATAAGAATGGTAAGTGCTCTAGTATTACAACTTTGCAACACTTCTCCTTTTAAGCAATAAGATGAAATCTAATATGTATATTCTTTGTAATTTCTTTCCAACATTCCACAAAAGAATTCAACAACGTTTTCAATAAATTTTAGAGCAAGAAATATTATCACTTCAATGCAACTTTTCCTTCAAATCTTTTACAACATATCCTACTTCATGTGGAAACAAGTTTGCAATAATGGAAGCTAAAGTAGGCAAACAATATTACATTTTCCTCCACTCAAGGTGGGTAAATACATGATGCTTTTACATTGTCAACAACAAGATTCTTGTGCTCCAAGGTGTCCTTCATCCATGCTCCATGTTCCAAGTATTCAAATCACAACCAAGATAGGGGGAGAGGCAACACTCTCCTCCCAACCAAAACTCAATGGAGAAGAGAAGCAATCTCCTCCATTGACCCCCGAGCCCCAAACACAACACAATGAAAGGGTGGTCTCCAACTCAAGGCAACAATACATGCTTCCACAATACAAGTTCTTCACAACATTCAAGCTAAAATAGAAGAACAAAGAGACACACAATAACATCAAACATTACACAACAAGGCTTGCATCCAAGCCAACAAGAGAAGGAACTATGGGAATGTTTCCCTTATGCCTCCCAAATGAGATGAGATGCCCATCCAAAACCCTCCACAATATACACAAGCCCCTATGACTCTTATGCCTCCCTCAAGTACCCCTTATTCCTCCCATACTCTTATGCCTCCCTCCTCTTATGGCTCCCTCAAAGACAAGGTAGAATGTAAACATTCCTACCCAAGATGGGCATCCCTCTCAAACTCCCTCCACAATATCCTAATCTACTCTTTTGCCTCCCTCATGATTATTCCCATAGACCTCTCCTATACTACACAACAAACATTCAAACCATTTTTCACAATTTCACCAAAGTAAACATGCATTTCTTTTTCACAATTTTTAGCATAGAAGCAATAATAATATGAAAGAAAAACAAAGGAGAGGGTTCCCTACCTCTCCATTGGAGAAGCCTAAACCAAGAAATTTGTCCAAGCTCCTTCCCAAATCAATCCAAGCATGCAAGTCCAAGCACTCTCTTTTTTTTTTCTTTCTCCCAATTCTTTCTCTCCCAAAATCACAAAAGAGAACTCTCCAAAAACACAAAAACAAAACTCCAACCCCCCAACAAGAGAGGAAATTTTCCATAAATAGACAAGAGGAAGAGTGAGGGTGATGTGGCTCCTTGTAGGATGCCACATCACACATCCTCAAGACCACCTCCCTTTAGTCAACTCAAATCCCAAAACACCATAAATGGGTGGTTGGGTTGAATGACATCTCCAATCCACATCCATCCCTTCCCATGTGCCTTAAGGCACAATTAATGCAAAAAGAAGACAAGTGCACTCCAAAGTCACATTTCCCTTCCCAAAACAATAAAAAAATCCCCTTTTTGGATTCCCAACCCATAGATATGGTTGGTAAGGGGTTTTGGGAAGTGTGGGACAAGTTTAACTTGTCCCACAAGTCCCCTAAAATTGCCCTAAATCTCAAATTCGAGATTCAAAGAGTTTGGAGTGGTCAACACTCAATACCAAGCATTCAATGCATGAGGAAACACAAGGCTCAAGGAGCCAACCATCAAAATTTATTACCCCCACTTGACTTCCCTCCCAACTTAAAAATTAAAACAAGATATTAAATTAATCTAAACACACTTAGCAAAAGTAATAAAAGAAAAGACATCACCAATGAAATCACCTACTAAAGTAAATAAAAAAACAATTAAATAAAATTCTTAACCCCATGGTCATATTAGAACATCTCCCCTCCCAAAATTTTCTCAACACATACAAGAATAAAGGTAACACAACACAATTTACTAGTTGCCTTGACGACCAATCAATTTCAGTAACCACCCGACATTCTCATTGTGTTTGGTCCCCAATCCCCTCATGGTTGTGATCAAGTTGTGTTTCCTGCAAAATGCAAAATACCTCCTTCGGCCTTGCGGCCATGTCAAATATCCGAAATAATCATAAGCATGAAATTTATCAACATCTATACGTAATTCAATCAATCATTATTTCTAGGTCTAAATCACAACTTAACTATGCATTTCATCATTATCCAAAATTATAGTAATGTAAATTTAACAACTGCATTCTACTCATCATGGCGAAGAAATCCAATGTTAGAACACATGCAATACATCCATATAAAAATAATATCGGTATCCAAGTCTTCCATGAGTCATGAGTAGGTCATACTTTGAAAGAAAATCCAATCATAATCTAAATGCATCTAGTCATGCAAAACATCCCGCTAATCAACATAAGTATAAGTCATGTCCATATCCAAAGTCTGCATAACTCAAAAGAAAATCAACTAAGTGTCGTAGGGAAGTGGGCATTACACATAGCTCATAGTCACTAGAAATTCAAATGACACACACAATGGTGAATGCGGAGTAGATCGTAACTCAAAACAAGAGTTTTATTGCCACTATAAGTATAAATCTTTAAATAAAATCATTCAAACCCAAAGAGGTAGGCTCGGATTGATCAAGTTATGAACACGAAACCCCTAGGCTCATAAAATTTCACGAGACAAGCTCATACAAAAGATGAAGAATGCTCCTTTCATATCAACAAGAAAGAAGGATCAAAATCCAAAAGGGGCTTACTAGTTTTCAAGATTGATTTTGAGCCACAATGAACATATTTACACCAAAACAACTTCCACGAAGAGAAATGGAGCAACACATGAAAACAAAGCACAAATACTTTAAGTTTGAGGTCAAAAGGTCCAAAATAGTTGCCATACGCTTGGGAAATCAAATACCCATCTTAGGAATAAAGATGAAAAACTTATCCTTACTGCTAGTTGTAGACATGTGCAAAAGCTTGAAAACACCGTAGACCCAGTTCAATCCTTGTGCAAAGAACTCGAAAATGGTGACCATTTTCCAAAACAAGGCTTCGGCTTAGAAATAAACGACATCATGAAATGTCAAATGGTAAAAATATGATGAACCTAGAATACGGCCACAAAAAGCCGAGCTTACGAACAAACAATGAAACATGAAATTGGATCCCTTTTAGCTAATGAGTATTACAGAGTTCAAAATCTTAGAAGATTCATCAATGGTGGAAGACTATTTTCTTAGAAGTTGTTCAAACCCTCGTGTCAATTAAATATGCACAATAAACAATGAAAATATGAGAACCTTACCCTTTAACAACATCCATTAAAACTCACAAAACTTAGATATGAGGACTCGTAAATAGAAAAGGAAAAAACCTTCCACATTAAGTCATTCCAACAAGGGTCGAATATACCCAAATCCCTTGAATTTGGAAATAACATACAAGTAAATATGTGCCTTCATTGTTAAAAGTGAAAACTAGAGCCTCATAGTGGTGAAATAATAGCCATGAAAGCGATCTCAAAGAACTCTAACAATGGCGACCACAAAATTTCTTGCAGAGCTTTGCTTCACCAAAATGAGCTTAGCGAAATGATGAGTTAGGGTTTGAGTAAGATAGTTTAATCACTCAACCAACCTCGTTCAAATGATCAAAGGTGCAAATTAAATGGTACAATGATCAATGATCAACAATGTTAGCTCATAACTAAACCACCATGCTACCACCGGTCAAGGAATCGGTGATGGACATACAAACGCATAGTGATCAATGCAAACCACCTCCAAGTCACCAACAATGGATGGGTCTAGTCATCATATGTAGGGGACCAACCCCATATATTAAACAATGATTTGCACATTATACCTTATCCAAGGTCAAAACAACATGATAACATTCACCAAAAACCGACACCATGATTTATCTTGTCGCACCCATAAATTTTCTCAACAAGAACTCACGAGAAACAGATAGTAAAACAGGAAATTTCGAACTATTACACGAAATTCGGGAAGTACAAAAAAAAAAAAAAAACACGCAAACGAAAATTTTCATATATATATTGTAATGTAATATCATGGTCAATATAACATTATACTAATTATGATTATAGTCAATCCAATTGACTATAGTATACGATGAATGTTATATTCTTTCTAATATTAGCTCTATTACGCAAAATAGGATTACAATTATTAAAATATCACTTCATTTACAATAATATTATAAGTCTTATAAACTTGTATACTATAACCAATTTTAATCCCATTAGATTATTTATTTTTATGTCATTAATTATATATCATTAAATTATATACAAATCCCTTGTTAATATGACCCTTATCATTTATTATATTATATATAAATAATGAAGGAATTATTACATACAAACTGGAAATTATAAAAGTATTTTCCAAATGATATTTTGAAATACATATGAGTTCATTCACCATATTAAATTTTGATGCCCTTCTCCCGAATTAATCCTTTTTAAGAAATCTATTCATATAATTTAAAACTAAGACTGTAATATTATACTTTCTACTTTTCATTCTTGAAATTCTAGGAGTACGGTTTATATATTATATCAAACAAATATTATTTATTCATATGACTTATATGGATTTAAAAGTGTTTTATTTGTTGTTTCTTTTCCTTGGTTGGTTGGGGGTGGGTGGCTTTAATAGCCACCTGCCATTTCATTAAAACCCATCCCCTTTTGCGTGTTGGACTCTCCTTGCTGGTAGCCGCACACCTTCATTTATTTTATTTTGGATCTGCAGATCTTATGCCCCCCTTTTTTGGTTTGCCCACTGTTTTATTTGGCCCTGGCCGCGTGGGTTTGATATGGTGGTTATAGATGAAGCTACAAGCTAGTGAGTAGGCGTGTTACCTCCACTTTCATTGGGTGCTGCGAGGTGTGTTCTTGTCGGGGATCCACAGCCACGGCCTGCAATAGTAATCAGCCAGGCAGCAGGCGGGTTGCAGTATAGAAGAAGCCTTTTGAGCGCGTTCAACAAGTAGGTTGTCTAACCATGCTGTTATCTTGCATAATTTGTCTGAAGCTTGGCCTATAATTGTATACAGGGCCAACGACTGTAAGTGCGAAGCTTAGTGGTCTGCAACCTGGCCTTCATGGTTTCCACGTTCATGCACTGGGTGACACAACAAATGGGTGTTTGTCAATTGGTATGGTGTATGTCGTGTTTTGGCAGGTTGCCTTTTGCCATGCCTTTTTGGGTTGGCTGTGCTTTGCTAGAGGCCTGATGTGCACACCATTCTTGTTGCTTGTCTGTAAATGGCAGGACCACATTTTAACCCTCATGGCAAAGAGCACGGTGCACCAGAAGATGAAAATAGACATGCTGGAGATCTAGGCAATGTAATTGTCAAGGATGATGGTAAATATACTCCTGGTTCAGTAAAACATCATCCTAGGTAGAAGTTTATTCGTAACTGCCGTGCTAGGAGGTGCAGAATATTACGAATGTTTTTTTGTGAATGTTTCCGCATAAGGGGAGTGGTTATTTGGATGTGATAAGTGAGGATTATGCACTCATATGTGTGTTCATTTTCTTCAGGTTCTGCTGAACTTTCAGTCACTGACAACAACGTATGATGATTCCTCTTTCACATATTTGATATTTAGTATCGAATGCATCCTCAAATTCGGGATTCACCTTCAAGATATTTTTATCAAAATCGATTAAGGGATAGTGAGAGTGTTACCAGGAGACCTGATGAAATTTATTACAAAGATTCTCTATTGAGACCTTACCTGTTTTACGATGTAACTCGTGGAAGAGAATCTCATAGAGGTGGATCTGTTTCATATCAGAATATTCATGAAGCACAGTTTGTTTTGCAATTATATGAACATTTCATAGACCTTTCTTGGGAAGCGCATTAATTTACATATACATACATAGGTTTTATTGTATATATAATTAATATTATTTCCTTGGCTACAGTTTATATTAGTATACTTTTTTAATATAAAAAGAAATATTAATAGTATATTAATATTAATATAATTTAATAATAATAAATCCATTAATTTTAATATTACTTTAATATGAATAAAATTTACGATATTAGTATCCTTATTAAGCATTAATGAAATATGGGTAATGAACTTAATAAGTTTAGAGCTTTTGCATTAAAAATTTCTTTCTACACAATTTAATAGGTATTGTACGGGAGTTCAAATAGATTTGATTTCATTTCCCTTAATAATTTGCAAATGGATTTACGATAAATTATTAAATGAGGAAAACATACTAGAGCTATAACTTAAATTACTTCATTGGCATATAGAAAACTATTTAAAACTTAAGTTTTTCCATCAACAATAGAAGAAGAGAAAATGCACTAATATTCCAACTTTTCCAATACATCTCTTTTAAGTAACAAAATGAAATTTAATAAAAAAAAACAAATTTCCAAGTAAATTTCCCAACATTCCACAAGAGAGTTTCAACAATATTTCCATTAAGTTTTAGAGTAAGAACTACTAACATTCCAACAAGATCAACACACTCATATGAGGTTCCAAGCCAAGTTAAAGGAGAATAAATTGTCTTTCCTTCAACTTTCAATTCCATCCACATTACAACCTTAATAATGAAAATCAATACAACTCTCCTTCAAAATCTTAATACAACATTTTCCACTTAATGTGGGAATAATTTACAATAATCGAGGCTAAAATACAAAGCAATATTACACTTTCTTCCACTCTAGGTGGGTAAAAATACAAGGTAGTTTCACATTGTCATCAACAAGGCTCCAATGCTACAAACATCAACAAGGTAGCTCCGCCAATAGTTTTCTTGACTCGCAACAAAATAAGGGGAGAGGCAACACTCTCCTCCCAACCAAGATACTCAATGGAGAAGAGAATCCATCCTCTCCATTGGCCCCTAAGCCCCAACAACATTATAATGGGAGAAAATCCAACTCATGGCAACTACTAGCTTCCACATAACTTAACATAAAATTTCACATTCATTCCATAATCCTTCAAAACAAAAAAATCAACAACTCAACAAGAGGGAAACAATCACAACAACAAAGTCACAAGGCTTATCAAGAAAGCCATAAGATTAAGACCTATGGGGAGGCCACTTGTGCCTCCCAATGGGAATGGGTGCCACCTAAAAACCTCCAATGCAAAACACAATACCCCTAACAACTCTTATGCCTCCCTCAAGTACCCCTTATCCCTCCATCCACTCTTATGCCTCCCTCAACTCTTATGGCTCCCTCAAAGTAAGAACAAGAAGAAAATGCAAGCATTTCTCATACTAGGTGGGCACCCAACCCAAACTCCCTCCTCAAGAAAATGATCTCTTATGCCTCCCTCAAATAAACTCCCCATAGTCTCCTCCCACTCCCAACTTAGGCATTCTACCCATTCCCAACAAGCATTTCAAAAAAAACAACAACATTCAACACAACATATATACACATACATATAACAAAAAAAAACATAATACAAACAAAGGTGAAGCTCCTACCTTTCCATGGTAGAGCTTGTTCCAAGTATGAAGTCTCAAATCCCTCCAAAGATCAAGCAAGCATCCACAAGCTCCAACAAAATTCCCACAAGTATCAACAAGCTCCAAAAATCCACAAACTCCTTCAAAATCCTCTCCTCTCCAAAAATGCAAGAGACTCTCCAAAAAACAAACAAAATACAAGAGAAAAAAATGAAACCTCCCAACCCCAAAATTTTACAAACAAAAGACCCTAAATTTGATCCAATAAATAGAGAAAGGACTAGGGCCAAATTCGAGTTTCCCATGTGGGGTAGAGTGTGCTACACTCAAAACTCAAACACACACACTCAACACAAAATCCAAAGTAAATCAAGCCTAATAAATGAACTTCCTTTTGGTCACATCTTTTAATTGGTTTAGGACAAATTCAAATTAGCTTAATTAAGACACTACAACCCATGACTAATAAAGGGGTAAACACCAATCCAAAAATATGAATAATAACACAAGTAAAATTTCACTTACTAAGAGAAACACATACTAACAACACATGACCCCTAGGTCACAATTTTCCCCTAACCAAATAATTCTAACACACACACAATTACATGTTGCCATGGTGACCTTAGTTGGATTCTTCTCGAATTCCGATGTGGTTGGTCTCCACTCCCCAATATTGTTGTGAATATAATATACCTGCAGAACAGAGAATACCTCCTTCGGCCTGTTGGCCGCATTAAAACATTCATGCCAAATATACAATATAATCTAAAATAAACGACACATGATTTACTATCATCTATGCAAATACGATATCACTTACACTTTCTAGCACATTTCTATTCCACATTTCATTTATGTCAAAACGATCATCACATTAATCCAATTATCAAGTTCTACCCAATATGATTAAATATATCACATGTCATAATTAAAGATAAATAACCATGTCAAAAGTATACAAATATCAT
Source organism: Taxus wallichiana var. yunnanensis (assembly GCA_018340775.1). Taxonomy (NCBI): domain Eukaryota; kingdom Viridiplantae; phylum Streptophyta; class Pinopsida; order Cupressales; family Taxaceae; genus Taxus; species Taxus wallichiana. The sequence goes on from CM031242.1 coordinate 987,242,670, forward strand.
CATCAAATGTCCACCAGTAGACCATATGCATCATATAAAGATCAAATCAATAACAAATCCGTGTCATGATATCTACTAGCATGCTAAATCAAGAAGCCATAATAAATCCATAAGTGAAGTAACCAAGATTTCGAAAAAAACAAAACAAAAATGGTGTCCAAGGTAAGTGGGCACTACATTTACAATGAGTAATCAAAAAGGGGCCAAAGAGTATTGTATATATGAAAACAAAATCATAGGTATAGTCATATGTCTATGTCTATATGATCTTACTAAAACCCAAGGGTGAGTATTGTCTATGTCTATATCATCTCGAGTATTGTCATAGGACTAATCAAAGTTGTTTCACATGTGTGAAGAGAGGACTCGTATGTCTATACCGAAACCCATGATAAATCTGAAACCCATGGCCCCCGACGGTAACTTTATTCTCTTTTTGCTTTTTTAATATAGTCCAAACGGTCACCATCGACACAACGCAGAATTGATTATCAAATTGATTGGGGAAGCTAGTACTCCACTTAACAATATCCCCGCCGACCAATATTCCGGATGAAGGCCTCAACCGATGATCCAATTTATTAGATGATTCCTATTTCTTCCATAAGGATCAAACTTGAGTACGCTGAAAACGATTTGCGTGGTATACAAGTCGGTTAAATTTGAACTGCACTCATTCATGACGGGTCGCTTTTGAGAAAGAAAATAATGTGATGATAGAATCGTCGAGTGATGTTAATCGATGCCGATTTCGCGAGCCACAATTCTACAATGAAAGACTTATGGATGCGATACTTCCTACGGGTTATGAATGGTCGGGTGAGAGTAATGTTGCACGAAAGACTCTTCCGATGTCTGACATAATGAGAAGATCGAATGTTGTGATTAATCCCATAGGGGATTCGCACGGGAAAGGAATTCATTGTTGCGTAACACAGAAACCATTACTGATCCTGTAATGTTGCATTTTTTATTATTTAATGTCTTTGTTACTTGTTTAATGAAAAAAATATGTCTTGCATGTGTGATGATGATTGTTTGTTGCAATTTTTTTTGTTTTGCAGTCATTGAGTGAGAATGCCACCATGAACACATGCGAGGAAATAGATTCACCTAGAAATTCTCGACGGGACGCTGAGCGTCGTCATTTTTGAAGGTCACAAATTCAACAACAACAAAGAATGAAAGGGATGGGAGGTCAGGGTTATATGTATTTGTCAGGCCAACAAGTTAATGTAGATGTTTTTCCATCTTCAAGGATCAGAAGAGAAATAGATGCGACAAAGGAGGTGTGTTTAGATAATGTGAATGCTAACTCCTCTTTAGAGAGGATAGAAACATCAAATGAATATCTCCGAAATGATTATGTTGGAGAAGAGATGTGTGTATTGTTATCACGTGATGACACGGTTGGTGTTCATGGTGTAATGTTAAGTGTAATGTATTATTTGATGTCTTTGTTCCTGTATTTTTAAGAACTAAATATTTCATATATGTGTAAAGAATGTTGTTTAATGCGTCATTTTGTTGTCAGGCAATGAAGGAACATTCCCCTATTTGTAGCGGTAAGAAACGAAAGTCTCCTGGAAAATGTCAGAGGGACAACGATCGTCATCGTTTCCTTAAGTCGCAGGTTCGAGAGAAAGATAAAATGAAGGAGATACATGGTCGGCTTTGTACACATTTTTTGATTGAAGGTGTCGGTGCAGACCTTCTACACTCTTCAGATGTTGGAACGGAGTTACACGTCATACCCAGTTAGGTGTACAATCTTGTGAAAAAATTTCCCCATTGTACGATAGATTAAGAGTCATACCAGCTGTCAATGTGCGACTTGAAGATCGAGATGGTCAGATAGGAAGTATCAGAGACAAAGATAGAGATGCGAGAATTGTTCCTGCTGTAGTTGAGACAAATGCGCACCCCATAAATGTGGGGCATAGTGGAAGTTGTAGCTATGGGAGAGGGTCATTAAAGGATATTTCTGTTGGAATATCTGATATCCCTCATCTGATGTTAAATGAAATGTCTCATCAGCAATGCAACAACTTAGTCGTGAATAGATGTGCAGGTGAAATTTTATTTGTGATATATTTTTAAAAATTATGCATTAAAATAATATGAGAAGTCAGAGATGGTGTGTTCCTATTCTCCAGTTGATAGATTCCCTGTCAAAGTTTTTAAAAATATGATTTGTTGCAGTTGGTTGGAATCTTATTAACCAATATCTCTTTACATGTTATGTATATCTAATTTTTTTGAAATTTTATAAAATATATCACAAGGTGAAATTGCTATACATAGATATAGGAATGAGCAGGAGTAGATATGGTAGAGGGTCATTGCAAGATATTTCTATTGGAATATCTGATATTCCTGATCCGATGTTGAATGAAATCTCACAGCAACAACACAAAAATTTGATCATGAACCGAACTGCAGGTGAAATTTTCTTTGTGAGATAATTTTTAAATGTATGCATCAAAATAAGTTGTGATGTAAGGATAGTGCATTTTCATTCTCCAATTTATAGATTCCTTTAAATAGTTTTGAATTTATGATCTATTGGATTTGTTTAGATTTTTGCTAACCAAAATGTCTTTGAATGTTATGTATATGTGAATTTTCAAAATTTTCTAAAAATGTCTCACGAATTGCTATTCTTATACATAAACGTAGGAATGAGTGGAAGTAGCTATGGGAGAGGTTCATTGTAGGATATTTCTATTGGAATATCTGATATTCCTCATCTAATGTTGGATGAAATGTTGTAGCAGCAACAAAACAACTCAGTCATGAATCGAAGTGCAGGTGAAATTTTCTTTGTGATATATTTTTAAAAATTTATGCATTAAAATAAGATGCGACGTCAGAGATGGTGCATTTTTCATTTATTAGGTCTTTATGACTTGGTATATTTGTGTGTAGGTTGTCAAGGAGATATATTATCCAGAAGTCTTATGCGAAATGGAATGCATAACATGTCCGAGAGCATCGGTTCCCGTGAATTGTGTGTTGGGATCCAAAGTGATGTACGTGAACATTTGGAGAATAACATGAATGCCTGCGATCAGAATTTACCCGAGAAAATGAATTATATGGATTCTTTTGCAAATGCGGAGATGGTGAGTGTCATGCAAATATGCCAGATTCAAATTGATGGGAACAACAAAATCCACTATCCCGTGGATGGTGAGCATGATATTGAGTCAGAACATGACATTTGACATCGAAACATACCTACGATAAGTGGTGTGAATAATTTCCCAAATTAGAGTTACACACAGTTTTACTCATCACGTTATGGTGTATAATTGAATAGGATGCTCGAGTCTCATCATGAATTTTTGAAAAGGATTGATGTCTGGAAGTTATACGTGTGTGGTATATGCAAAGAGTCATATCCTGGTATAGTTGTGACACTTTCAGTGGAAGGACCTATTTGCAAGAGATGCAAGTGTGAATGAGGTGGTCATCGATATTCAAAGTGGAACAATATGGATCCCGGGGATCAACCAAAAGTGTTGCGTGTACTGACGCAGGTGGAAGAAATGTTGATAGCACGGGTGAATCCCATATTGCATGTAACTCATGCACGTGGTGGCCAATACAAATATAGTGGACACACTATTTGCTTTCCCCAAGACATATCTTCTATTGCTAGACTGCTTCCTCGTCGAATAGAGGATGTGGATATTCTTATTGTGAAAAGACAGAATGCTGGACAGAGGGAGTATGAATGTATTGTTAGTCGCTCGCATGTATTGAATGCTTTGCGTTACAAAATTCATAATGACAGGTATTACAAAGATGTGGAGATAGACTACGCAACATTAGAAGATCTCCCGGAAGTAGAGGGAGATGTATCAGAAAGAATTCATCGGGTGGAATCTGAGATACAAGATGAGCACGTAAGGAGAGAAGGAACAATGGATATAGTGAGTGTCGAAGAAGAACATGTACATAATCATCCATCATCGTTTGCTTTAAGGCTTCCTAATCCATGAAGGGAGATGGAGGAAGTCAGATTGTTTGTTGAAAATATGGATTTGAGGTCAGTCGATGTTGTTGATTGGCCACCGATTGGGTCTTCGCCAATAAATGAATACAACACGGAGGGCATGTTGTCCATGGCATTTCCGACCCTCTTTCCTATGGGAGATGCTGAATGGTTACAGCTGAGGATTAGAACAGTACAATTTCATGATTATGTGAAGCATCTGATAAGGTATCATGACAATAGGTTTGAAAGGCACCTGAGATTTAGATATTGTGCATATAATAGACAAATGCGGCACTATAGTCAGGCCATAGTTTTTTTTTTGTCAAGAGAAATTTGGAGGACAATGTTCCCACAACTATCGAAGACTTGCGTCATCACATTAATAATGCAACTGATGATAAGTTGGCAGAACAGGTGATGCGTTTTGGAACAAAACTTCGTGGGACTAGGTCTTACTGGTACTCATGTTGTAGTGAGCTGACGGATATGATTGTTCAATTGGGTAGCCCGACTCTTTTTTTTACGCTTACCGCAGCAGACACAAAGTGGTTTGATTTGCACACCGGTTGATGCCGGGGGAACCTCCTTCAAATTCTTCGAGGGTGTATAGGTGGCGGATTGAGAATGTGATAGATTATCCTCATATCATCATGCAACTTACATGCACAAAAGATTTGAGATATTTCATGAAGAGGTGATACAGAAACTAATTGGTGCAAAGGATTATTGGTACAGGTTTGTAGTTGTCTGTTCGATTGAAATTTATTTAAATTTGTGCAGTGATCTGATCCATTTTCAATATTGTGAATGAATGGTTTTGTAAGCCACATTTTTTTGGCATGGTATTTGTAGGTTTGAGTGGAAACATCGAGGATCTGCACATGTCCACGGATTCATGTGGGTTCCCAGTAGCCCCTGCATGGAAACATTGGATTGGGAAGATGAGAATCAGGTAATGGCTGTGAGATCATTTTTTGATAGATACGTCACTTCGTGGAATCCCCGTGACAGCCATCAAATAAATGTCATGCTCGGTCGGTCCAGAGATGAAGATCCTTGCTCAATGAAGCCTTCGTGGATATTAGAGCGTGACCCACTTTATGACTATGAAGAACTTGTCAACCATGTGCAAAGGCACACTAAATGTAGTGAGATGTCTTGTTTGAGAAAGAAGGGATCGTCCATGGTTTGTCGTTATAATGTTCCATGGGACCTCTCGGGATGATTCATTTGTTTGTTGATGCAGATGGTCGAAAGAGATTTGAACCTTCTCATAATGATGCGAGATTGAACCTTCACAACTCGGACATGTTGGCCATATGGCGCGGTAATATAGATTGCCAGCCTGTTGTTTCTAGACACGCGGTGTTAAAGTATATAGAAAAATATGCTTCAAAGGCAGAGAAGAGGTCAGAGAGCTTTCATGATATGTTGACGAGGATATCAGATGATGTAGAGGGGGAAGACTCTGCACTATGTATATATCGAAGGATTTTGATAGAAACAATTGTGGAATGTGATATTGGGCGCAAGAGACATGTCACATGCTATTGAAGTTGTCATTGGTTCAGTGTAGTCATGCCTTTATGACTCTGAATGTTGGTAGGAAGGTTTTCCGCAAGGTGATTACGACATCTGATGAGAATGAAAGTGGATCATGTTTCATTGATGCATATAAAGATTGACTAAGATATTGGAATCCATCTCATTGATTGATCTTTGCCGAGATCATGGTCGTTTAATGTGAAGAGAAAGAAAGACAAATGGAAGTCGAGGGATACGCCTGCTATCATACGCATGTGGCCGCGGTATTTCTCTATTCCTGAAAGTGGATCAGAGGATCGTGAGAACTTTTGTTGGAGTGAATTGTTGTTGTATAAGCCATTTCGATATACACAGGGACATAGGTCGTACTAGAGATGAAATTTTAGAAAATTGGGAGAGAATTAAGAATACGTATCATGCATGGCATGTCCAAGGATGAAGGATGCAATGGAGGAAGAAGACATAGAAGAAATCCAATGATGATGATGCAAAGTTTTGTGGGCATGGATGGAATGGATGAGTGGGAGTTGTTTTACGCATTGTTCCTCCCAATCAGTGTGCATTTGAGTGATCTTCATATGCTTGGAAGATGAGATTTTGATTTGAACCATGTTTGGGATACGGGAGGACGAGGATGTATAGGATGCGTCGGCATGTTTTATAAAATGAACAAATCCATGCAAAATGTGGGGGATTCTTGAACAATTCAAAACCTGTGTGTTATCGGGTGTGGACATGTTGTCAAGAAAACAACGTATTGCTCTAGAAACTATAGTCAAACATTCTAGAAAGGGCCCCGAGGAAGCTCCACTCAGAATGATAATACAAGGTACTGCCGGGATGGGGAAATCTTTTTTGATTAATTGCATTAAGAATGTCTTGGAAAATAGTGTCGTGACAGGTAAGAATCCTCTTCTTCTTTTGGCACCGACAGGAGTTTCTGCTTTCAACATCCATGCTACAACAGTGCATTCGTCGCTGAAAATTCCATTGCGTGACATGAGATGTTTGGCTAGACAGACACTGGCTGTATTTCAAGAGCAGATGAGACATTATAGATACATTCTTATTGATGAGATGAGTTTCGTGGGTCCAAAATTGTTGAAAAAAATTGATATTCGCTTGCGAGAAGCATTCCCTTCACACGAGAATGTCATATTTGGAGGTAGGTCTGTAATTTTTGTCGGGGATCTTGCCCAACTCCCCCTATAAAGGACATACCGATGTATGCAGGAAACATAGAGGGAAAAAAGTTATGGAGATCTTTTTCTCATGTCGTGACTCTCGACACGATTTTTCATCAAGAAGGGGACAGTGTGGATCAGGTGAAGTTTTGAAACTTGCTATGTAATTTGAGAAATGTGAATCCCATGATTGAATATTGGGAGTTGTTGATGTCCAGAATAGATTCGTGCTTTGGTGTAGAGGAAATCTCGATGTTTGACTCTTCCAGATCATTTGTTTTCGATGAATGTACAAGTGACGTTTCATAATAGGATCATGCTCAAGAAATTGAATGTCCTTGTGGCGAGAGTTGTTACAACCCATGTGAGAAGAGTGACATATGGAGAAAGCGACGATGACCAGTTGGAGAGTGAGGTGTTGCTTTGCAATGGTCAACATGTTATGTTGGTGTGCAATTTGTGGGTGGAGGCAGGTTTAGTTAATGGATCTCTTGGACAAGTCAAGAACATAGTGTATTACCCTAGGACGAAGCCTCCAGATCTGCCGATATTTGTTGTTGTGGAGTTTCAGAATTACATAGGCATCCCATGGGATTTAAGTCACCCAAATATGTACCAGTGCCTCCAGTATTGAGGGGATGTCACAGACAAGTGCCTTTGAAGATGTCATGGGCTCTTACAATTCACAAGTCATAGGGACTCACTCTCAACAGAGCAACGATCGACATAGGCAGTAGGGAGCGACAGGGGCTAACATTCACGGCGATATCAAGAGTGAAGTCTCATGATGGATTACGCATATATCCTTCTTTTTCTTATGAGCGTTATTCTAAGATGAAGGACGGTGCATACGTTTCTATTAGGAAGAAGGAGGAAGACCGTCTGTTGAAATGTGAACAAACATCATCAGGAATGACATTGATCACTTGTCCTTGAATACTTAAATATGTGTCTTTTCTAATATGTTAATAGTTGTGTGTTTTCTAATTTTTTGTTCACCATATATGGTGATCAATTTTTCTAAACGTGAATCATTTAAAATACGCTGAGGTTTATTAATTACGTGTGATATACATTTTGATTTTGTAATTTCGTATTTATTTCTACATATTTATAGTTAACGTTTGTATAAATTTAATTTATTTGATGCAATATGACGACTTTTACATTTCATACCATGTCTCACAAACTCATCAGTGCATCGTTATTAGTTGTGAGATCATATGCGATGAGCTTTTGTATGGAAGAAAAATAAACACATGTGAAATTAGAGAACTTGGAACTATACATTTTGATTTTGTAATTTCGTATTTATTTCTACATATTTATAATTAATGTTTGCATAAATTTAATTTATTTGATGCACTATGAGGACTTTTACATTTCATGGTGTCTCACAAACTCATCAGTGCATCGTTATTAGTTGTGAGATCATATGCGACGAGCTTTTGTATGGAAGGAAAACAAACACATGTGAAATTAGAGAACTTGGAACTATGTTTCAATAATATTGTTGACCTTTCATAAGTTAACCACGTTATTTTTTTTATAATTTGACATGCGCAACTTTACATATTTAAATATTAAGGCTTTGAATGCATTGGTGGTGTGAATTATAATATGATAATAATTTATGAAATTTGAAAAATTAAAATTTATTACAATTTAAAAAGTAAAAACAACAATGATGATGATAATGATGATGACAATGATCAATGATGGTGGTGATGATGATGAGAACGACGATGGCGGTGATGATGATGATAACGAAAAATATTAACGATGGTGGTGATGATGTTGACGACGAAAATGATTGTTGATGGTGGTGATAATAATGATGATGATAATGATTACGAAGACAACAATGATGATGACGATGATGAAAATAATGGTAAAAAACTTAATGGGGATGAGAATGATGATGATGATTTTATGGAGATGATGATGAGAATGAAGATAACGATGATGTATGATTACGAAGACAATAATGATGATGATAATGATAATGAAAATGATCAATGATGTTGGTGATGATAATGATGACAACGATGATCAACAATGGTGGTGATGATAAAGACAATGACAGTGATCGACGATGGTGGTGTTGATAATGGCAATGACAATGATCGACGATGGTGATGATGATGATGATGAAAACAATGATCAATGATGGTGGTGATGATCATGATGATGACAATGATCGATGATGGCGGTGATGATAAAGATGATGACAGTAATTACGATGACAATGATGATGATGATGATGATGATGATGATCATAATGAAAATAACAGTAAAAAATTAGATGGAAATGATAATGATGATGCTGATGATAATGATTTGATTGAGAATATGATGAAAATGATGATGATGATGACAATGATAATGATTCGTAATTATTAAGACAATAATGACGACGAAAATGATCAACGGTGGTGGTGATGATAATGACGATGACAATGATATTTGATGATGATGAAAATTGATAACGATGACACTAATGATTATAATATGATAATTTAGTTTTTGATAATTTTTAATTTTTAGTTTTAATTTAATTTTATACTTTTATTAATATTTACCTTTAAATAATTTTAAATTTTTATTTATTTTTTAGTCTTGTGAATTTTTTAATTTTTAGTAATTTGTAATATTCTATTATTTTTAAATATATATAAATTTAATATTTTATTTTTCTAATTAATTTTAATATGTAAATTTAAGTTTTATAATTTTAATTAATTTTTTAGTTTTTAATTAATTTTTTTAATCCATTTTTTATTTTTTAATTTATTTTTAATTTTTAATTTTAATTAATTTTTCTATTGATTTTAATTTTTGTTAATTTAAATTTTTAATTTTTAATGATTTAATTAAAAATTTTAAAATTTTATAATATTTATTAATATTTAATTTTCATTAAAGACAATATTTTTATTGATATTTATTAATTTAAAGACAATAATTTTAAATTAATATTTATTAATTTAAATTTTATTATTATTTTTAATTTGTAATTTTTGTTAATTGAATATTTTAATTTTTAATATTTATTATTTAATAATTTTAATTCTAAATTTAAATTTGCAATTTTTTATCTTTTATTAATTTAATCATTATTTTATTTATTATTTTTAATATATATTTTTTCTTAAATTTAATGTTTATTAATTTTAATTAATAAACATTAATAAACAGGCCTATCGGCCTGTTCATATCACCAAAGGTGATATTGCTATCTATTCAATATTGCATTCATGTTTGCCTAACGGTTTTCTTAACGTGGATATTTATATTTAATTGTCAAAAATAGAGGAAATGCCATCAATGTAATATAAGAGAACATTAAAACATAAAAGAACAATCCTAGTCGTTGCACATGTGTTGCAAAGTACGTTTCAATATTTAGTTCTTCTCAATAAGAATTTGTTGATGATTAAATTTACTTGACTTATTTGAGGATAAATTTTGGAAAATAATTTTCAAGTTTCAAATCGAACTATAGGAGATTTTAGCTATTCTAACATAACATATAATCTAAAGATTGTGTACATATTTGATTTTTACATAATGAGTCAATGTGTTTGCCTCTCCGAATTGTACTCTTATAATAGCAAAATGTAATGTGATAGTTCAAATCCCAACATTAAAGTCTGCAAACCAAAGAAATAAGAATATAGGAATAATTAAAACCTAGTAGTTACATAGCAACACACAATAGATGAAGCACACTAAAACAAATATATTTTCCATCTATTTTTGAGAACGTAGATTTTCTTGTATGTTGGGTTACTAGTTCACAGTAAATTTTGTCTATGTCATCATGTAATTCACCATTAAACTGATGGGGTTCTTCTTCATGATATTTTTCATGTTTGGGAAATCATTTCTAACCACAATTTGTAAGCCACTATGTGTGTACACTATTTATATGAGGGGAAATACTAAGGAATTTGTTGTCCTCTCCTCCTCCACCTTCTTTGGAAATAATGGCTTGAATAGAAAAAATATTCTAGAGGTATTCTTTATATGATGCGATTCAAAATCATCTAGTAAAATTGATATCTTACTCAACAAAGCACAAGGCGCGTTAAAAACATATAATAATGGTTATTAGGACAATTTTTTAGACAACATTTTGATTTGATTAGAGAATATTAATGTTGAAGCCCATACATATTAAAAAAAATGGTCAAAGGATAAAGATCTAGTGGAAATCACCAATGCTGAAAGAGATAAAGCTCTTGTAAGTATTATGAATTACAACATTAAGATTTAAATCATAGTTTGTATTAATTTTAATTTTGAATGTTATGTTTGAATTGAGCTAAAAATATATTTTGCTATAGTCCATATAATAAAATTGAAAAATTCAAGTAAAGGTCCTCTAAGTTCTCTTGGATACAAATAGAAATTTTTATCCGTGGCAATTTAGCTTAAGAAAACTATCATTTTGCTTGACAAGTAAAATAACACTTTGAAGTGGATAATAAAAGAGAATTGCATGGATGCAGATTATTTTTTCTGTAAAAAGGTAGCTAGAGATCCTTCTTTGTTATCCCCCGGAGATGCTTCAAAGGAAGATGAAGCAATTGTTAGTAACTTAAATATCAAGCTCACGGAATATCTTGTAAATTTTGTAATTCTCCAAGTAGGGAATACTTTGGAGTGATTAGGAAAAGTCACAAAAGAGATGGAAAAAGAAATTGAGAGTGGAGAAGCTACTTGATAATATACTACATGTGTAATTGTATTTGTTAAAAAATGTTTACAAAATTTTAAAATTGAAAAATGTTTAAGTTTGAAACTTGAATCTTTGTTTAAATTGAATAATATTGACATTGTCTACTTCTATTATGTATAGGAATTTCATTTAGATTTTTAACAATATATGATTTCACATTGTAATTGTTTTCATGTAGTCTCATTACTTTACACACATTATCTTGTAATCTGGTTTAAAGTGTCAAAATATGTAATGATATCAAAATATGTATGCAATGAATTTGTTAAATCAAAAAATACTAAATATGATTTTAAGTTGAATTCTTAATTATTTACAATGTAAAATATATAAGATGGATAACTCAATTTGTGTTTAGGTATGGAAATTACAAAATATGTAAGATGGATAACTCAAATTGTATCTGTTTCATTACATTTTATTTATTATTATATTTGGTTTAATCACGGTATTTGAGAAATACTATTCTAAAAACATATATGTGACAAACACAACATCCAAGAAGTTTGAAAAAACAAAAATAAATTAAACATGATTATAAATACCAAATAACAACATAAGTATAATCAATATTTGTGTTTGAATTTATTATTCTAATAGTTAGAGCTATTGTATTTGAATTTATTATATTTTAATTTAACAACATAAGTATAAAAGATATTATTGTTAGGATTGTTTACAACATTATTACATTTGGACTTCGTTTTAAGACTTAAAGAGGCATGTCTCTACGAGCCTAAACTATTAAAAATATGTGAACCCTAAAACATAAAATCTTGCGTGTAAGGATGCATGGATACCCCATCAACCGAAAGATGGAGGTGGTACAACATTGGAGGTCGATTTTGAGGATTCTTCATTATCCAGATTAATCTCTCTTTTAATTCCTACATCGGGAACTCGTGCTCGTGCTCTTTTTTGCTTAACCTTTGCCCCTATCTAAGGGTGGTGACAACCCTATCCTTGGGGATTAAACTATGGACAACAATAGTTGATTGGTTGTATTTAGAGGTCATGTGGGTGTTCGTATGGCTAAATCGCATTGGGTCCTATCAAGATATGCTAGGAGGTCACTCTACTCCTGGTGGGACTGGCTAAGAAGCCTCTACCCGACACTTCCTGTTATGTCACCCCTGAATCTTTGTGATGATATCTCTGGCCCTAACATGACCTCCTTCAAAGATGTATTAAATAGAAAGGAACCACCCATGAAACCTAAAAATGTTACCCCATTCATTACATTTGGGGAAGAGGTTATTTCTTCTAAGAACTACTATAAGGAACACACATTGATATGTAGAATCGGGGGACTATGGCTAAACCTTCCTACACTTCATTAGTGGATCTCAATACCCTTCTCTAAAGCTTCTTATTTTTCAACATCCACACTTCATAAGGATGCCAATTTCTTGCAAACTTATCCCAAATGACACAGGTAGGGAGGATGCCAATAATACTCACGAGTGATTTGGCACAGTATCTCCCAAAATCAGTGCATTAAAATTTCTATGGCTTTTCCAACAAACCCATTTTGTGTATATCCGAAAACCTCGCATTCCATGACCCTTATTTCTTTGAGGTATTTTTGAAAAATTCATGTCCCATTTTTTTCTGCCATATTTTACATACATGTCAACCATGGAACTTGCAATTAAAACATCTGACAAAAAAACCCTTTCCATTTTATGAGATGGATATCCACGCCCGACTCCAAAGCACTTAGTTTGGTACAAGTAGGAAGTATGCTAAAACTATTATTTTTATCCCATCTTCTATGTAAGAGTTGTGCTAGGAATGTTGTAGAGGCCGAGTACAATATTAGGAAAATTTATGCCATGTAGGCTGTGATTCATCAATATTAACAAGAAATACATCATTATGAAGGACATTTCTTGCAGAACATCCAAACAAAAACAATACAACTAGCCATTGTGCACCTCTCAAATGTCAATCACATTCTCTCTTTCAAGAAACAAACAAAAAAACAACGGGAAGAATTTTTATTTCTATTTATAGACAATTGAACCCACTTGATACGTATACAAATTGAGATTAGATAATATTTTTTTTGTAAAGTGAAATGATTAGGCATTTTGGTTTCATATTATCCTTTGTGTGCAAGGCTGAACTAACCCATGATAGGACTGATTTTAGGAAAACTATTGTTGAGAACCCCGTATCTCAATTTTCCGTGTAGCATTTTGTTTAATGCATTATGGGGGTACATAACTTGGGTCTTGCTTGTAGCTATCAAATCAATTAAAAATCAAAACTTAAACCTAGGTTTCTCATGAGTAAGAACTCGGAACTCAAATAAAGAGCTTGTATTATTCTGTAAGGAAAGATAGGTCTGCAGGCCTTTACACCTGGCATCCCTGACAAGGGCAACTCAAAAACTTTAAATCGAGGGTGCATTACAAGATCATATTAAAATTGGAGTAAGGATTAAATGGTGAAACTATAAAAACCCACTAATTCATCCACCACTATATATTTGAATCCAATGAAGACGTCCTTCCTATTTATTTCTTTATTCCAAAAAAATTAGGTTTCCAATCCTTTGATAGGGTTAAATGCCTCAAAACATGGAAATATAGGATTTGAAATTTTTAGTGGCAGTCAAGTTCACGAGATAACTATCTCAAGCTGTCAGAAGTTATTACTTATCAACAAGGAATAATGAGATGTTATTTGTTATGATATATTTTTAGTTATTAATATTTAATGATAACCATCCTGATAATATTAAATCAACATCCATGGAAAATGAATTTATAATAATTATAATTGCATGAAAGTTATATGTATGAAAATGAATTTATAATAATTATAATTCCACAAAAGTTATATGTATGATGAAATAAGATGAAATTGGTTTCCCTAGCATGATTTATATATTATTATGTATGAAAAAATATAGATAGAAAAATAATGTAAAATGGATTCTCTATATACTCCGAAGATATAATATTGTGGATATTACATAATGTTTCCAAAATATAACATTTTTTAATACAATTTGGTTACATGATTTAATTTGAATATAATGAATTATATATTGACATTGCGGTGAGTTTAGGTTCTACTTTTAAAATTACAACATTAATTATATTTACTACTTTAAGAGAGTGTTGATAATCCACAATTATAAATCGTGAACGTCTGACTTTTACTTGTGATTACAATTAACATTAATGTGAATTTTCTATAATTTGAATGGTTTTGAGACATGGATTATAAATAATTTATATTTTAACTCTTTAAGAAATTATTAATAAATATATTGTAAATTACCCACAATTAAAGTCTACATAATTTTGTTAGTGTAAATTATCAACAATTTGAGGTAGGTGTTGTATTATATTTCCCACAATATATACATTTTTACCTTTTTAGATAATATATTATTAATGTGTTAGTAGTGTAGAATTTTTATAAATTCTATTGAAAGATTAAATTTTCTAAAATGTAGGTATTTTATATTTTGTGGATAATACAAAATGAATATTTTAGTAGTTTTTGTGAGTTTTGTTTGTATCAAAGAGTGGTGAAGTAAATTGGATTTAGGGTACATTATTTTGGGTTGTTTAAAGATTCAATAAATCTTGGTTCAAAAATCTATTTTTTTCAAACCAAAATGCAAAAATGTGAACTATCCATGATAAAACAAAATCTAATATAAACAATCCACAAATACAAGATTACTATTACAAAATTGTAGAATATAGATATTATATTTTTAAATAAAATATATCAATTTTTTTGTTGATAATTCACTTTATTTATACAATAGTAAGAATAACTAAACCTACTTCTAGTAATTTTTACTATTAAATTTTAATTTTAGGTCTTTATAATATACACATCTAGAATTTAGTTTATGTTTTATTATTAGTAAATATATAATTTACATTTTTTGAATAATATACAACCAATATAATTTAAGTGTGTTGAATTTTAAAATATTATTTGTATAATGTTTTGTGTGTGTGTGTGTGTGTGTGTGTGTGTGTATAAATATATATATATATATATATATATATATATATAATATATATATATAAAATTTCTATTTAAATGTTACAAATTGTGTGAAAAGTCAACTGAGGAGACTTATATTTTTAAATATAATTCTTGTTTGCAAATATGGGGAGAAATCATGATTTATTTGAAATAAAATTTGAAGAATGTGGATATTTCACAATTTTGAATTTGACTTTTATGAAGTGGTGGAAATATTTATCAAAATATGAGAAAATGTGAATTTTCCACAATGTAATTTAAATAATGTGGATCTTTAAAAAATTAAAATGTGACTAATTTTAATGGCGTGGATATCTAACAAATTAAAGTGTGACTTTTATGAAATTGTGTAAAATCTACAATTTAATTTATAGAAGCTATCCATTCAATGTTGACAATTCACAAACTTTCTACAAAATGATTTTTTTGTGGATAACAATGTGGAAAAATTAGCCTACTTTTTGTAGTTTATGTCTAAGTTTTGTTATGCACTTTAAGTTCAATGTTTGTGGGAAGGTTTTTGAAGTGTCTATCTTAACAAGAATCTTGGCATATGTTTTATTGGTAAAATTATTGGTTTGTGTAATGTCCGCTAAAACAACCATTTGAGACCCATGAACAACCTAGGTTTAGTTAGGGAAAATATGGAATAAATTTTTTTGTTTAAAAGAGTCTAATACCGGTAACAAGGCAACAACTATCACTAAAAAGTTCTAGAACAATTCTAATCAACTAGAATATACTTTTATTTTATTAATAATTATTAGAGTCATAAGGTCCAAAATTTAGGGTTTGAAGTTTCAACTAGGTTCGACGGTAATTTCTCACCATATCCACTCTCTAATTGGATTAAAGATTCAACTTGATTTTTCTCATACTTAACACATTCAAAATTTTCCTAAATTACTCCCATTTGATAGGAAATTTCCTCACCTTTCCATTGATATAAAGAAGTCCTCCTAACTCAGATTTTTCAAGTTATGGGCCAGCGAGCCTTGGGGTAAAAATTTTCCCCAAAAGTGGGCTTGCCGGCCCAGGGGTGAAAATTTTCCCTTGCATGGGTCAGTGAAGCGGGGAAGACTTTTGGCATTTTTTTCTTGTTTCAAGAAAAAAAATGCAATTTACCTCCACGTGCCCGAAGAGGACACGTGTCGGCTTGAGAAGTTCTTGCAGAAAGTTGGGCAGTCGGGAGATTTAACTAATTAAGCCTTTTAGGTTGTAAAACGCAAGGGGAAAAACTTCCCATGCACCTCCACTACTCCTAGATGACACCATGTGTCATCACCCTATTGGCCATGGGCCGGCGGGGAGGCGGAGGAAACTAAGAAAATTTTCCCAAGAAATTTTTAAAAGTGCTAAGGTTGAAAAAGGTGCCGCACCTCTGTCATTGCCTCGTGAGGCCACGTGGCGGTTTCTAGTTAGGCATGGGATGGCAGGGTGGCGGGAAAAAGTTGGAAAATTTTCCCAATTTGTTTTCGAAAGTGATAAGTTAAAAGGAAATATGCCCATTCGCACGACACCTCATGGTGCCACATGGCAGCCTCTGATTGGGTGTGGGGTGGCGGGGTAGTAGAGAATTTTTAAAAAATTCACAAAAAATATCCTATGTCCCAGGGAAAAATTTGAGCCACGGGCTGCCCGAAATTTTTCCCAAAATTTTCTACCAAGTGAAGAAAACTTCAGAAGGCCATAACTTTTTTTAGAGAGCTCAATTTCAAGCAAACAAGGACTTTACGGAAATATCTCAAAGCCCTTTTTGTCTGGAATCATTAATTTTAGATTTTCATAAATTTTAAGGGTAAATTTTAAGAAAACGGTCTGAGGATTTTAAAAGTAAATTGGTAAATTTTAACTTATAAATTTTGTTCAATTTTGTCATTCTTTATCCTTTAACATGTCAAATGAACATGGAGTATTGTTCTAAGAATAATCTTAGGATGTATTGCAAGGTAATTTTTCTTGATTGATTTCCAATTCAAATTTTTACAACTTCAGATAGCAAAATAAGTGTGAAAGGTTTGGGCCCAATTTTGCAATGTTTGAAGTATTTTTCCTTAAGTGTTTTAGTCCAATTGAGTTCATTTATATCATGACATGTTATATTTCAATGTTTCAATGTTATTTATTGTTTGCAGGTTCGAACTGTGCATTTTAGAGGAAGTATTTGCAGTTTAAAATTCAAAATAGAGGTCAATTTCTAAAGGATCTGTTTATCATTTTTCATCTTCCAAATATGGAAATTCATTTCTATTCTAGTCTAATACATTTAGTTGATTTAAACAAACCATTTACTAGTTAAAATGCAAAGTCTGATTTCCAATTTTAACATATTTCAAAAGAACAGAGTTACATATATTTCCTTCATACGTATTCCTCATTTCAATTTTCCAAACAGAGATTTCAAATCACAATTTGATGATCAATTTCAATACAAAAATGTAAAATGATAAAGGTAGTGTAAATTTTAATGATTTCCAAAATACAACTTTACATCTTTCAATTTCTGGAATGCAAATAACATATTTCAATTTATTTCTTTCAAATGAACAGAACAAAGTATATATATCTTTCACATTTCAAATTTACAACTTTCATAGCTCAATACAAAGTATCCTTGCATTAAAAATAATATACGATCGTCCACTTCAAATCGGGAAGGGTTATAATGAGATTTCATTTCACAAGGAGCTGTCACAAACTGTCTTTCTCCTCTGCTCCATAACAACAACATAAATTCTTTTCATTCTTCCAATTTTGATCACAACAAAGGTAGGGTAAAGAAAACACACTCCACCCAACAAAGACATCCAATGAAGGGAGAATCCATCTTTCTTCATTGGCCTCAGAGTCTCAACCACAATGCAATAAGAAATGTATTTCAACTCATGGCAACAACATGCTTCCACAAAACATACAAGAAACATAATCGCAATAAACAAAGTGTAAAACAAAATGTAGTTTTACAACTACATTAACACATGACAAGCAATAATAAGGCTTCATCAAGCACGTCAAAGGAACAAGAACTATGCGGGATGCTTCTTATGCCTCCCAAATGGGGAAATGGGTATCACCACTTGAGCTACAAACCAACAAAATATAGTATATCAAAACCTGACATTCCTTATGCCTCCCTAAGTACCCCTTATTCCTCACATTTCCTTATGCCCCCCAACCTCTTATGGCACCCCATAATGAGTAAAGAAATGTAAGCTATTTCTTTTTACAAGGTGGAAAACAATCCCAACTCCCTCCACACTTATACCTCCCTAAAACACTTATGCCTCCCTCAAGAGTACCCCATAGTCTTCTCCTACACCATTCCTAGGCACTCTACTAAAACATCCCACAAACATGCTCAAACATTCACACAATAACATGTACATTCATAAAGAAAAGAACTATTTCAAGAGCCAAGCTCTTACCTCTCCATGATGGAGTTGTCTAAGTTCCAAAACAACAAGCTGTATCCCAATGCAATCAATCCAAATATCCAAGCACAAACATGTAACAATCTTCCCAAAATCTCCTCCAAAGCAAGAGCTCCAATGAACAAGAAAATTCACCCCAAGGAAGCATTCCAAAAGTTCAACAACCCAAAACAAAGCAAGAGTTCCCATTTTATAGAAGAAGGAAGAGAAGAGGATGAGGTGGATCCATGTATGCGATGCCACATCACACATCCTCAACTCCAACACAAAATTCAAATTCATTCTCCAATGCACAATAAAGATGTGGGTGAATAATATGACAATTTACTTACACACTCCAAAAAGTCCACACTCCATAAGGACTAAATTTACTAAAATGTAAGAAGAGTGCAATTAAAACTTACAATTAGTCATTTCAAAGTGCATAAAGAAGGTCTTAATTGAACCCTCCAACCATAGGGAAGGTTGGTATGAAAATTTAAGAGGTATGGGACAAGTCTAACTTGTCCCACAAGCCTCCAAAATCAGCCTCCAAGGAAAAATTTGGATTTCTAAGAAGGTGGAGTGTTTTATACTCCAAAATCTTACTTACACACACTCTTACACATACTTACACATCACTTACACATTCTTACACATTACTTACACATCACTTACCACATTTAATACAAGAGCCAACAACTTATATAATTAATTTCTCATACCCCAAATTTGATTAATTTATTTATTTTAACAATATGATTACTCACATTAATTCTCCACAATTAAAAGAATAATGAAAGGGGTAAATGCATCACAAAATAAACAAATGCAAACAATAATAAAAGGAACCACATTAATAAAATAAACATAACCCCTTTCTCGCATTCAAAGGTAATCCCCCATGGGAATCCCTAAAAAAATACAACACACACAACATATTACAGTTACCATGGTGACCTTGTTGAATTCATCTAGAATTCCATTGTGGTTGGTCTCCAATCCCCGATGTTTGTTGTGATAGTTTAACCTGTAAAACACAAATACCTCCTTGACCTCATGGCCATATCAAAAAATCGAAATGAATATAATATAATTTCAATATCATCAATATATATATATAAATCATAACAATATCCAGAAAATACACAATATCACTTACAATTTCATCAAAGAACTATATAATCATCAATTTTAAAATTCAATTTTATTTTTCTAGGTCTACTTAAAATATCCAAATATCACATGTCCGAACAACATCTATAATGTAACCATGTCGACAAGATATCAACATCAATATAGAAAATATCTCTAATAATCATCATGTATCATATATGAATTAGAGTCATCAATAATCCATGCTCTAACATCTAAACATCATACTAAATCAAACCTATAACAATGTCCACGATATAGTCAACGGTGTCATGATTAGTATAAAAAGGTGTCAAAGGAAGTGGTCACTACATCCCCTCCCCTTTGACTCTACTTCATCTTGGAAGTCAAAGGAAAGAGAGATAGGAACAAATACGCAGACAGAAAAGGATCACTCCCATTATTGGATTTATTTATTCAAACAAGTGCGGGTCCACAAAATCCCAAGTTTGGTCCAATGCAATTCAACAACAAAAAGGGAGATTGTAATGGATGAGTTCTAAACTTTCTGCTTGCGAGGCTACGAAATTTAAATCTAAAGAGTAACTTTACATTATCAACCAAGATATAACACATAGCAATATAACATGAAGAGTTCAAAAGATTCTTATGAGTAACCACCAAGTAGAGGAATAAATAAAAGAATTCCATGAGTTGAGAAATACTGCATAGTTTTCTGAGGAATACAACATACTACAATAACAAAATTAAGGTTTCCACCAAGATTAAATTATGCTTTCATAGTTCGTTGTTTAGACGAGGCTAGCAAGAATCAACCATGGCCAAAATTTGTAAGAGGAATGAGTCTACTCAAGGTCCCATAATTTGAGGTCACACAAGATGAGGTTAATCAACAAGGAAGGAAACCTAAATCAATAACACATTTACAATCAAGGAACTATTCAAACGAAGCACTTCCATAACTAGAGAGGGTACAATTAAATTTTCAAGGTATTAAAAGTGAAGTCAAGACCACAAGTTTTCCTATAGTCTGATTTTTACACTTTTTTAAAGAATAAAACACACCATACCAACCAAATCTAAAGAAGTCAACCATTTAGCAAAAGAAAATATATATATATATATATATATATATATATATCTCCCCTAGCAATTAACATATCAATACAAATACCATACATTATAGCACAATGGGATTTATTTATCTTATTTCCTACTCAAGCTTGGAATAACCATAAAGAGAGCACAAGAAACACCAAGGACCACTCAAGGTCATTAGGGAGAAGAACAAGTAACACAAGGTCTAATTACAATCTAAGGGTGCATCGTATCAAAAGTGAATAACATCATCTTACACTTTCCATCCTAATGGAAAAGGGGAAACAACAACAAGGTGACCCAAGAAAATATGAAGAAAAGAAGACTTCCCGAAGTTATTTTATATCCTTAACATATGTTTCCTTAAAATTACAATAACTTAGGTCTCCAAGGACAAGACAACATGCAAGGAGGTTGCTTCTCAAACAATAGATAAGTCTCAATCCAAAAGGACCACAACTCACATTCGTCGAGCTACGGGACGATAAGGGTATGATGACCCAAAAATCCCACAAGAAAGGCACATACATCTATGAATAAGAAGTACTAAGCAAATAGAACACATTACTATCCACCAGGTGTTTCACAATTTCAGGTAGGCGACAAAACTACAAGTTCAACTATACATTGCACTCAATACACATAAATCTTACCTATTTTATAATTCAACTAATTAAGTCAAAAGTTGTAGTTTTGTTTAATAAGCACATTCCTTTATGAGTTTTCTTAGTTAAAATATTCTTTTTTTATTCTGATATCACATGTTTGCATTATAAGGATCACCACTAAGGTGGCCATGATATCTTGCCATTCTGTATAGGTGACAAACAAAATATTTATTCTATTTCTAGGGGAGGTAGATGGATAATTTTTTTCCTTTTCTATTCTTCTACATGGTTTTTATTCCTTCTATTAATCTACCAAGGTTAAAGCAAGGACCATTTTCTCTTTCTATGTTCTAGTTTATTTGTTAAGCTTCAAGGCCAAATCTCCTCAATTACAGTTTTATGATGTTTGGGTGAGTCAATTTTTCAAATAAAATAAAATTAATGAGAAGGAATGGTAAACATATCACACTATTAATTTTATGGGAGAGAGAGGTAATTCAACACATCACATTTTTTTATTCGAAAGGAGTAAGAGGCATTGAACATAGCAACACATTATTAATTTTGTAAGAACTAGGAAACAATCAATCAACATGGATCACAACAATATTTTGATATTTTTCAACTAATTACAAGTACCTTAAAACATTCCTAGTGGGTTTCTATAAGTTCTCAAAATAAGTTACGAGGAAAACCCATTAAGGATGCATAATTACATTTATTGATCTACTAGGGTTTTACATTATTTGTTTTTTTGGTGAAAAAACTTTACTCACATGATAAGATAAGGAAAGTTTAAAAATCTACACCCATATTACCACATGATACCACCAACCAAGTAATCAAAATGACAAGGAAATATTTTAACTATAAGAACACTACATAGTCACTAGAAAGCGTCAAATGTAAGAAGCCAATGACCTATCTATTCAACATGGCTTTATGACCAAGAGTTACAGCTTCACAAGAAGAATCACATTATAAAATACCACCGAGATTAAATCATCAAGGTCTAATTACACTAACATCACCAGTGGTATGATCCAAAAGTCTCAAGCATCCATAAGTGTCTCCACATAATCCAAAATTAATAGGTCATAGAGTGTTATTCATAGTAACTTAAAAAGTTAAGGAGAGGGTAGACTTATTTATAGGTCAAGAGGAAAACAAACACACTTAATTTACACACAATACTTGAATGGGATTAATTATAACCATAATTACCAAGATGCATACAATCCACAAGTCACTACTTTATATAATGAAATAAGGAAATCCTGATAAAACTTAGCATGCCATTGAAGAGAAGCCACTACCAGAAAAACACTTTTCCACTAACATCCACATTCAAAAAGAAATCCGATCCTAACATAAACTAAAATCCCATAATTAAAGACTTCTACTCCGACAAGGTTCAAGCTCTTACTAGATTGTAAGAGAATCACCACCACCGCTAATAGACTGCCAACTAGAATGTACAACACAACGAACTTTCTATCTAGCTAGGTCAAGCAACAAAAAAAGTCACTCTAAGATCCTAGACACCCTCAAGGTTCCATGCATCCAAAACCAAGGAATAACTTTAAGAACCTAAGAAGACATTCAAGACACCAAGGGTGTACCCCCATATGACGAAATGTCACAATACAAGAAGCATAGAACCAGCTCATCATCATGCAAGAAGGAACCACATAACGTTTAGCTAAATAGCCAACAACATAATGAGCTCTGAGTCACCAATCAAAATAAAATCTAAGAAATATTAGAAATCAAGGAAAGTGGCTAAGTAGCCACATTGCAAAGTCTTAAAATTCTTACAAAAAAATATAAATAACTAAAAGAGCCTCAGAGCTTCTCAATCCAATCATAAAATCAGATGCTGGTGCTCGATAAAATGACACAAGTTTACGAATGTAAAATATAAAATGTTAACACCACATTCACTTTGCAGCCCTTCATGGCTGCCAATAGGGGTACTCTTCCTCAATGTCATTTCCGGACACATACATAAGATTGGGTCCTAAACGACACTGGACTCAATTTCCATTCTCCCATACGGGTAACAAAATGGAAAATGACAACTAGACCCTCCTTCCTAACCACCGAAGGAAGGAAGCTCTAAAAAAATTCTAATTAACTCTTCCCAACCCCAAAACACAACCACTATTGTCCAACCACAAGAATCACACCATACAACTTATCATTCTAACAACTTTAATAAGGAAGGGTCTCAAAAGGGCTTAACACATCATACAATTAAATCAAGATTTAGAAATTGTAAAAACGACACAATTTCAAAGGAGAACCAAGTTTCCACTACACTATAAGTTCACAAAAATCAATTTAATTTAATATTCTTAGTTACCCGGGTTTAGACAAAATGCCACTAAGCAAACACAACAACTCAAACAACTCATTACTTTATTATTATTTTAATTTTGGTAGTTCAAATTAATAGAGTAATGTAATATTTCTTCATACACATTTCTTTTTCAATTTTCAAACAAGTTTTTTTCTTCGATTCAAAAGTGTGCTAGGTTTACAGTTCATATCTCAAGTTTTCTAGTGTGCCCAAGGGTCCAAGCATTTGAACCACTACTCGATACAAGGTGTAATGCCCGCTAAAACAACCCACTTGAGACCCATGAACAACCTTGGTTTACTTATGAAAAATATGGAATAATTTTTTTTGTTTAAAAGAGTCTACTTCCAGGTAAGAAGGAAACATATATCACTAACAAGTTCTAGAACAATTCTAATCCACTAGAATATACTTTTCTTTTATTAACAATTATTAGAGTCACAAGGTCCAAAATTTAGGGTTAGAAGTTTCAACTAGGTTCAGAGGGTAATTCCTCACCATACCCACTCTCTAACAGGATTAAATATTCAACTTGATTTTCTCATACTTAATGCATTTAAACATTTCCTAAATTACTCCCATTGGAAAGGAAATTTCTTGACCTTTCCATTGATATAAAGAAATCCTCCTAACTCATATTTTTCAAGTTATGGGTCGGCGGGCCTTGGAGTGAAAAATTTCCCCAAGAAAGGGCCTACGGGCCTAGGGTTGAAAATTTTCCCTTGCGCAGGTCGGTAGAGTGGGGAAGACTTTTGGCATATTTTTCCTCTTTGGGGGAAAAGCACAATTTTCCTCCGACGCCCATGTTCCCGAAGAGGACACGTGTCGGCTTGAGAAGTTCTGGTGGAAAGTCGGGATGTTGGAGAGATTTAAGGCATTAAGCCTTTTGGGTCACAAAATGTAAGGGGAAAAACTTCCCACGTGCCTCCGCTTACTCCCAAATGACACCACATGTCATCACCCTATTGGCCATGGGCCGGCGGGGAGGTAGAGTAAACTAAGAAAATTTTCTCACAATTTTTTTTAAAAGCGCTAAGGTTGCAAAAGGTTTCATGCCTCTATCATTACCTTGTGAGGCCACATGGTGGCTTCTAATTGGCTGCGGGATGACGGGACAACGGGAAAGGTAGGAAAACTTTCCCAAAAAATTTCCAAAAGTGCTAAGTTAAAAGGGCGATCCACCCATCCACTAACACCTCATGGTGCCACATGGTAGCCTCACGATTGGTTACGGACCGGTGGTCGGCGAGAAACTTCTAAAAAATTTCCCAAAATTTTTCCTAAGTCCCAAGGGAAAAATTCGGGCTACGGGCCCGGCAAGGAAATTTTTCCAAATTTTTTTTGTTAAGTGAAGAAAACTTCAAAACGCCATAACTTTTGATAGAGAGCTCGGTTTTGGGAAAATGAGGAATTTCTAGAAATCTCTCAAATCCCTCTTTGTACTAAAATCATTAATTTTAGATTTTGATAAATTTTAAGGGGTCAATTTTAAGAAAACGTCTTGCAGGATTTTAAAAGCAAACTTGTAAATTTTAACTTATAAGTTTTGTTCAATTTTTTTGTTCTTTCTCCTTTAAGATGTCAAATGAACATGGAGGATTGTTCTAAGAATAATTTTAGGATGTATTGGAAGGTATTTTTCTTGATTTATTTCCAATTCAAATTTTTACAACTTCAGATAGCAAAATAACTGTGAAAGGTTTGGGCCCGATTTTGCAATGTTTGAAGGATTTTTCCTTAAGTGTTTTAGTCCAATTGAGTTCATTTATATCATAACATGTTAGATTTCAATGTTTCAATGTTATTTATTGTTTGTAGGTTCAAACTATGCATTTTAGAGGAAGTATTTTCCAATTTAAAATTCAAAACAGAGGTCAATTTCTAAAGGATCTGTTTATCATTTTTCATCTTCCAAATATGGAAATTCATTTCTATTCTAGTCTAATACATTTAGTTGATTTAAACAAACCATTTACTAGCTAAAATGCAAAGTCTGATTTCCAATTTTAACATATTTCAAAAGAACAGAGTTACATATATTTCCTTCATACGTATTCCTCATTTCAATTTTCCAAATAGAGATTTCAAATCACAATTTGATGATCAATTTCAATAACAAATGTAAAATGATAAAGGTAATGCAATCTTTTATTGATTTTCGATATACAATGTTACATCTTTAAATTTATTTCTTTCAAATGAACAGAGCAGGACTATATATATCTTTCACATTTCGAATTTACAACTTTCATAGCTCAATACAAAGTATCTTTCCATTACAAATAATATACAGATCATCCACTTCAAAGTGGGAAGGGTTACAATGAGATTTCATTTCACAAGGAACTATCAAACTATCTTTCTCCTCTGCTCCAGAACAACAACATAAATTCGTCTCATTCTTTCAATTTTGATCACAACAAGGCAAGGAAAGGCAACGCTCTCCACCCAACCAAGGCATCCAATGAAAGGAGAAAAATCCTTCTTCATTGGCCCCCAAGTCCCAACCACAATGCAATAAGAAATGTATTTCAACTCATGGCAACAACATGCTTCCACAAAAACATACAAGTAGCATAATCACAATAAACACAATCTAAAACAAAATGTAGTTTTACAACTACATTAAAACATTACAAGCAATACTAAGGCTTCATTTTAGCAAGCCAAAGGAGAAATAACTATGGGGGATGCTTCTTATGCCTCCCAAACCGGGAAATGGGTATCACCACTTGAGTTACAAACTACCAAAATATAGTATATCAAAACCTTGACATTCCTTATGCCTC
The DNA here is from genome assembly GCA_018340775.1 of Taxus wallichiana var. yunnanensis. NCBI lineage: Eukaryota > Viridiplantae > Streptophyta > Pinopsida > Cupressales > Taxaceae > Taxus > Taxus wallichiana. The sequence goes on from CM031242.1 coordinate 987,269,552, forward strand.
CCCAAGTACCCCTTATTCCTCACGTTTCCTTATGCCCCCAAACATATTATGGCACCTCATAACGAGTAAAGAAATGCAAGCTATTTCTTTTTACAAGGTGGAACCCAATCCCAACTCCTACCACACTTATGCCTCCCCAATAATTTTTTCCTCCCACAAGAGTACCCCATAGTCTTCTCCTACACCATTCTAGGCACTCTACCCAGAAAACCCACAAACATGCTTAAACATTCACATAATAACATGTACATTCATAAAGAAAAGGAGTATTTCAAGAGCCAAGCTCTTACCTCTCCATGATAGAGTTGTGTAATTTCCAAAATAGCAAGCTTTATCCCCATGCAATCAATCCAAACAGCCAAACACAAACATGTAACAATCTTCCCAAAATCTCCTCCAAGGTAAGAGCTCTAATTAACAAGAAAATTCACCCCAAGGAAGCATTCCAAAAGTTCAACAACCCAAAACAAAGCAAGGAGTTCCCATTTTATAGAAGAGAGAGTGAAGAGGATGAGGTGGATCCATGTAGGATGCCACATCACACATCCTCAACTCCAACACAAAAGTCAAATTTATTCCGCAATGTACAATAAAGAGGTGGGTGAATAATATGACAATTTACTTACACACTCCAAAAAATCCACACCCCATAAGGACTGAATTTATAAAATGTAAGAAGTGTGTAATTAAAACATACAATTAGTCATTTCAAAATGCATAAAGAAGGTCTAAATTCAACCCTCCAACCATATGTAAGGTTGGTATGCAAATTTAAGAGGTATAGGACAAGTCTAACTTGTCCCATAAGCCTCCAAAATCATCCTCCAAGGAAAAATTCAGATTTCCAAGGAGGTGGAGTGTTTTATACTCCAAAATCTGACTTACATAGCTCTTACACATGCTTACACATCACTTACACACTCTTACACATCACTTACAAAATTTAATACAAGAGCAAATAAATTCTATAATTACTTTCTTATACCCCAATTTTGATTAATTTATTTATTTTAATAATATGATTACTCACATTTATTCTTCACAATTAAAAGAATAATGAAAGAGGTAAATGCATCACAAAATAAACACATTAAAAATATAATAAAAAGGAACCACATTAATAAAATACACAGAACCACTTGGTCACATTCAAAGTTAATCCCCTAATGCAAATCTCTAACAAAATACAACACACACAACAATATAGTTATCATGGTGACCTTGTTGAATTCATCTAGAATTCTAACGTGGTTTGTCTTCAATCCCCAATTTTGTTGTGATAGTTTAACTGTAAAACACAAATACCTCCTTCGACCTCGTGGCCATATCAGAACATCCAAATGAATATAATATAATTTCAAAATCAATTATATATATCAATATATATATATATATATATATATCACAACAACATCTAGACAATCAAAAATATCACTTATAATTTCATCAAAAACTATATAATCATCAATTTTAAAATTCAATTTTCTTTTTCTATGGTGTACTTAAAATATCCAAATATCACATGTCCAAACAACATCTTTAATGTAACAATTTTTGACAGTATATCAACATCAATATATAAAATATCTCTAATAATCATCATGCATCATATATGAATCAGAGTCAGCAATAATCCATGCTCTAACATCTAATCATCATACTAAATCAAAACTATAACAATGTCCATGGTATAGTCAACAGTGTCATGATCAGTATCAAAAGGTGTCAAAGGGAAGTGGGCACTACAATTTGGGAGTCAATATTATGAATATTTCCTAACATGTTGCCAATGGAGATGAGGCATTCTTGGTGCAAAAATTTCGAGGTAGATGAGGCACCCTAACCCAAATAGGTTTGCAAGAGAAAGATTTTGTGAGTGTGTTAAAAGAGGGGAACCCAGGTTTTATTAGAAGATATCGTGATTAAAAAACCTAGAGCTTGCACACTATGGTGTCTTTATAAAATATTGAAGGAAAACCCACAATAAAAGATACTTTTGCATAGGAATAAAGATCTAACCTTCCAGCAAGGAGTGGGATCAAATATTTAAAGATCAATTCATAGAGGACTAGTAGGATGGGCTAGAAACCATTGAATCTACATATCAAAGTATGCTCTTCTTACTATCGTTAAGATTTGATGACTTCATCTAAAAATTCACACGAGTAATGTTCTGGGAGGGCATATTTCCACCAATTGTTTCTCTCAATTTGTCAATTTTCCATCCCACAATCAATAGTAGTGTGGTCTAAACAAAAACACTTTCTACTTCTAAAAGTTATACCTTCGTAGTCCAATGGCTAAGATAAATTTGTCTTGTACTTTCGGATCAATGCTTGTAGGAAGGTTTTTATAGGTATCCAATTCAACTAGGATCGTGGCATAAGTAGTGTCGATGAAGCTGGTAGTTTGAGAGTTAATGAAAATTATATATCCCAAAACATTAAAAATGGAGATCAGACAATCATGACTCAAGAATTGCACATCCTAAAAGAAAAATAGGATTTTCATTTCAAATAACCTCGTAACACCCATAAAAATTACGTTCTAGGAACACGTTAAAACCTAACACTTATCCCAAAAATGTGACTAATTTTATTTTATTTTGTTAAGTAAAAGTATTACATGGGTGTTAATGCTTAGGTATATTTAATCTAATTTACACTAACAAACTCAACTTTACAATTGATAGGCCAGACTAGTTAAATAGTTAAATGTTTAATTTACTTTACCTCTAAGGTCGATTAATTAAAAGTTATTTAGTAAGGTGCCCTAATTTGATTTAATTGGCCAAGTGTTTTCTACTCTTTAGCTAATTTTCAATCCTAATATTGTAACACCCACAAAAACCATGACATTCTTGAAACATGCTTCAACCCAACACTTAACCCGAAAATTGCGACTAATTTTTTTTTTTTAAGTTATAGGAAGGTTGCAAGGGTGTTTGACCCTTAGGGTCTATTAAATTAACTTACATCACTAAACTCAACTTAAAATCGATAGGCCAAGTCTAGTTAAAAGATTAAATTTTGAAATTACTTTACCTCTAAGGTCGATTAATTAAAGGTCAACTAGGAAGTGCCATAGTTTAATTTACTTGGTTAAATGTTTTCTCTTCTTAGTTAATGTTCACTCCAAATATGACTAACTTCATGCTTAATTAATCTAGTTTCATTATCCTAATAGTTTAAAGTCCTTTTAATTAATTCTTACAACATACTAAGGATTAATAGAGTCTTTACACCCCAAGGCAATTTACATGGCCCCACTCACCCATCTACACATACCCTTAAGGATTTTAATTTAAACATTTAAAATTTCATTTCCACCAAACAAAAGTAGGGTGAAACCTCCACCCTTAGATCAAATCAATCTTGGCCACTAGATCCTAGGGTTCTAAACTAGCCCTAAATTTCCTTATGAATTTCTATTAAAACCTTTTCTTTATTCTATTCTTCTCATTTGGTCTATTTCCTTTTGTTAAATTTGTAGGTTGGAGAGGAGGAAGCTATGTTAGCTAAGGGAAAAGAACAATGGAGAATTATACTAGGAGATCTAGTTTGGATTAGTTTCGTTCTAGTTTTTAAATGAGATCTATTTCATTCAAGGATTAGGAAGGATTTCCTCCACCAATCTAGTTTTGTTTCCACACTAAGTGTATTTGGGTTTTCAAATTTGGGGCAAACCCTACCCCATTGTTATAGATGAAAAGAATGTTTTTAATCCACCATTTGTATGTTTTATTGTTCAAATCCATGGGATTACTCTTTGTTTACATGTTGGTAGTCATTAGTTAAATTTTACATCTTATAAATTAGTAAAAACTAGTTTAAGTTTTTACACAGGTGCAGATCTACAGAGTTCTTTCATAAGTGATGGAACCACCGCCTGAGTAGATCGGTGGTCCCGGGACCGCCGCCTTTCTGGGTGATAATCCATGGATCACCTTACTAAGTGGCGAGTTTTGAGACATCCACCTTATCCTGAGTGGTGGTTATGGGACCACCACTCTGCAGGGCAGCGATCCTGTTTCTGAAAAATAGAACCATAAATCGAGGTTTTATCAAACTCTAAAAGTTACTAAAAGGTGTTAAATTACATTCTGAGCTTAATTTTGAACATATAGAGTTTCTAGTTTTGAGATTTCATTCCTATTGTCCTTTTCTTAGTTAAAATTTATTCATTTAAGCATTTTCCATTCTAAAAGTATTAATACAACTACAAGGTCTATTTTATCTTGTTCAACTAAATTTTTCCTCAATATCAAGAATAAAAGGAATTTATATCTACTTCTAACATTGCTATTTCCTTACTACAAATCACCATTTCCAAATAGCACATACTTCCAATTTGTTTTCTCTTCCATTCAATACAAATTATAGATTCAAAATACTACAATAACTTTCTTTTACATTCAAGTTTACTATGCATGCATTTTAACATCTTACAACTTCTATATTTCCTTACTTCACATTTACAATAAAAACTTCACAATGAGAGTAAACTTGCTTTTTCCATTGAGTATAACCCATGTCTTTCAAAACAAATAACTTCCTTTCACCCAATAACCAAACTCCCAATAAAGACAACAATTTTATTTTCTATTTCAAAAACTAACTTACAACACATATCTTTCTTCTCTCTTTTTTTTTCACATGCAACTTCTAACTAAACTTTTACACAATATATCCATTTTGATTATTTCTCTTACACTATATACAATATTGGAATGCAACCTTTCTCCATAAAATTATTACAAATTCTTCCACTCAAGGTGGGAAATAATACAAGAATGTAAGCAAAAGAAATACATTAATACAAGTTTCTCCACTCTAAGTGGGAACAACACAAGGAAGTTTCACAAGGTCTCCAACAAAATTCCAAGCTTCACAACTCCAACAAGATAGCTCCTCTAAGATTTGTTTGATTCACAAAAAAATGGGGGGAGAGGCAACACTCTCCACCCAACCAAGATATCCAATGAAGAGGAGAAGCCATCCTCTCCATTGCCCCCGAGCTGCAAACACATTACAATGGAAGATAATTCCAACACACGGCAAAAACAAGCTTCCACCACACAAACATATATTTCATAATCGTTTTAACCAAAATCAAAAATCACTACAACACAAGAAAGAAGAACAACACAACAACAAAAAACAAATCTTAAAATGAAATACAAAGAAGTAAGACCTATGGGGAGGCCACTTATGCCTCCCAATGGGAATGGGTACCAACCTTAAAGCCCCTAATGCATTTCTCAAAGCCCCTACATAATCTTATGCCTCCCTTAAGTACCCCTTATACCTCCCTCATACTCTTATGCCTCCCTCAAGCTCTTATGCCTCTCTCATAAAAGAAACAAGAAAGAAATACAAGCATTCCTTATGCAAGTTGGGGCACCCAACCCAAACTCTGTACAAAAAAAGGTATACTATTATGCCTCCCTATATTAAATATCCCCATGGTCTCCTCCTAATCCAAACTTAGGCAATCTACCCACACCCAAAAATCATTCCAAACACAAGCACAAAAAAAAAAAAAAGACTAACATAATCAAGGTAAAGCTCCTACCTTTCCATAGTAGAGCTTATTCAAAGAGTAAATCTCCAAGCTCCTCAAAACCAAGAAAGCATCCAAAAGTTCCAACAATCCACAAGAACTCCCAAAAATCCTCTAACTCTCCCCAAAAATTCAAGAGCACAAAATGATGAAGTAACCCCAAACAAGCAAAAGAACTTCAATAAATAGAAAAGGGAGAGAGGATGATGATGTGGCTCCAAGTAGGATGCCACCTCATTTCCTCTCCACTCCACATCACCCTAGTCACCCTCATATTCCAAAGAATCATTAATAAGTGGTTAAAGGAATGACAAGTTACTTACACACACCATCTAAGCCTACACTCCCTAAGGACAAAATTAATTACTTGAAAGAAAGTGCAATAAACATTTCACCTTTTTTATCTTCCTAAAACACCTAATGGGGTCTAATTTGTCCCCCAACCCATAGGTAGGATTGGTATGGAAATTTTAGAGGTGCGTGACAAGTTTAACTTGTCCCACAAGCCTTCAAAATTGTCATTCAAAGCCAAACTCGAGTTTCCCATGGAGTGTATAGTGTACAACACATAAGATCTCAAGCATTCAACACACAACACAAAATACAAAAGAAAATCAAGTATAATAAATAAACTTCTCTTGGTGACATTTTAATTAATTTAGGACAATATTTATTAACTTTAATAAGACACTTATACCCACTAAGATAAAGGGGAAAAACATACATAAATATCTAATTAATTAAGAAAAGTAAATTACATCACTCAACAAAACACATACTATCATTAATAAAAAGGAAAACCAAAACAAAAGACAACACATGACCCCTTCGTAAGAATTTTCCCCTAACCAAATAATTCTAACATACACACAATTACATGTTACGATGGTGACCCTTGTTGAATTAATCTAGAATTCCAATGTGCTTGGTCTCGAATCCCCCTGATGTTGTTGTGAATATATATATATATATATACCTGCAAAACACAAAATACCTCCTTCGGCTTGGTGGCCGCATTAAAACATCCATGCCAAAATATGAAATATAAATCTAAAATCATCTATATGCGAATTAATATCATCTTGGCAATTAGAAATTATTTAAAAATTTCTAGCAACATTTCCATCCAACGTTTCATCCATGTTAGAAATATATATATAAATAACCATGTCCACATCATACCAACATCAATATAAACTGTCTCTAATAATCCACATGCATCATATATGAATTGAAATCAACGGTCTAGTATCTCTAACATCTAGTATCGAGGCTAAATCAAGAATTTACAACAATGTCCATAGGTTTAGTCGACAGTATCAAAAATCAAAGCAAAAAGTTGTTGAAGGGAAGTGGGCACTACATATCCCTCCCCTTAGAATCAAATTCCTCCTGGAAGTAATTGGAATATGTGTGGAAATTGTTATGTTTGTGGCGCCTATTTGTATGTTAGAATGTGGTACACCTTCTATGTGTTACACTCGGGTATTTTTACGATGCTTATTTGCAAATTTTCATGGGTGGTTTACTAACCCATGGGTAATGGGTAACTATTATGGGCTGTTTTTGGGCCTATGGTTTTTTCAGTCTTTTTGCCCATTGTTTTGATACCCATGGTTTTTTCCTTGGTTTTGATACCCACGGTTTTGTATCAAACTGCTTAAGAAGTTGTCTATTTATATGGTCTTATGAATATGATAGATAGACAAGAAAATGTATTACAGATGTGTTTTGAATTCGGTGTGAATTTTTTAGAGTTTGTTGAGCATTGCTCCAAATGGATCTAGTTATTGTATTGAGAGAGTGGAGGCTTGTAATAAAATTTGAGCAAGTGATTCTTGGTGGACGTATCCCAAATTGGGTGAACCATGTTAAATCTTATCTCTCTCGTGTTGTGTTATTTATTATGCACTTTTATTTGAGATCTACATATTAGTTTCTCTTGTTGTGATTCTATAAGGGATTATTCCACATATTTTATCTCTTATTTGCTAACAGAAATTAAACTCGTAGTAAATTAGTATCCTTCCATGTAGCTGCAATCTCACCATATCTCGTCCGATTAGACCCAAACCTCGGTAAATCTCTTTTTAGTGAAGGCCCGGTGGTCTTGCGCGCTATAATGCAAATGAGCTCCAACATCACCTACCCCCGATCCTACACCTGTAATTCGGTCAAATCTAGCATGTGAGAAGGATCATAAATATATCTTATAAGCACATAAACATGAAACACATTGTGCATGCGAGACAAGCTAGGTGGCAATACTAGAAAATAGGCCAGGGACCGATGCGCTCCAAGATCTCAAACAGACTCACAAACCTAGGAGCAAGTTTAGAACCTTTTCTCGTAATGGATAGGGATCTTATGCGCATCGACATGAAGAAACACCTTCGTTCCACCGCATAACTTCAATTTTTCCTATGCTAGTCCTCATACCTCTTATGCATGTCCTATGCCTCCTGCAATCTTTGTCTGATGAAAACAACCTACTACTCCATGTCCTGCAATAAGGCTGGCCCAAGAGAAAACCTATCCTCTAACATGTCCTAACTAAGAGGTTTCATGTACTCTCTACCATAATATTCCTAAAAAGGAGCCATGCCTATCAAACTCTGGAAACTATTATTGTAGGAAAACTCAACCAAGTATAGATACTCCTCCCATCTCGACTGATGATCCATCACATACATCCTAAGCATGTCCTCCAGGATCTGATTCACCCACTCAGTCTGTCCATCTGTCTTAGGGTGATATGCTATTCTGAAATTGATCCTTGTCTTGAGAGCATGCTGTAAGGTGGTCCAGAAATGGGAAGTGTACAAAGGATCACACATGAAATGATCTTCTGTAGAATCCTATGTAATTTTATAATCTCATCAAGATATACCCGTACCATTGCACTTTGGATGTGTAGGTGGTCTTCACCAGAAAAAATTAGCCACTTTCATCAATTTATCCACCTTGAACATGATGGCGTCATGGTGGTATCTCAACATCGCTGACCCAACAATGAATTCCATGAAAATGGTGTCCCATTTCCACTCCGTTATAGCATGAGGAAAGAGAAGGCTAGTTGGATGTTGATGCTTAGCCTTCATCCTCTAACACTCTAAATAACATGACATGAATAGAGACACATCTCTCTAAAGCCCTCTCGATGGTATAACTATTTCAAAGTGAACCACAATGAGCCTTTGTCAAAATGACCTACCTCAAGTATCCATCCCTAGAACATATATTGAACCTCTCGCATCCGAGAAGATAATCTATCTTGAATGAAAATCCATCAAATATCCCCTGAAGGGGTCTCGAGACTTAATCTCTACTCGCTGCTACTGTACAAGCTATCACGAGGAATCTACTGCAAGATCCTACTCCATAAATCTATACACACTAAAGTAGCCATATCCATATGTCTCCATCTTCTCAAAGTTCCTAAAACCACACTCTCTTTCCCCTTCACATGCTTTATCTCCATGTCATACTCACAAAGAGACTCCATCCAACGCCCTTGATGAGTATTGAGATTGGACCATGTGAAGAGGTGGCAAAGACTCAAGTGATCAGTCCTAAGTGTAAATATCTTGCCAAGAAGGAAATGTCTCCACCGCACTAAGGCATGCACCACTACCGCAAGCTCAAGATCTTGAGTTGGATAATTGATCTAATAATATTTGAGTTTGCGAGACTTAAAAGAAATTATTCTTCCCTCCCGCATCAACACACCTCCAAGTCCTACCAAAGAAGCATCTGTGCAAATGTATAACTCACCCTGAGGATCTGGCACTGCTAGAATAGGCACTTTCGTGAGGCATTCCTTCAAAGATATCTTTGAAAGCCTTCTCACATCTATATGACCATAAACACTTCTTCCCTTTTCACTAAAGGGAAGTGATGGGGTGCGCAATCCGAGAGAAGTCCTGAATAAATCTCCTATAATATCCTACCAAACCCATGAAGTTGCACACCTCGGTCACACTAGTGGGTGCTAGCCAATCCATGATAGCTTGAATCTTGGAAGGATCAACTATGATGCCTTCCCCATAAATGATGTGGCCCAAATACTGCACCTCTATCTAAAAGAACGCACACTTCTCCAAGTTCCCGTAAAGATGTTACTCCCGAAGACATTGAAGAACCTAATGAAAGTGCTCCTCATGCTCCTCATGCATGTGTGAGTAAACCAGAATGTCATCAAGGAAGATGAGCATGAAGTGATCTAGAAAAGTCCTGAATACCCCATTCATCAAGCTCATGAACACTGCAGGGGCATTCGTCAAACCAAAAGGTACCACTGTGAACTCGTAGTGGCCATATCTCGTACAGAAGGCAGTCTTATGAATATCTACCTCCATGATCCTAAGATGATGATACCCTGACTTCAAATCAATCTTGGAGAAAACTGTGGCCACCTTCATCTGATCAAACAAGTCATCAATGTGTGGAAGGGGGTAATTCTTCTTGATCGTTACATTTTTTAGCTGACGGTAATCAATACACAACCATAGAGATCCATCCTTCTTCTTCACGAAGATCACCGGTGCACCCCAAGGGGATACACTAGGATAGATTAGGACTTTCTCCATAAATCACTTAACCTACAACTTGAGCTCACATAGATCGGGAGTATTCATCGATAAGGTGCTCATAAGATAGGCTCAAGACCTAAAACCAGATCTATGTGAAAATCTATCTCACGTGGGGTTGTTAACCCCTGGTAGATCCCTTGGGAAAACATCAACAAACTCCCTCAAATTGAGATGATCATCAAGGGATGGTCCACTAGAATCATCCTCATATCTATCACTAATTATAACAACATACATCTGACAACCTCGTCGTGCACACTGCTTAAGCTATATAGCGGAGATAGTATGAATAGAAATGAGCCTCCTAACTCCTGCTATCACTGACTCCACTCCTAGATCATCTAAACAAGTAATAGTCTTATGGTAGCAATCTACTCTAGCTCTATGTGTAGACAACCAGTCCATGCCCAAGATGACACCATAAGCACCCAACGAAAGAATTCAAAGATCCAAGGTGGTGGTGAAGGGTCCCAAATCCATTGCACACTCCTTAACTAAGGAGTCTATAGAAATTTTGGCTCCTGAAGCCTTCTCAACATCCCAACTACAACCCTACCTAACTGCCACCAACTTGCAATGCTTTAATAAGGATGGTGCAATAAAAGAATTAGATGAGCTGAAATCAAATAAGATAGAAGTGGAAATACCACCAATACTACTTGTCATCTCTATCAAGGTAATTTTTTGCTCAGCCTGGTGATTCTTTACCACTACATAGATCCAATGATTCTGTGCCATATCTCCAATAGTAGGGTATGCGATTTGCATCTTACCTTTCTTACTAGGGTTACTGTGGGCACTCTCTCGGAAGATGTCCTGCAACACCACAACCATAATAAAGCTACTGGTCCTCTCCAAAGTGGGATGTAGCTTCATCTAGTAATCTAGAAGTCCGAGTGTGGACCATGACAATCGACTGGACTACTAAGGTCTCTACTTGACAAGCTCCTATTATCTCTCGAAAATGCACCCTATAGAGAGGTGGCTAAATGTTTTCTAAGCTTGCAAAATTTGATCTCTCTTTGTTCGTAGATACAATGGAAACACCTCGGTCTATGGGTATACCTATTTTGAGGTGAGTCTCCGGTATTAAATCCTATTTCTTGTTGATGTATCCTAAATTGATTTTGGGGTTTAAGGGTAAAAGATGACTGTAAAGTAATTAAAACTAAGGTGATACACCAAATTTGTATGAGGGATTTGACTAAGTATATGCACAATTGATATGTGAAGGATTTTGGTGCACGAACCAACAGTTCTTTTGTAGAATATTAAGGGAAAAACACTTGGAGGTATTGAGGGAGATTATCACAACAATACTACTAAGCTAAACATGCACATTAATATCATGCAAAAACTACTGAATTTTGCAACAGGGTAAGATGATTAATCAGGGAATTTGCATTCACAAGACTAATAGAAACATACACAAGACTGCAAATAATTGGGAAGGCAGAAATTCTTCACACTCAAAAGGCAAAACTAGCAAAAATTGCTTTAGTACTCCTATATCCAAAAATTCCTCTAGAAGTTCTCCTTTTGTGCTTTGTAAAGGCACACAATATATATAAAAAAATTCACCCTCTTCCTAAAAATAGCCTAAGGCTTGTACTCACCCATGCATCCTATTTTTATCCTTTATTTATAAATGGATAAAGGAATAAAAATAGAGCATGCAACTACAAATAGGCATTATAGCCATCAATTACAATTGGTCAACTGAAGTTGACTGATCTATTTGAAAGAAGAGCATATCTATTTTTAAGAAAAGTAGGAGTGGATGATTTGCTAAAAATAAGATTTGCTTGCTCAGTAAGTTTTTGTCCTGTGCATGTAAATTTGTCATCTTGTGTGTTTTGTCCTCTTGTGAAGCATGCAGAAACAACTCCCTGTTCGTGATGTAATACTTGCAATATTTCACAAAAAATAAATGAGCTATTTCTGGTAATTAATTTCCCCTGGTTGCCACTCGGAAGCTCTGTATTTTACTTGAAAAACTAGTCATCGATGTAATATCTAAAACTGGTTGAAGTCCTCTTGTAGATCTCTACATTTTACTACCTTGAAAGATAACCATGCTCGAAAAATCGATCCAAAATGACCTTGTAAAAACACCCCTAATGTTTTCTGATAAAACTTGCATATTTGAAGTATTCGGTTTGCCATTTGTTTTTGGTCTGAGCTCTACACGTGTTCAAATTTTACTTCAGTAGAAATGCAGCCCGAAAATATGCATTTTTCCCTTTTTCCATAAAGGGCTCAAAACTGAAAAAATCCTGGCAGATCCACTTCTCTGATTTGTCCTTTGGTGACGTGGTGGGCCACGGGAAACTTTATAACTTTACTCTATTTTTCCTCTGCGGGTCCGCGGATGACTTAACAATTTTTCTTCTAATTTAACCTTTATGCCCTATGTGAAAATTTGATTTTAAACTCCTTGCGTACTCATCGGGCTGTGTGAATCTTTAAGTCTTCTGCGGGTTTTCAGGCCTTCGGGCGAGTTTGACATTTTAAATTTTTTACGAAAGAGCTTTAAAAGAAAAAGTCCTTCCGACCCTCTACTTAGAGGGATTGCGGGCTTACGGGGTAACTTGAAACTTTACTCCATTTTGTGAAAAGTCTCAAAACTTCAAGAAGACCCACTGCTCCACCAATGCTTTATGGAACCGATGTTTGACTTTTCCCTGGCTTGACTTTCTACCACCGGGGTTGTGGGGCCATTTGAGATTTTAAAACACAAATAACTTCTAACCTCCATTTCTCCACTTCTACTGTAAAGGTGACATGTGTCCTCTTCGGGCCTACAGATGAATTTTTGACAATTTGAAATTTTGAAATTTGATTAAGTCGGTCAATGACCGCCATTCCACTTGGACTATTTTGCATCAATTTTGATGAACCATTTTTGAACGTCAATCTCTGTACTTGTTAATTTTCTATCGTTGATCTCCAAGGTATGATTTTAGGGTTTCTGACATGTGTTAAATGCATTTTTAAGGCTCGAACCATGGTTTGCATTATTTGTAGAGATTAATCCTCGACCTTTGATCCTTGTACTTATTGAATCTTGATCATCTAAGCACTAACCAAGGTTGAGTTCTGTTAACTCACCCTCAGTTTTGCTTAGTAAAGGTCAATCCAACCCTAATAATCATTTCATTTGGGTTTTCAACTTACAGCAAAGCCCTAGAAAAAAATTCCTTGATGCCTTCGTTGAAGCTTTGAAAACTCGATTCAATCCATTTTGCTAGCATTCGAGCATTTGTATCTGTCATCTTTGATTTGTTGGAGTTTTCTGAGCAATTTTTTGAGAGATTTTGCCATTGTTTGAAGTTTTTTTCGAGCTCTATTACTTCAGCTCTACAAAATATCATGCATGTGCTCCTGTGGTTTGTACTTTGAGAGGATTCAATTTCATTTTGAGCAAGTTTTGAGCTCGAGTCTACAGCCTCCTACCTTCTTCAAAACTATGTGAGCTTCTGGGTTTTTCCTGGGATTTTACCCTATCCTCGGCCACCATTGTTCGAAGCTCTCTGAACTTTCAACAACTTTTATGTGCCATCTTTCGATCGAAGCCATTTTTTTTTCACGTTGGCTATGCAAATGGGGTTGAAGTATGGTAATTTTCTTCCGTTCTCACCTCTATTTTGGGGTATTTTTATTCATCTCCTCCTTGCATTGCATGTAATCCCTTAGCTCGACCTCAGCCATTTCAAGTTTGAAACTTATTTTTGGGTTTTGGGATCTCTGATTTTACCCTAATTTTGACTATAACTCGCTCATTTTTGGAAAGAGGAAAACATATGAATAATCCTTATTTATCATTGATTCTGAGTTATATGTTTTCATAAATGATTTTAATCCAATCATCTTTGAATACTTCCATATTGCATCCTTTTTGGAAATAAGTTATGAGTGTGGTGGCCGTTATTGCAATAATTTGATCTTCACTCTTCCCTTGCTTCTTTTATGGATTTTGTTGAGGCTTTCAAATCTGGAATTGATATCTCCGGCTTGATCCATGGTTGAGTTCTCAATAATCTGCTTTGTCTTACTTAGATATGCTTAATTTCTCATGTGGGTTTCTCTTAAAATGAGTCTCTTTATTTTTCTTGATTGTATATTGATCAGTCTAAGCCTTGTAAAGTTGCATGATGTTGATAAAACTTGTAACTGAAATGGATTGCTTGAAAACTCTACATTTTATCTCCCTTTCTTCAGTTCACCTTTTGAAATGCTTACTTGTAACCTTGTAGTTGTATTTATTCTCTTTGACTTGAAGATGATAAGATTACTATGATTTAATGTTGAAATGAAAATGCCAACTACAAATAGAAATCCATTTATGATATTTTGTAATCAAGATGCCTTTGTATCCTGCAAGTAGTTTTCTGGAGATTACAAGCAATTCTTCTTTGGTGTAATACCATTTTCAGGCATAAGCCTTGATTCAGATACTTTGTTGAAATATTGTAATCTATTGTTTTTACTTCATTTCTCTTTATTTCAGCTTGATATGGATATTGGAAAGTCGTAAATTTCCATTTTACAGGAAAATCACCATCGAAATCTTCCCATAATTCTCTCTTCCAAGCTATCTTCAACCTGAACATGTTCCTTGCCTGCAAGTATCTCCTCTATTCTGAACTGTGTCTTCTTCATTCCAGCATATACTTATGACTTATCTTCCCTGTGCCATATTGAACTCTGCAATCTTTATAAGACATGTTTTATTTCCTCTTAGCTACAACCTGTACTTGCACACTTGAGAAAATAGTTAGGAAATACTTAGGATTTTGGCCTCTGTTGTCCCATGTTTCTTTTTCTCTTTTCTACTTCTTCTTTTGAGTAAGCTATGTCATTTGATTTTTAGGTACTATACATCTTCTATTGGTTAGAGATCCATATTCACGAATTAGGATAGTGTAGGAATATGGATTAACCCTGAGCTCTTTATTGATGATTCCTTTCTTTTAATTTTTAGGTACAATGCTTTGAATTATGAAGATAAAGATGGAACAAGTTTGGAAGGGGAAAATCTTCACAATGAATAATATACAAAGGCAATGATAAGTTCAATCATATTCCTTTGCTTTCTATTTCATGCATGTGTAACTCTTTCTTCAAGTAGATGTACTTTTATTTTTAGTCACATCCCACGGCTTGTGTGAGAAACATTTGACCTTCCTTGTGAATAAAAAATTGAATTCTTAATTGAGTTGTGTATTTTCTTCTGCATTTCAAGCTTTTGAATGGAGTGTATGATGAACTAAACAACACAATATCATAATTAAATGTCGTAATCATAAAGGAAATAACATTGATGAAAAACTTGTAACCTTCAACAATGAACTCTTATTTTCTGATATCTCAGTACTTCTTTAACTCCGCTTTATGCCCCAACTCCTCAATTAATTGTTGTAACCAAATCATTTCCTTTCTTATTTCTATGGCAGCAACATACTCAGCCTCTGTGGTTGACAAAGCCACCAACTTTTATAGTTGTGAAATCCAGCTTACTATTGTTCCACCTACAGTGTAAACATAACCTATTGTGCTCCTCCTACTGTCTACATCTCTAGCCATATATGAATCTACATAACCACACAAAGTGGTGTTTGATCCACTGTAGCAAAAATTGTCCCCATGGTCCCTCTCGAAATATCAAAGGATCCACTTTATTTCCTGTCAATGATCTCTACCTGGATCACTCATAAATCTACTCACCGCTCCCACTTCATGGGAAATATCAGGCCTAGTGCACACCATGGAATTCCTGAAACTACCAACTGCTTGATGAGTAAGGTACCTTGGACATATAGTTTCTCTCATGCTCTGTCTTAAGACATTGTTCCTTTGATAACTTGAAATGGCCTACCAAAGGAGTCCCAACTAGTTTAACATCCTGCATATTAAACCTCTCCAAGACCTTCTTAATGTACTCTTCTTGAGATAAATTTAGCTTCCATTTCTTCCTATCTCGAGATATCCTCATACCAAGGATTTGTTTGGCTGCCCCAAAATCCTTCATAGCAAAGGATTCACTTAGCTACTTCTTGAGTACTTTTATTTCCTACATGTTTTTACCTACAACCAACATGTCATCCACATACAGACAAAGGATAATATAACTGCCATCCTCAAATTTCTTTGTATACATGCAATGGTCAGAATGACATATAATATAACCTTGCTCCATCATGAAGCTATCAAATTTCTTATACCATTGACGTGGAGCTTGTTTCAAGCCATACAAGCTCTTCTTCAGTTTGCACACCATCTCCTCTTTACCTTTTACCTCATAGCCCTCTGGCTGCTACATATATAGTTCCTCCTCCAAATCACCATGGAGAAATACAATATTTACATCAAGCTATTCTAAGTGTAAGTCTTCTGCTTTAACTATTCCTAGAACAGTTCTAATAGAAGTCATTTTTACTACAGGAGAAAAAAATCTCATCAAAATCTATACCTTTTTTCTGTGCAAACCCCTTGACCACCAACCGGGCCTTGTATATTTTCTTGCCTCCTTCTTCCTCTTTCACTCTGAACACCCATTTGTTTTGTAATGCTCTTTTTCCTTCAGGTAGCTTTACCAAATCCCATGTCTGGTTCTCCATGAGATCTTGATGCTCCTCATTCATGGCTTACTCCCACTTGTTCCTAACATCTACCTGCATTACTTCATCAAATCTCTCTGGCTCTCCACTATCAATGAGTAATAAATAATAAAGAGAAGGAGAAAATGTCTAGGTTCTCTTCTTACCGTAGAAGACCTCCTCAATATAGGAGTGTGGGGTTCTGTTGAGGGGTTTCTGAACTGATTCATGTGTTACTTTCCCATCTAAAAGATCCTCTACCGCTGCATATTCTTTCTTGGATTCTTCCCTATTTTCCTCTAACTGCTGCTTATACATGACTTTCTCATTAAATACCACATCCCTAGATCGAATGATTTTCTTGTCCTTAATACTCCAACATTTATATCCAAATTCATCACCACCATAACCAACGAAGGTACATTTTTCTAATTTAGCCTCTAGCTTAGTCCTATCATCCTTTTCTATATGAACAAACACCTCACATCCAAATACTCTAAGAAATGAATAATCAACTTAATCCTCTATTTATCAAGTACACAGTTGTGCTCACCACTTATGCCAAAAAGAAAGAGGCGAGTCTTGCGGTTGACCTCATGTTCTAGCACGTTCCATTATTGTTCTGTTCATCCTTTCGACACCCATTTTGCTTTGCGGAGTTCCTGGAACCATATTTTTCCTACAGATTCCATTCTTAGAACAATAATCATCAAATTCATTACTGCAATATTCCCCTCCATTATCTGACCTGAGACATTTTAGGTTAAGACCTATTTCATTCTCTACCAAGGCTTTCCATTTAACAAAAGTGTCAAATACATCAGATTTGTTTCTAATACAATAAACCCAAACTTTCCTTGTTGCATCATCAATAAAAGTAACATAATAACTTGAACCCCTAAGAGATGATACCTGAGCCGGCCCCCACACATCAGAATGCACCAGCTCTAACTTACTCTCTTTATTTGTAGGTCCAACCTTGAGAAACCTTACTCACTTTTGTTTCCCATATATGCAGTCCTCACAGAACTCCAAACCTATTTCTATATATCTAGGCAAATCCTTCTTTATGATCTCCATGCCCTTATGGCTCATATGACCGAGCCTATAGTGCCACAATGTTGTATCTACTTCTAAAGCCACAAGATTACAAACATTAGTGCTATAAGTGGTTAAATACAAGATTCAACCTTCTTACCTCTTGCCACCACAAGATCACCCTTGGTAACCTTCTAAGATTTTCTTTGTAAATATCACAAGACAACCATCACTTCCCAACTTCCCTTCCGATATCAAATTTCATCTTAATGTAGGAAAATGTCGACATCTTTAAATAGCCAAGTATTCCAATTCTACATCTTAACTCTGAATAGAACCTTTTCCAACTATGTTGCAATGCTTATCATCACCAAGAAAAACATGCCCAAAATCTCCTTGAACATAATAAAAAAATAATGCCTATGTGGAGAAGCATGGAAAGAAGCCCCGAATCTAAAACCTAAGATTCATAATATTGTGCAAAGAAAGAATCAAAGCATCCTACATACATTACACATTGCCACATTTTCCTCCTTGTTTTCTTCCTGTTGTTTCTTCTTGTCCCAAAGCTCCCAACAGTCCTTCTTTACATGCCTAGGCTTTCCACAGTGCCAACATACTATCTTTCTTTTGGATTTTGACCTTGCCCGATCCTTTGATTTTCCACGGCTTCCTCTATTCTTCTGTCTCCCTCTAGTTTCCACTATCAAAGCATTCCTGAAGTAGAAGATTCACCGAATATTTTTCTTCACATTTCCTCACTTAGAATCACCCCTACAACATCCTCAAACTTCAACTTTGAGTTAGCTAGAACTAAGTTTCTTACTGCCATTACCAAGTTATTCCAACTCTCAGGTAAAGAGCACAGAACTAATAAAGCCCTAACTTCTTCATCAAATTCTATTGTAACCAAAGCTATCATATTTACAACCATATTAAAATCATTTAGATGATCTGCTACTGAACCATTCTCAGACATCTTCATATTAAACAAATTTTTCATTAAAAATATCTTATTAGAGGCAGAGGGTTTTTCATACAACTTCCCTAATGCATCCATCAGTTCTTTTGTAGTCTTTTCCTTTGAAACATTAAATAATACTCGAAGATGAAAGACATAGCCGGATTGTCCCAAGTGCCTTCCTATCCAACAAATTCCATTCCACATCTATCATGCTCGAGGGTTTGTTCACCTTCTCAGATAGTGGAGTATAAAGATCCTTCTGATAAAGGTAATCTTCCATCTGCATCTTCTAAAGACAGAAATTGTTCCCATTGAATTTATCATCTGCCATAGCTCCCACTCAAGATAAAATTTTCCCTACGATTCAAGACTTCAGCAAACCAAAACCAAGGTCTGATACCAATTATTAGGAAATAAGGGATAAAATATGTGAAATAATCCCTCACGAATGCAAAACCGTAGAAACTAATATACGAAAAAATTATTACAGACCTCAAATAAAAGTGCGAGAATAAAATAACACAACACAAAGAGACGATATTTAACATGGTTCACCCAATTTCAGCTACATCCACAAAGAATCACTTGCTCAAATTTTATTACAGGCCACCACTCTCTCAATCAATACCCATATATGTTTGGAGCTATGCTTAACAAACTCTATAGAATTCACACTCGAATTCAAAGCACATCTGTAATATTTTTCATCCTTCTATCTTATGCATAAAACCATATAAATAGACAATTGCTAAAGTTAGCGGTTTTACAAAACCATGGGTATCAAAACCATGGACCATAAACCTATGGGTCAAAATCCTACCCATATGATAAAATCACATTTCTCGATATATCCACTTGTTTTAAAGCCCAAATAAACCTTTTCGAGGGCTACGCCCTAAACCCCAACAAGGATACATGAAAAGTGTACAGGTGCTCTTAATGTACGATTCAACACTTTCACACATGAAAACAGGCTCCACACCTAACAAAAACACAAGGAAGTTTCACAAGGTTTCCAAAAAACCTCAAAGCTTCACAACTCCAACAAGATAGCTCCTCCAAGATTTGTTTGATTCACAACAAAATGGGGGAGAAGAAATGCTCTTCACCCAACCAAGATATCTAATGAAGAGGAGAAGATGTCATCTCCATTCACCCCCAAGTCCCAACCACATTACAATGGAAGATAATTCCAACACATGGCAACAACAAACTTCCACAACATAAACATATATTTCACAATTATTTTAACCACATTCAATAATCACTACAACACAAGAAAGAAGAACAACAAAACAACAAAAAACAAGGCTTAAAATGAAATCCAAAGGAGCAAGACCTATGGGGATGCCACTTATGTCTCCCAATGAGAATGGGTGCCCACCTTAAAGCCTCCAATGCATATCTCAAATCCCTTACATACTCTTATGCCTCCCTCAAGTAACCCTTATACCTCCCTTGTACTCTTAAGCCTCCCTCAAGTAACCCTTATACCTCCCTCTTACTCTTATACGTCCATCAATCTCTTATACCTCCCTCATAAAAAAACAAGAAATAAATGTAAGCATTCCTTATACAAGGTGGGGCACCCAACCCAAACTCCCTCCAAAAAAAAAAGTAAACTCTTATGCCTCCCTACATGAAATCTCCCCATAGTCTACTCCTACTCCAAACTCAAGAAATCTACCCACACCCAACAAGCATTCCAAAGAAAACAATACTCAACACAAGCACATAAAAAAAAATAAAGCATAACATAAGCAAGGTAAAGATCCTACCTTTCCATAGTATAGCTTGTTCCAAGAGTAAATCTCCAAGCTCCTCAAAACCAAGAAAGCATCCACAAGATCCAACAATCCACAAGCACTCTCAAAAATCCTCTAACTCTCCCAAAAATTTCAAAAGCACAAAATGATGAAGTAACCCCCAAACAAGCAAAAGAACTTCAATAAATAGAAAAAGGAGAGAGGAGGATGATGTGGCTCCAAGTAGGATGCCACCTCATTTCCTCTCCACTCCACATCACCCTATTCAACCTCATATTCCAAAGCACCATTAATAAGTGGTTGAGGGAATGATAAGTTACTTACACACACCATCTAAGCCCACACCCCCTAAGGAAAAAATTAATTACTTGAAAGAAAGTGCAATAAACATTTCACCTTTTTATCTTCACAAAACACCTAATGGGGTCTAATTTTCCCCCAACCCATAGGTAGGGTTGGTATGGAAATGTTAGAGGTGTGCGACAAGTTTAACTCATCCCACAAGCCTTCAAAATTGTCCTTCAAGGCCAAACTCGAGTTTCCCATGGATCATATAGTGTACAACACTCAAGATCTCAAGGATTCAACACATAACACACAATACAAGAGAAAATCAATTATAATAAATGAAATTCTCTTAGTCACATGTTTAACTAGTTTAGGACATGATTTATTAACTTTAATAAGATACTTAGACCCACTAAGATAAATGGGAAAAACATACATAAAATTCTAATTAATTAAAACAAGTAAATTACATCACTCAAAAGAAACACATACTATCATTAATAAAAAGGAAATTCAAAACAAAAGACAACACATGACCCCTTGGTCACAATTTTCCCCTAACCAAATAATTCTAACACACACAATTACATGTTTCCATGGTGACCCTTGTTGAATTCATCTAGAATTCCAATGTGGTTGGTCTCCAATCCCCCCAATGTTGTTATGAATATATATATATATATATATGTAAAATATATATAGAATACCTCTTTATATATATATGGTAGCCACATTAAAACATCCTACGAAAATATGCAATATAAATTTAAAATCATTTATCCGTGAATTAATATCATCTAGGAAATTAAGAATTATTTACAAATTTCTAGCAACATTTGCATCCAACATTTATCCATGTCAAAATGATCACAACATTAACTCAATTATCAAAGCCTACTCATGGTGATGAAAGTATACCACATGTCATATATATATATATATATATATAACCATGTCCATAGCATATCAACATCAATATAAAATGTCTCTAATAATCCACATGCATTATATATGAATTGAAATAAAAAAACAGTCTAGTATCTCTAACATTTATTATTAGGCTAAATCAATAAGCTACAACAATGTCCATAAGTGTACTCAACAAGTATCAAAATCACAGCAAAAAAAGTCTTGAAGGGAAGTGGGCACTACAAATATGGTTAACCTCACGCTTAATTAATTTAATTCAATTTTCCTAATAGCTTAAAGTCATTTTTATTTAATTCCTAAAACATATGAATAACTAAATAAAAACTTTACACCCTAAGGCAATAAAATGGCCCCATTCCCCATCTACACATACCCTTAAGGATTTAATCTAGACATTTAAAAAAAATACATTCCCACGAAAACAAAAGTAGGGTTGATCCTCCACCATTAGATCAAAACAATATTGACCACTAGATCCTAGGGTTCCAAACCAACCCTAAAATCCTTAAGAATTCTTATTAAAACCTCTTCTTACCCTATTCTCCTCATTTGGTCTATTTTTTTCTTAAAGTTGTAGGTTGGAGAGAAGGAATCCATGCGAGAAAGAGAGTAAGAACTATGGAGGAGTCTACAAGGAGACCAATCTTAGATTAGATTAGTTTAGTTTTATTGTTGTAATTTCTCCCAATCAAGGATTGAAGGGATTTCCTTTACCAATCTGGTTCTTTTTCAAAGCTATGTGTATTTGGGGTTCTCTATTTGTGGAAAACCCTACCCCCATTAATATAAATGCAAGAGTGGTTTAATTTACCATTTTTAGGTTTAATTGATTTATATAATAAGATTTGACCATTATTTGATTTCTGGTAGCTTTCTAGGTAAATTTACAAGCATAGAATTTAGTTATTTCAAGTTAAAAATTATACAGGTGTGGATTCGAGAAGGTCTGTCATAAGTGATAGAACCACCACCCAAAGCAAGCTGGTGGTCCTGGGACTGCCGCCCTACTTGGGTGACAAAACATGAACTACCACCTTATGGAGTGGCGGTTACGAGACCACCACCTTACCTGAGCGGTGGTTACGAGACTACCGCTCTACACGAGGCGAGGTCCTGTTTCTTAGAAACATAACCTAAAATCTGATATTTTCACAAAAAACAAAAGTTACTAAAATGTTCTAAAATACATTCTGAACTTGATTTTATGCACCTAAAGTTTCCAATTTTAGGATTTCATTCCATTTGTTCATTTCTTAGTTAAAATTACTCATTTAAAGCATTTTCTATTCCAATAAAAGCACAACTACTTACAAGATCATTTCATTTTATTACTACAAAATGTAACATTCCCTATCTCACATTTATTTTCTCTTTCATTTTCACTAAAACTCATATATTCAAAATAACTACAACCACTTTGTTACACATTCAAGTTTACTATGCATACATTTTTAACATCTTACAACTTCTATATTTCTTCTTTCTCTTTTACCATAATACAATTTCACAATGAAAGTAAACTTTCTTTTCCAATTGAGTATAGCTCATTTTTTTTAAAACAAAGAACTTCTTTTCTCACAAACAAACTAAAACTTCAAATAAAGACAATAACTTTATTTTCTATTTCACAAGACTAACTTTACAACACAAATCTTTCTTTCTCTTTTTTTTTGTTTCTTTCAACATACAATACAACTTTAATAACAAATATTTGAATGCAACTTTCCTTCACAAGATCAATACAATGTCTTCCACTTAAAGTGGGAAATTATACAAGAATGTAAACTTAAAAAAATAAAATGTTACAATTTCCTCTGCCCTAAGTGGGAAAAACAATAAGGCTTCTCACAAGAAAGAATTTCAACAAAGTCTCTAAGCTTCACATCACCAAAAAGAGAGCTCCTTCATGATTTCTTGATCCGCAAAAAAAAATTGGGGAGAGGCAACGCTCTCCACCCAACCAAAATATCCAATCGGAGGAGAAGCCATCCTCCTCATTGGCCCCCGAGCCCCAACCAAATTGTAATGAGAAGTGAATCCAACACATGGAAACAACAATCTTCTACAACACAAACCGTGTATTTCAAAACCATTTCAAAACAAATTCAACTCAAACTACAACACTAGAAGTAATAACAACAAAATAACAAGGCTTAAAAATGAAAGCCAAAGGAGTAATAACCTATGGGAGGCCACTTATGTCTCTCAATGGGAAATGGGTGCGCACCTTAAAAACCTCCAATGCATATCTAAAATCCCTACATACTCTTATGCCTCCCTCAAGTACTGTTATGCCTCCCACATACTCTTATGCCTCCCCGATTCTCTTATACCTCCCCATACAAAACAAGTAAGAAATGTAAGAATTTCTTGTCCAAGGTGGGGCACCCAACCAAAACTCCCTCCAAAACATGAAATAACAATTATGCCTCCCTACATGAATTCTCCCAATAGTCCCCTCCTACACTACACTTACGTAATCTACCCAAGCACCCAACAAGCATTCCAAACACTCAAAAACAAACAAGCACACAAACATAAAATAAAGGAATAACATAAGAAAGAGTAAATATCCTACCTTCCCATAGTAGAGCTTGTTCTAAGATTCAATTTCTAATCTTGTTAAAACCCAATCAAAAACTAATAATCTCCAACCAAGACCACAAGAACTCCAAAACCTCTAACTCCCCAAAAATGCAAAATCACAAAATAAGGAACTAACCCCTAAACAAGAAAAAGATATTCAATAAATAGAAACGGGAGGGAGGAGGGTGAGGTGGATCCAAGTAGGATGACACATCACACATCCTCAACTCCACCTCCTAAGTCAATCCACAATGCCAATGGACCATAAATTGGTGGGCGAGAGAAATGATAAGTTACTTACATATACAAGCAAAGCCCACACCCCCAAGGACAAAATTAATTACATGAAAGAAAGTGCAATAAAAATTTTACATTTTGTCTTCCCAAAACACATAATGTGGTCTATTTTATACCCCCAAACCATATGTAGGGTTGGTATAGCAATTTAAGAGGTGTGGGACAAATTTGACTCATCCCAAATTTTTCCTTAAAGCCAAATTCAAATTTCCATGAAGGGATAGAGTTTTAAACAGTCAAGATCACAAGCACTCAAATTACAACACACAATCTAAGAGCCATCTAATCTAATAAATGCATTCCTTTTGATTCATTTAAAATTAGTTAAAAAAGTTAATTTACTAATCTAGACACAAATCAAGTAATTAATTAATGGAGATCACATCATTATAAATCACATACTAAAATCAAATAAATGAAGCTAAATAAAAGATAACACATAACCCCTTGGTCACAATTTGAAGTTATTCCCCCATTGGAACCCCCAACCAAAATTCAAACACTCATACACAAAAATACATGTTGCCATGGTGACCCTTGTTGAATTCACTTAGCATTCCAACATGGTTGGTCTCCAATCCCCCGTTGTTTGTTGTGAATATATTTACCTACAAAACACATAATACCTCCTTTGGCCTCATGACCGCATCAACACATCTAAGATAAAATATGAAATTTAAATCCACAATCATCTACATATAAATCAAGTCATCATCTAGGAAATTACAATATCATTTACCATTTCCAACAACATATCTATTCTACATTTCATCCATGTCAAAATGATCACAACATTAGTTCAATTCCCAAAGTCTACTCAATGTGATGAAATATCACATGTCAATATATATAACCATGTCAAAAACATATCAACATCAATATAAATTGTCTTTAATAATCCAAACGCATCATAAATGAATTTAAATCAACAACATTCTAGTATCTCTATCATCTACATCATACTAAATCAAAAGCTACATAAATATCCATGAGTATAGTCGATAGTATCAAAATAAAAAAAAGTGTCGAAGGGAAGTGGGCACTTTGCATCCCCATCCCCTTAGACTTGAATTCCTCCTAGAAGTCACTTTGGAACAGGTTGGAAACTGAACTCGTAGTAATGTAGAATCCTCCCATGTAGCGCAGGTCTCATCCTACCTATCCCATTGGACCCGAACCTAGTAAATATTTCTACCTCGAAGGCCCAGGGACCTATGCTCTATAATGCGGATGGGCTCTAACATCACCTACACTTGTAATGTGGTCCAATATAATACGTGATAAGGATTAGAAATATATCTCCTAAGCACATAAACATGAAACACATCATGGATGCGAGACAAGCTAGGTGGCAACGCTAGACGATAGGCCAAGGGACCCACAATCCTAGGAGAAATCTTAGAAAATTTTCCATAATGGATAGGGCTCTTAAGCGATCTGATAAGAAGAAATACCTTTGTTCTCACCTCATAAATATGATCTATCCTATGCTAATCCGAATGCTTTTTCTACCTATCTTGTGCCTTCTATAATCTCTACTTGATCAAAATAACCTACTACTCCATGTCCTGCGAATAAGGCTGGCCCAAGAGAAACCCTATCCTCTAACCTACAATAAGTTTGGCCCAATAGAAACCCTACTCTGATAGCTCGGAACCATATATATGGTTCCAGGGGCATATCCTGAGCAATGAAAAAATGACATGACACTCTCTCTACCCAAAAAATATCTGCCACACCTGGAACGTAGTCGTCTAGCCACACAACAATGAATACATCGCAACTCTATAACATCCTTGATTCATCCCACATAGTCACAGTATCACCTCTATATAAATTTCATAGGCCTCATCCTATCTATCATTGTCATGTAGGTATTTGTGTCTATCTTTCTACAAGGAATATGCACCCACCATCACGCATATATCTTTGGCCTAACCCACTCCCCTTGTGGATCTCCAACTAGTATTAATATGGTTATGTCCTCATATGCCCATACCTACAATAGTGTGGTGGCTCCTATCACTCCACCATGTTCCTCGTGAGTAAATTGGTGTAGGTCTCTATATAGGCAGGCCAACACACACCATGCCCACATGTATCTAATACCATCCCCCTCGATTTGTGGCATATGTCATGCATATTATAACATATTCCTACAGCTCCTCCTCTATAGCTATACATGATGCAATCACAACCACTATGAACTTCCGTAAGTGTAGAACCTCGGACTGCAAAATAACATCTAGAAAGATATGAACCTTGATAGGTACTCGAGTCCCAAACAAATACCATCTCACACTCACATATGTCACTCCATATCTTCCACAGGGAATAACCATCACTCTCTCCCCAAAAATCAGAAATCATAGTATGTGATATACATCCTCTAACTTAATAGTCATCTCTCCCATAGGGAACTGAAATGTGCATGTATTTACACACTATCTCTCGCATAGTGCGACAAAGCGAGGAGGAGCAGTCCATTGCATCCCAATCATCATCGACATATCCAATCCAAGTAACTTACTCATATTCTTCCCACCATGAAACTCCCTTGCGTGGATATCCTATGTACACCACAAAACAACAACAAACACAGTTTTAGATAACATTATAAGTTCAAATATACTCATTTATCATACTAGAAACATTTTTTTCACCATTATAAATGAAATGCACACATTCTAGACTAGGGCACCAAAATGTATGGTGAGATGACTAGGAGTAGGACACTTATGACCAATTAAGTACTCATATCCCAGAGTCACTAGCACCTTCACCACTCTTGTCCAGGTCTCAAATGCCAAGAAAATCACAAATATCAAATTTAAAAAAATAAAATAAAAATGACCCTTACACTATAATTTATTTGAAAAACAAATCCGATTCTGATCTTCGCAGTCATACGTGACACTATGATGGTCGCTACCCTCTTAAACCAACTAGGACGCATTTCTCTTGCTTATCACATTTTCATTTACTTCATTCATAGTCTCACAATAGTGTAAAAAAATGAAGTGAATAACCTCTTTATCAAATTCCTATTTATAGTTAATTTTCCACCACCGACTTTATTATAGTCAATATTCTCGCGCTTATTACCAAAACTAATACATAGTACATTGTTTTTGTCATATCTTGAGCTTTTCCACTGATTTACACCTTGTTTGCGAAATATTTTCATAATTCTATCTACCACTATATTGAAAATGGTCCACACATGTTATCCCTCTTCAATGTTGGCTTCCATTCAATTTATACAATTTTTGACATTTTTACCACTTTCTATCTATCTCGTGCTTACTTTTGGCTTAACGTTCATTCTTTTCATCACTTCCCCTTTCGTTGAAAGAGGGGGCATATCATTGGGATCATCTTATAATTCCCCTTACATCACCACAAATTAAAGCACTACAAATTTATTGATTAATAATTCCCTATATGACATTTCACCATTAATTCCCCCTAATGACCTAATCTGGGGCAACAAACATACAATTTTTCTATGCGAAATTTCATCACTTCTACATAATGACCTAACTTGGGGAAACAATTGGTTAAAAATATTTCCATGTGATTTTTCACCAATTTCTATCAAATTCCCCTAATGAACTAAAATTGGGGAAACTAGCGTAAAATCTCTCTACGAATAACAAATCATATTGAATGAAAACAACCCAATCAATCAATCAATCAACACATTCAAATCTATAATAATTGAAATCATGGAATTCAATAAACACAAGTTAAAAACAGTTGGCCTCCATAAATACCTAACTTGGGAGTTACATGTGGCCTCCCGGATGATCTAACATGGGAGATTACATTCATCCCTTTTCCCTGATGACCTAACTTGGGGAGTTATTCTACATTTTACACATGCTTCAAGATGACCTAACTAGGAAGCCATCATACATTTGGTGTTCACTTCCAAATGAACTAACTTAGAGTTCCTTTCCTATACCACTCCTATATGGATCAATTTTTTTGATCAAAATCATTTCAATCCAAAAACAAAAAAATTGATCTCGAGTCTATCTGCGCAGCGGTTAGATCTTCGAATGTAGTTTGAAATTTAAGAAAAACACACTTTTCTCCCTATACTTTTCCTCCGATGGTAAGATGTCTAAATTATCTAGTTGTTCATTTGTATAAAAGAGTTCGATTTGCTAACGATCAGTCCATACCACATCTCATCATCATCATACATCTTAATCATCATTTTCATTTAGTGCACTTCATCTCAACATATATGCTTTTTCACTATGTTACATGGATCAACCCACTGATCCATGGTTTGGCACACTACATGGTTATTTTGGAAAGCTTATCCTACACATTTACGTGTTCTACTAGAGCATGGGCTTCTTCCACTTTTCTTAGGTTTGCATCTCTATTTTATTTATGTTATTGAGATATCTACAATGCAATATAAAGTGGGGAAAATTTAGTTACAAAATCACCGTAGTGCCCAGGTTCCTTCCCTTTGAGACTTTTAGATACTGATCTTGATACCGTTGAGCTTATTATAGACACTACTATATTTTGATTTAGTATGTTGCTAGACGTTGGATTATGGATTATTGTGGATTTTGATTTCATTATAATGCATGATGATTATTAGAGGCACACGACATGTGGATGATGATATATTATTGGACATGAATATTTTATGATTTGAATATATTTGTTTATTAAAAATGTGCAAATGATGTAATAGTGACTTCATGTTGTTGTGATTCATTGTGTAGTTTATTTTTGTGATTTTTGCATCATATTGGATGTTTAATATGGCAACGATGTCTAAGGAGGTATTTGTATTTTGCGGGTTAAAAATACCACAACAAAACATCGGGGATCGGAGAACAACCAAAATGGAAGTTTAGGTGAATTCAACACGGTCACCATGGCAACTTGTTTTAGTGTGTTGTGTGTTGTTTTGTTAGATATTCCCATGGGGCGGAATCATCTTTATATGTGACCTTGGGTTGTGTATTTTATTTTTATGGTTAATGTTGATTTATTATTGTATGTATTTTATTTGTAAGGTGTTCTCTTATTTTAATTAATTAATTGTGATAGATTAATGTGAGGGATCATATGTTTAAAGTTTAATAAAATCAAATTGGGATATGGGAAGTAATTATAAGAGTTGTTGGCTATTGTAATTAATTTGTAAGAGCTTGTGTAAGTCAAATTTGGAGTATGAAATACTCTACCTCCATGGAAATTCGAATTTGACCTTGGGGGCTATTTTTGGAGGCTTGTGGGACAAGTAAAACTTGTCCCATGCCTCTAAATTTATGTTACCAACCATACTTATGGTTGAGGATGTGATTTGTGACTTTTATAAGGAATTTTATTCATCATGTGCATGTTTTTAATTGTAATTTCCTACATTTTAATTTAATGGTTGTCCCTTGAGGCGTGGGTTGCTTTTGAGTGTGCAAGTAACTTGTCATTCTTCACCCACCTCTTTATTGAGCCTTGGAGTTGGATATTGTCTTTTGTGTTGATTTGTGAGGATGTATGATGTTGCATCCTACATGGATCTGTATCATCCTGTTCCTTCCCTCTTCTATTTATTTCAAACTCTCTTCTTGTTTTGGGTTGTTGAACCTTTTTGCATTCTTCCTTGGGGGCACATTTTCTTGTGGGAGCTATGGTTTTTGAAGGAAGTTTTGGAGATAGCTTTGCATGCTTGAGAGCTTGATATTTGGAGTTATGTTATTGTCTTAGAAATCTTGTTGTTTGGAAGCAAAGTAACCATGGAGAGGTAGGAATTTAACTCTCTTTTATTTATGTTATTCTCTTGTTGTGTTGTGTGGAAAATGCATGTTTTGTTTTATTTGTTGGTTATTTGGGTAGACTTCCTTAGGGAAGGTGTAGGAGAAGGCTATGGGGAATTCTTGTGGGGGGCATAAGGGAATGCCATTGGCATCAAAATTTTGTGGAGGAGTTTGGGGTTGAGATCACCATGGAAAAGAAATAGCTTGCATTTCTTACTTTGTGGGGGGCATAAGGGAATCTGTGGGGGCATAAGGAGGGATTCTGTGGGGGCATAAGGAAATGTGTGTGATGAATTACTTGGCGGTTTGTATTTGGTGGATGCCTAATTCCCAATTGGGAGGCATAAGTAGCTTCCCCCATAGGCCTTGCTCCTTTTGCTTTCAAGATCAAGCCTGAGTTCTACTTTGAATGTTTTTAAATGCAGTTGTGAACTATTGTTTTCTTTTGGTGTTGCATTGTGTTTTAAAAGGAAATGTGTATGTGAAAGAATGTTGTGTGTGGAAGCTAGTTGTTGCCATGGTTGAATTGCACCTTCTATTGTATCTTGGTTGGGGCTCGGGGATAATGATGAAGGAAGGATTCTCCTTTCATTGGATGTTTTGGTTGGGTGGAGAGCGTTTCCTTTCCCCCTCTTTGTTGTGATAACTTGGAGAAAATAAATGGAGCATGTTGTTGTTTTGAAGCCAAGAAATGTATAGTTTGATAGTCCTTTCTTTTGAACAAGTTATTGTAATCCTTCCCACTTTGGAGTGGATGAATTGTATAGCCATTTGTAATGTGAAGATAATTGTATTGATAATGGAAGATTGAATTGTAATGTGAAATGTAAAGAAGTTATATTCTATTCTTTGTTTTGAAAGGAAATGTGAAAAGATGTTATATGCAATGCATTCTACGTATTTGAAATCAAATGGAAAAGAGATAAATTGTAAAGATTTGTTGTGGAAATCAATAAAGAATGCTCTACCTTCTCATACTTCCATGATTGTGTTGGAATTGAATTAGTGTTGTGAATCAAATCTCTTTGAAATGAAGAATGCATATGAAGGAAAAAGGAAAATGTTTTATTCTCTTGAAATGAGTTGAAAATTGAAATTAAATTTGTAATTTGGACTTGGGAATGAATTTCTAGAATCAACTGAATGTATTAGACTATATTGGAAATAAGTTTTTACATTTAAATGATAGAATTGATAAATAGATCCCTTAAAAATTTGATCATTGGCATTGTAAATTCTAAAACTAGTAAATCTAAACAAATTGCACATTTCAGACCTGCACTTAATAATCAACTTAAAAATGTTATGGAATAGCATGCTAAGACAAGACACTAGGAATTCAATTTGACAAAGAAAACTTAAGAAAACAACTTCACCATAGAAAATTCGAATACAATCCCTCTAAGAGTCCTTTTCCTGCCATTTGATAGAAAAATACAAACTTGAGTCAATTGGAAAAATCAACTTTCTAAAAACACTCTAAACCCTCCCTAGATCAATTCTCCATGTTTGTTTGACATGTTGAGTGAAGGAGGAAATCTAATTTAACCAAATTGAGAAGTTGAAATTGCCAGTTCACTAATTAAAGCCTGTAGATCTTTTTTGCTAAAATTGACCTTTAAAACTTATCAAAAAGTAAAATTTATGCTTCTTGTGCAAAGAGGGCATCGAGAGATTTCCAAAAAGTCCTTGTTTTCCCAAAAATGAGCTTCCTAGCAAAAGTTATGGCACTTTGAAGTTTTTGTGCCTTGGTGGAAAATTTGGGAAAATTTTCCTAGCGGGCCCGCAACCCAAAAATTTCCCGTCGTCTTGCCTTAGAAAAGTTTTTTTTTGAAAATTTTGACTTGGGAAAATTTTCACTTTTTCCTCCACTGGCCCGTAGCCAATCAAGGGGCTGCCATGTGTCCTCTTGGGGCTATGGCGGAGGTGCGGTTCCCTTTTTCCCTTAACCCTTTGAAAATTTTGGGGAAAAAATTTCATTTTAGCCCTTGGCCATGCGCAATGAGAGAACATGCCACGTGGCACCTTGGGGTGGCAGGGGGGTGGCGGACCCTTTTGTCTTTTTCATTTTTGGTCTTTGGAAAATTTTGAAAATTTTCCCCATGGCCCCACACTCCCGCCCTTCACCTTGGTGCGACCCCTCCACGGATGCGTGGACCCGCGCCTAATGTTTCCCTTTCTCCCCTTTCCCATTTTGGTGAAATTCTCCACATCTCCCCACTACTCCTGTGCCCCTCCTCCTCTCTTCTCCCCATAGTAAACCATGGAGTGCCACATGTCCCCAAGCGGACCCTCAGGTGTGGGGGTGCGTTGCTTGTTTTTTTTTTCCTTTTCTTGGGTGAAATGCCCCAAATCCTTCCATCCTCTCTTACCTCCCCTTCCTTTTTTGTGAGCGTCTCGAGGCCGACACGTGTCCACTGGGGACCTACGAGGCATGGGAGAAATTTTTATTTTGTACCCACATGGGGAAAATTCCAAAGCCGCCCCGCGACCCGCCAACCCGCCAAAGGGGATTTCACCCCTGCATGACACGTGTCCCCCTAGGGGAAAATTTGACCTAAAACTCCACCCGGTCATATCTTGAGAAATATAAGGAGTTAGGAGGACTTCTTTATATCACCGGAAAGGTGAGAAAATTTCCTATCCAATGGGAATGGTTTAGGGAAATTTTGGAAGTGTTAAGTATGAGAAAATTATAGTTGAAACTCAGAGCCTGCTAGAGAGTGGGTATGGGGGTAAATTACTCCTCTGAACCTGACTAAAACTTGTAACCCTAAAATTTGAACCATGTGAACTTGATTTTGTTAATGAAAAAAAATATGTCCTAGTGAAATTGAATTGTTCTAGAACCTAATAGGGTCAACTGTTGTCTTGCAACTTGGTTGTGGACACTCTAAATAAAAAAAATTATCCCATAATTTTCTAGCTAACCCTAGGTTGTTTCTTGGGTCTCAAGTGGTTTTTTAATGGGCACTATAGTTTGGTATCAGAGTAGTGGTTCAAAGGCTTGGACCATTGGGCACACTAGAAAACTTGAGACATGAAAACTTAAACCTAGTACACTTGTAAATCTAGAAAACAACTTAGCTAGAATTTGTATGTTTTAGTAAACATGGAAGTTGTATAAACTTAGCAAAATGAACTAACTCTCACTTTGGTCTATGTAAGAGGCTCAGATGGAGTGAGAGGAACCTTCACAGAGACTCAAACTCACCACCACCACCACCACCGGATCAAGGTGTGGCATCCATTCTACCTCAGATTCTACAGACCCTTCAGGATGTCAATGTCACTCTACGCGGAGGATTAGGAGGAGGACATGTAGCTAGTCATGATAGAGCCCCTTCTATCGAGGGTCAGGTATCTCCTTGACTTAGTGAGGAGCATAGAGGAGAGAACTCCCATGTGGAGTCAGCCAGAGTAGAGTCACCACCTAGGAGGTAGGGTGATAGAGTTCTAGAGCATAGAGAGAGGTCTCGAGCCCTAGGCTTAGGGATGAGCGTTGAGAGACCTAGAGGCCGATAGACCACAACAATGGATCACATTAGGGAGATCTTAAAGCTTTAGCCCTCACATTACTCGGGTGATATAGGTGGATTTCAGGAAGAGGCCTGGCTAGTGAGCTTGAGCGGTTGCTTCAAGCTTTGTCCTTGTTCTAGAAACACGAGCTCATGTTGCGATCCATCTACTAAGGGATGGAGCAGGAGTGTGGTGGAGGATAGAGGAGCAGAAGCTCCATGTAGATTCAGAGACAATGACCTAGGGAGCTATTTGAGGAGAGATTCAAGAGCAGTATTTATCATGAAGGTTCATCCAGAGAGGATAATGAGTTCCATGACCTCCGATAGGATTCTCTTTCAGTAGCAAAGTATGAGAGTAGATTTCTAGATCTACTCTAGTATGTAGAGTATATGCAGGATGAGTAGGTGTGGATTCACAGGTTCATCCGAGGCTTGAATTTGGATATTGGAGGTGTAGTGTGGATTCACTATCCCAGTAGACATTAGCTGAGGCCATTGAGAAGGCCTATATTACAGAGGAGACTCGGGGTAAGACCCATAGGCTAGAGACCAAGTCCGTCAAAACCACATACAGCAGATGTAGGATGGTAGATCGAGGGGTTTAGTACCTCTTCCTTGTGGTGGCTAGGGTACAACATAGTCATCCTTTAGGCCACAACAGGTAGCAGCAGTAGTCCCACCCACCTCATAGACCTCCACAGAGAGTTGATGCACAGAGAGGTCAGAGTATGGGGCCTCCTCCTAGGGGTCCCATCAGGACACAGGGTGGACCTAGAGCTCAGTCAGTAGGAGCTCACTAGCAGAGGCCATAGCAGACCACAGTCGGATCATCGGGATCCACACCACGGATTCTAGGGCACCTAATGGAGGTGCTACTCATTGGGGAGGATCAGGAGGATGTTTTGGTTATGGAGTTACTGGACACTTTTGAGAGATTTCCCACAAAACCCTAACAACAAGGGTAAGGCATAGATGTCAGAGCCATTGTAGGTGACATGGGATGCAGCCACAAGATTTATGTAGCGGTTGAGAACCACCAGGTAGAGCATCAGAGCATAGTCATTGAGACCACAGGTAGCATTGGTGGTATTCCTACCTCTGTATTGTTTGACTTTTGGTTCTTTCATTCTTTTATTGCACCATCTTTAGTAGAGTGATGCAGGATGGTGGTTGTTAGGAAGGGTCTTAGTTGGGATGTTGAGATGGCTTTTGGAGCCAAGATCTCTGTAGACTCCTTAGTTAAGGAGTGTGTAGTGGATTTGGGACCTTTCACCACTACCTCAGATCTCTGTATTCTTCCTTTGGGCTCATATGGAGTCATTTTGGGTATGGATTGGTTATCTACACATAGGGCTAGGATGGATTGTTATCACAAGACTATAGCTTGTGTAGATGATTTAGGAGTTGAGTTGGTGATCTCGGGGTCAAGAGACCCATTTCTATTCACACCATCTCAACTATGCATCTCAAGTGGTGTGTGCGATGGGGTTGATATATGTATGTTGTTACGGTTAGTGATAGATCAGAGGATGGGTCTAGTGGACCATCACTAGATGATCATCCCATTTTGAGAGAGTTTTCTGATGTCTTTCTAGGGAGCTACCAGGTTACCACCCCCATGTGAGATTGATTTTCATATAGACCTAGTTCTGGAGCAGAGCCTATCTCACGAGCACCTTATCGGATGACCACCCCAGAGCTCTATGAGCTCAAGTTGCATCTTGAGGGCCTTTTGAGAAGGGCCTTATCCATCCTAGTGTATCCCTTTGGGGTGCACCAGTGATCTTTGTGAAAAGAAGGATGGATCCTTGCGGTTGTGTATTGATTACCACCAGTTAAACAAGGTAATGATCAAGAATCATTATCCTCTTCCTCGCATTGATGACTTGTTTGATTAGATGAAGGGAGCCACAATTTTCTCTAAGATTGATCTCAAGTCAGGGTACCATCAGTTGAGGATTTTGGAGGTGGACATTCATAAGACCGCCTTCTCGCATGAGATATGGGCACTATGAGTTCACAGTGGTGCCTTTTGGTTTGACGAATGCCCCTGCAGTGTTCATGAGTTTGATGAATGGGGTATTCAGGACCTTTTAGATCACTTCATGCTCATCTTCCTTGATGACATTTTGATATACTCATGTACACGTGAGGAGCACAAGGGGCACCTTCGCTAGGTTCTTCAGTGTCTTCGTGAGTAGCAGCTTTACAAGAACTTGGAGAAGTGTGCTTTCTTTCAAACAGAGGTGCAGTATTTGGGCCATATCATTTCTGGGGAAGGTATCACAGTTGATCCTTCCAAGATTAGAGCCATTATGGATTAGCTAGCACCCACTATAGTGACTGAGGTGTGCAGCTTCATGGGATTAGCAGAGCTACTAGGAGATTCATTTAGGACTTCTCTCAGATTACACACCCTATCACTTCCCTTCAGAGGAAAGGGAAGAAGTTTGTTTGTTCAGACAGATGTGAGTAAACCTTCAGGACATTTAAGGAGTGCCTCACTTTAGCACCTATTCTTGCAGTGTTGGATCCACAGGGTGAGTTCTTTGTTTACACGGATGCTTCGTTGGTAGGACTTGGAGGTGTGTTGATGTAGGATGACAAAGTAGTAGCTTTTGAGTCTCACAAACTCAAAGATCACGAGATTAATTATCCGACCCATGATCTTGAGCTTACGGTAGTTGTGCATGCATTGGTTAGATGGAGACATTTTCTTCTTGGATGAAGATTCACACTCAGGAAAGATCATTTGAGTCTTCACCACCTCTTCACGCAACCCAATCTCAATGCTCGTCAATGGCATTGGATGGAGTTGCTTTGTGAGTATGACATGGAGATCAAGCATGTGAAGGGGAAGGAGAATGTGGTAGTAGATGCTCTCAGCAGATGGAGACATGTGGCTATGACCACTATAGTGAGCACATGATTTGTGGAGCAGGATTCTTTAGCAACTTCCTCTTGATAGCTTCTACATTGCAGTATGAGCAGAGATCAAGTCACAGAGACCCCTTGAGGGAATTTTGATGGGTTTTCCTTAGAGGCAGATGGTCTTCTCAGGCACATAGAGGCTGGATATATGTTCCCAGAGATGGAGGCTTGAGGCAGGACATCCTGGTAGAGGCACATCATGCACCCTATTCATCCCATCCCAAGGTGAAGAAGATGCACGCTACCTTGAGATAATTATACCACTAGAGAGGACTTCATAGAGACATGGCTTAATTTGTGTCATAATGTTTAGAGTGCCAGAGGGTTAAAGCCAAGCATCAGCATCCAAAGAGGCTTCTTTATCCTCATGTTATACCAGAGTGGAACTAGGACACCATTTCCATGGATTTCACTATTGGGCTACCTATGATGAGATATCACCACGATGCCATCATGGTCACGGTGGATAAATTGATAAAAGTGGCTCATTTTTCTCTAGTGAAGACCACTTATACAGCTAGAGCAGTGGCGCGAGTATATTTGGATGAGATTATCAGGTTACATGGGATTTCTGTGGAAGATCATTTGTGACCGTGATCCTTTGTACACTTCACATTTTGGACTACCATCCAATATGTCCTCGGGATGAGGATCAACTTCAACACAACATATCACCCTGAGATAGATGGATAGATCAAGTGAGTGAATCAGATTTTAGAGGATATGCTCAGGATGTATGTGATGGATCAGCAGTCTAAGTGGGAGGAGTACTTGTACTTAGTGGAGTTTTCCTACAATAACAGTTTTCAGAGTTCCATAGGCATGGCTCCTTTTCAGGAATTGTATGGTAGAGAGTGCAGGACACCTCTTAGTTGGGACAGGTTAGAGGATAGGGTATCTCTTGGACCAGCTCTTTTGGGACATGGAGCAGCATGTAGTGTTGATCAGGCAGAGATTGTAGGAGGCACAAGACAAGTAGAAGAAGTATGCGGATCAGCATAGGATTGATTGTAGCTTTGATGTGGGCATGAAGGTGTTCCTTCGTGTCAGGCCACACAAGATCCCTATCCATTATGGAAAAGGTTCTAAGTTAGCTCCTAGATTCATTGGTCCTTTTGAGATCTTGGAGCGTATCGGCCCTTTGGCCTACCATCTAGCATTTCCACCCAACTTTTCTTACGTGCATGATGTGTTTCATGTTTTGGTTCTTAGGAGATATATTACAGATCTGTCTCATGTGTTGGATTGGACATCATTATAGGTGCAGGATCAGGATAGGTGATGGTGGAGCCCATCCATATCATAGATCATAGGACCCTGGGCCTTCGAGGTAGAGAGATTGATCGGTATGGGTGTAGTGGGATAGATACGATGAGACTGCAGACCACTTGGGAGGATGCCATAATATTACGAGTATAGTTTCCACATTTGTTCCAGTGACTTCCAGGAGGAAGTCGAGTCTAAGGGGAGGGGATGTAGTGCCCACTTCCCTTTGACAATTTTAGATACTTGATCTTGATCTTTGTTGAGCTTATTATAAACATTACTATATTTTGATTTAGTATGTTTCTAGACATTGGATTATGGATTATTGTGGATTTTGATTTGATTATGATGCATGATGATTATTAGATGCATGATGATATATTATTAGACATGAATATTTTATGGATGTTGTCGAATATGTGATTTTTTGATTAGATCTGAAAATGAATATTTTATGATGTAATATATTTGTTGATTAAAAATGCAAATGATGTAATAGTGACTTCATGTTGTTTTTTTATTGGTAGTTTGTATTGATTTTTGATTTTTTTGTATCATATTGATGTTCGATATGGCCATGAGGCCAAGGAGGTATTTGTATTTTGCAAGTTAAAAATATCACAACAAAACATCGGGGATCGAGACCAACCAAAATGGAATTCTAGGTGAATTCAACATGGTCACCATGGCAACTTGTTTTAGTGTGTTGTGTGTTGTTTTGTTAGAGATTCCCATGGGGGAATCATCTTTATATGTGACCATGGGTTGTGTATTTTATTTTTATGGTTAATGTTTATTTATTGTTGTATGTATTTTATTTGTAAGGTGTTCTCTTCTTTTAATTAATTAATTGTGATAGATTAATGTGAGAGATCATATGTTTAAAGTTTAATTAAATCAAATTGGGATATGGGAAGTAATTATAAGAGTTGTTGGCTGTTGTAATTAATTTGTAAGAGCTTGTGTAAGTCAGATTTGGAGTATGAAATACTCCACCTCCATGGAAATTCGAATTTGACCTTGGGGGCTGTTTTTGGAGGCTTGTGGGACAAGTAAAACTTGTCCCATGCCTCTAAATTTATGTTACCAACCATACTTATGGTTGAGGATGTGATTTGTGACTTTTATAATGAATTTTATTCATCTTGTGCATGTTTTTAATTGCACTTTCTTACATTTTAATTTAATGGTTGTCCCTTGAGGTGTGGGTTGCTTTTGAGTGTGCAAGTAACTTGTCATTCTTCACCCACCTCTTTATTGAGCCTTGGAGTTGGAGCTTGTCTTTTGTGTTGATTTGTGAGGATGTATGATGTGGCATCCTACATGGATCCACATCATCCTCTTCTTTCCCTCTTCTATTTATTTCAAACTCTCTTCTTGTTTTGGGTTGTTGAACCTTTTTGCATTCTTCCTTGGGGGCACATTTTCTTGTGGGAGCTCTAGTTTTTGAAGGAAGTTTTGGAGATAGCTTTGCATGCTTGAGAGCTTGCTATTTGGAGCTATGTTATTGTCTTGGAAAGCTTGTTGTTTGGAACAAAGTAACCATGGAGAGGTAGGAATTTAACTCTCTTTTATTTTTGTTATTCTCTTGTTGTGTTGTGTGGAAAATGCATGTTTTGTTTTATTTGTTGGCTGGTTGGGTAGACTACCTTAGGAAGGTGTAGGAGAAGGCTATGGGGAATTCTTATGGGGGCATAAGGGAATGCCATTGGCATCAAAATTTTGTGGAGGGAGTTTGGGGTTGGGATCCACCATGGAAAATAAATAGCTTGCATTTCTTACTTTGTTGGGGCATAAGGAGGGATTCATAAGGAGGGATTCTTGGGGGGGCATAAGGAAATGTGTGTGATGAATTACTTGGTAGTTTGTATTTGGTGGATGCCCAATTTCCAATTGGGAGGCATAAGTAGCTTTCCCCATAGGCCTTGCTCCTTTGGCTTGCAAGATCAAGCTTGAGTTCTGCTTTGAAATGTTTTTAAATGCAGTTGTGAACTCTTTTTTGCTTTTGGTGTTGCATTGTGTTTTAAAAGGAAATGTGTATGTGAAAGAATGTTGTGTGTGGAAGCTATTTGTTGCCATGGTTGAATTGCACCTTCTATTGTATCTTGGTTGGGGCTTGGGGCCAATGATGAAGGAAGGATTCTCCTTTCATTGGATGTTTTGGTTGGGTGGAGAGTGTTTCCTTTCCCCCTCTTTGTTGTGATAACTTGGAGAAAATAAATGGAGCATGTTGTTGTTTTGAAGCCAAGAAATGTACAATTTGACAGTCCTTTCTTTTGAACAAGTTATTGTAATCCTTCCCACTTTGGAGTGGATGAATTGTATAGCCATTTGTAATGTGAAGATAATTGTATTGATAATGGAAGATTGAATTGTAATGTGAAATGTAAAGAAGTTATATTCTACTCTCTGTTTTGAAAGGAAATGTGAAAAGATGTTATATGCAGTGCATTTTGTATTTGAAATCAAATGGAAAAGAGATAAATTGTAAAGTTGTTGTTGGAAATCAATAAAGGAATGCTCTACCTTCTCATACTTGCATGATTGTGTTGGAATTGAATTACTGTTGTGAATCAAATCTCTGTTGAAATGAAGAATGTGTATGAAGGAAAAAGGACAGTGTTTTATTCTCTTGAAATGAGTTGAAAATTGAAATTAGATTTGTAATTTTGACTTGGGAATGAAT
Organism: Taxus wallichiana var. yunnanensis; assembly: GCA_018340775.1. Classification (NCBI taxonomy): domain Eukaryota; kingdom Viridiplantae; phylum Streptophyta; class Pinopsida; order Cupressales; family Taxaceae; genus Taxus; species Taxus wallichiana. The sequence goes on from CM031242.1 coordinate 987,310,370, forward strand.
TGCTAGAATCAACTGAATGTATTAGACTATATTGGAAATAAGTTGTTACATTTAAATGATAGAATTGATAAATAGATCCCTTAAAAATTTGATCACTGGCATTGTAAATTCTAAAATTGGTAAATCTAAACAAAATGCACAGTTTAGACCTGCACTTAATAATCAACTTAAAAATGTTATGGAATAGCATGCTAAGACACTAAGGAATTCAATTTGACAAAGAAAACTTAAGAAAACAACTTCACCATAGCAAATTTGAATACAATCCCTCTAACAGTCATTTTCCTGTCATTTGATAGAAAAATACAAACTTGAGTCAATTGGACAAATCAACTTTCCAAAAACACTCTAAACCCTCCCTAGATCAATTCTCCATGTCTTTTTGACATGTTGAGTGAAGGAGGAGATCTAATTTAATCAAATTGAGAAGTTGTAAATTGTCAGTTCACTAATTAAAGCCTACAGCTTGGTTTCTCAAAATTGACCCTTTAAATTTCATCAAAAAGTAAAATTTATTTTTCTTGTGCAAAGAGATCATCGAGAGCTTTCCAAAAATTCCTCGTTTTCCCAAAACTCAGCTTCCTAGAAAAATTTATGGCACTTTGAAGTTTTTGTGCCTTGGCGGGAAAATTTGGAAAATTTTCCATGGTGGGCCCACAACCCAAAAATTTCGTCATCTTGCCTTAAGAAAAGTTTTTTTAAAAATTTTGACTTGGGAAAATATTCACTTTTTCTTCCGCTCTGTATGCAACCAATCAGAGGGTGCCACATGTCCTCTTGGGGCTATAGTAGAGGCGCAGTTCCCTTTTTGCCCTTAACCCTTTGAAAATTTTGGGGAAAATTTTTCATTTTAGCCCCACTGCCCATGGCCAATGAGAACCACGTGCCATGGGGAGTGGGGGTGGTGGACCCTTTTTCTTTTTTTGGTTTTGGCCTTTGTAAAAATTTTGAAAACTATCCCCGTGGCCCCGCACTCCCGCCCTTGCCTTGGTGTGACCCCTCCACGGATGTGCGGACCCGTGTGTCCCTGTTTCCCTTTCTCCCCTTTACCCCTTTTGGTGAAAATTCTCCACATCTCTCCGCTGCTCCACACCCCCCTCCTTCTCTCTTCTCCCCATAGCCAATCATGGAGCACCATGTGTCCCCAAGTAGACCCGTGGGTGTGGGAGTGCTATTTGATTTTTTTTCCTTTTCTTGGGTGAAATGCCCCAAATCCTTCCGCCGCTCCGCCCTCCCCCTTCCTTTTTGCTTTGGCGACGTCTCTAATGTCTTGACAATGTGTCCACCGAGGACCCACGCGGAGGTGGAAAAAATTTTAGTTTGCACCCATCCAGGGAAAAATGCCAGAGCCACCCCATGACCCACCAACCCACCAAAGGGGATTTCACCCCTGCATGACACGTGTCCCCCTAGGGAAAATTTGACCTAAAAACTCCACCGGACATATCTTGAGAAATATAAAGAGTTAGGAGGAATTCTTTATATCACCGAAAAGGTGAGAAAATTTTATATCCAATGGAAATGGTTTAGGGAAATTTTGGAAGAGTTAAGTATGAGAAAATTATAGTTGAAACTCAGAGCCTGCTAAAGAGTGGGTATAGGGTTAAATTACTCCCTAAACCTGACTAATATTTGTAACCCTAAAATTTGAACCATGTGAACTTGATTTTGTTAATGAAAGAATAAAAATAATATGTCCCTGTGAAATTGAATTATTTCAGAACCTAATAGGGTCAATTGTTGTCTTGCAACTTGGTTGTGGAGACTCCTAAACAAAAAAATATATCCCATAATTTTCTAGCTAACCCTAAGTTACTTTTTGAGTCTCAAGTGGTTTGTTTGCACGGGATCTACAATCACACACTTGCTATTTCATTTATATCTGCCAATTATGTTATTTCATATATTGATCTTATGAAATAAAAGTATTTACTAATGACCTATCCCCTAGTCATGTCGTAAGTTAGTCGGTTTTCATGGTCATTTCTCCGGTACAATCTTCAGTTTTCTATATAGTTTTAGTCATCTATGAGGGAGTCTTAGTTGTCGTAATTTATTTGAATGTCATCACCATTCCTTGAATTAGGCACCTAACGTAGCTATACAGCACCGATGGGTGCCCCAGTACGTGATTTTAGGCATCCTAGTCACCATAAAACTTTTGAGTCCTTTTCATTTTCTCGTTCATTCCCCTAGGTACTAGTCAGCATGTTGGTTCATTGGTGTAACACCCACATTTTACACACACAAAAACAACAGTTAAAATACTAGGATAATTTTTTTAACTTACATTGCTTACTACACAATGCCAAAACGGCTCCAAATAAAGAAAACTCAAAGACACATACAACACTTACAATTCATCGACTCACATAGACATAAGACAACACCTTAGACATGTCAATGCCACACATTTTCTAATGAATGAATACTAGAAATGACCCAACCAAAAGAAAAGGACTCATTAGCACCCACAACACGTCATCTTTTTAATTACATCTTAGTTATGATTAACATTCCAATAACATTATTGTGCAAGGATAATTTTCTCCTTTTCACACCTACATATTTTTACATCCATTCCACATTTAATTTATAGTTCGACCATTTTAAGTTGGATTTTTATCCTTTACGGAAATTTCCATAAATTACATACTTATTTGGCATAATTCAAATTGCATATAAAGTACTTTAATTATCTTGTTCTTATGTTAAGAAAATGCTTCTCAAACGTTTGTTCAATGTCAACATGTTACCCTTAGAACTCAAGTGAATCTAACTTGATGTCCGTAAATCAATATTAGGATTTAAGGGGGTTGGATTAGATTCAGATACCATTTTCCCATAGATTACCATTTTCCCATTTAGATTCATTATTTAGATCATATATATATATATATATATATATATATATATATATATATATATATATATATATTAGGATTTATCTTTATTTCCCTATTTAGCTTTATTCTTTACAACAATAAATTGTATTTAGATTATGTATATATATATATATATATATATATATATATATTTATTTATTTATTTTTCTCGAAGTTTGATCTCACCAAGGGAAACTCATATTCTTCGAACACATGAAAAAGTTTAATTGAGTTATAAGGACACCAAGAGTGGCATTATTCCTAAACTCAAATCTCATATTTACTCTTATGTTCTTTAATTTTAGATAGTATATGGTTTCACTATTAGCATTGTTTTATAACATTTGAAATCAAAAATAACACATAATTTTCACCAATGGATTCACTACTACAAGGAGTGTAACCCAACATGAGACAACCCAATTATTTTCTCTTATACACTACAGTGTTAATGCATATTGTATCTAAGACATCCTCTTGTGTAATATAATCCCACCAAGAGATCAATCATGGTAATATCATAAGAAAACTACCTTTGTTTTTTATAATTCCAATTGCACCTAAATCTCTACACCCCCAACAATAAATGAGTTTAAGGTGAGAGTACATAATTATGCTAAAAAACCTTATAAAATACCAAGGTGTTATGTTGTTAGTATCCAAGGTAGCACATTTATCTATGAGGAACTACAAATATCATTAACAAGACTTTGCGTAATAGTACAACTATTGTACTAGGTCCATTTGTGTCATCTAGATCCCACAAGGAATTCATTCGATGATGGAGAAAATTCCTAGATCTAACTTTGTAAGACTTGGTAGATGACAAGGATACTAAGGAGGGGTTAGATCTACTTACTCTAGATAAAGTTTTTTTTTCCAGGCCGCTCCTAACCATCGAGTTCACAACGGTAATGTTAAACACATCGACCATGACGATAACACGAACTAGGGGTCTTATTTACCTAAAATAGGAGGTGTCATCGAGTACAAGGTTTAATATCATTCTATGATTTCAATTTCTTCCACACTAAGGAGGATCCCACATGAAGACAAGTTATGGATGAATCTTATGTTAGGGTTGACTATAATGGTTAGGTTTCTTTATTACATTTTCAAGGTAAGAAACACAACACAAATTATTTAATCATCTATTACACACTATAAAAACATTGAAAGATATTAAATTCACATTCATTTAACATATATATATTAATCCTTTTCACCACACGTAACTATGAAACAAAATTGCACCTATGATTAAATGTGCATTTCCCAAGGTATCCCTAAAACTAGCAATTCATACATATTAGAAAATTTCAAACATAATTTTTCTCGTAACATGAGACTACATTATACATATATTCATTTTTAAATGATCTATATAAATTAAAATAATAATTAATGAATTACACATCACCTTTTTGCCATCTTTCTCACATCCTACAAAACCATGTGAGCATGAAATCAACAATAACTCGCTAGCATGGAATCTACCCTAACCTAACATAATTAATGTCTTTATTTTCCCATTTACATATAATAATAATTATAGTTTTCATTCAAAATAAAAGGGTTAAGAAAACATGTATTCATTTCATTTCACTTCATTTCGTAACCAAGGAGAGAGAAAGAGAAAGGAAGAGAGAGAAACACCATTTTTTCAAAAAAATTGTTTCACACAAGTTACACTATAGAGTTTCAAACAGTTATTTACATGTGTCAAAAGTTTCCACGGTGGTTTGGCATCCCGACAGGGGTCTTACCACTCTCTTTTTACATTTTCCTACTAGCTACAAAAATGTTCAAAACAGGCTCAGAGGCTAAGAAACCAATTTCAAAAGTTATCTTCTGATGAGAAAACAAACCATGATTAAATTTCTACATGTCCACTTATATACCAAGATTTCATAGAACTAAAAGAATTCAGAATTGATGAATACTTTATGATTAGTGGCTAATTTTCTGGGGCCATCGGTCATAAATGAGCTAGTTATTAATGATCAAAAAATAATCTCGAGGGCTCGAAAACCACATCCAAAACGACGATGGATGAACGCACAACTAAAAAAATTCCTACAAGTTCCCCTATATATTGAGAATTCATCAGAGTCGATAGGACTGAGAACTAGAAAATAGTTTTCAAATGGCGACATGTTTTCTAGAGCGACAAGTCGTAATTGGTCCAGTTTGACCTCATCAAACATTGGCTGGAGGCTCATGCAAAATGTCTTTTCCAAACTAACCTAAAATATGATTTTTCTGAACTAAAGGTTTCAGGTAATTATGTAGTAAAATTACTAGAGGTTTGCAAAGGTAGATAATAATTTCTCTATCAAGGTTTCAAATGGTGGTTCAAAATGAAAGATAACTTTTTAGATTTGGCACTTCCAACCGCTACAAAAATAGTGTAACATGGATCCTATAAGGGTGTAAAAAAGGTAACAAATGTTCATTCAAGGTCGATCCAAGGATTGAAATGACACCTCACATAAAAAGGTATGTGAAGGAAGCTTAACCTCCCTTTTTGGAGTTACGAAGGTTAATTTGTGAGTCCCCAGAAATCACAATATATCTATTTAAACCAAGACATGGTCAACATATTTACTAGGAAGTCAACTTCAACTTGTCGATAAAACAATACTGTAGTGATCTAGTTTGGTTAGGTAGTTTTCTGAATCACCTCAAAATGAGGGTTGAAGTTCATGGTTGACTAAAAAATGGTTATTTTGATTGTGTGAGTTACGATATGACATTTTTTTGTAACAAGTAATTATAAAACAATTAAATATATGATAATCCTAAGCTCTTAAAATTATATTTCGTTGCAAAAGAAAAATTGAAGTACGAGAATTATGAAAGATAAGGAGAGATGAACCATGCCTAGAAATGAACTGGTGAGGCAGAAGTTGGGGAGTTGACATCACACCCATCGATTGCACTTGCTTGCAGCCATCTAGGGTATATCCAACACTCCAACCCGAGTTTGCCTTGCAACTATTGAAGCCCACAGAGTATATCTCTTGGAGGCATCCAATTGAATGGTTCAATTTATTTGTTTACATGTCCAAAAACCTGAATGTGGTATGACCATATGCAACAACAGAGAACCTCCATGATTTAGAGATAGGAACAATGAGTGGAGACTATCTGGTGGCCTCATTAAACCTAGAGCCCAAATCACACTCATATTATCAGTGGCATTCAAGGAGATGTCAAAAATTGCATCTGCACTTTGAAGAGGCCTTTGGTAATGGATTAACGACACACCATATTTCCTCTGACTAGATACAAGTCTTGTACTATTGACCTCACTATTTCCATTAGAATTTGCAAAAACAAAATTAGGGCAAACACCCATTTTATTTATTTATTTATTTATTTTATGGTGGAGACTATTTCTACAAACATACTTGACAAAGATCAAAGAAGTCAGGTAGTAATAATTATGCTTGATGAATGTCCACTCCCTATTCTAAATCCCTCCATTTAAAAAAAAAAATTTTCCACAAGGTGGAGAATGCTGGAAAAGGCAGTGAAGCCTAGGTTTGCATTAACTGGAAGGTTCCAAAGCCTTTTCAACAAACCCATTTTGTATGTATCCTGCTATCATAGTCATCCATGAGGCCATATTACGGGAATTTATTTGAACATCTCACATGCCAAACGCATGCTTCCACATTTTGCATACATATCTACCAAAGTGCTTGCAACTATAGCACTGAAAACAATTCCTCCATATTTTATGCTTTGTTGGATGTCTAAAATAAGTTCAAGAGGTCCATTTAGATGCCATCTCGAGAGTGTTTGGTAAAGGGTAGGAAGCTCTACACCTAAGAATGCATTTACTTGACATTTTCACACCCAGGTCTTCAAATTAAACTGCTTTAAGCATAACCTATTATCATTGCAGTCCACCAGATCACATTTTTTGAGGCATTTTGGCTAACAGTTCACGTGCAGGTATATGCTTCCACATTCTTATTTATCCATCTACCAGAGTGCTTCCAACTACAATATCTAGACAAATCCCTCCACTTTGGCGCACAGGCTGGGAGTATGTGCCAAAGGCAAACTAACCAGGTTGGAGGCCTGTATTTTGCATATGGAAAAGATGATCCTGTCTCATGAGGATATCCATGCCTTCTACACTGTCATCGCTGCAATTGTCCAAATACAACTAAAATTACAATGCAAATTTGGGTTTTCAGCGGGGTTTAATGCATTGGATTTCAAAATAAAGTGCGTGTATTATTGTGCAAGGAAGATGACAGGTCTGAAATTTTACGACCATTCCCATGCCCTGGTCACTTCCTGCCACACGCCACCCTGACACCATGTCCCCATCTCACCTATAAGCATTATTTTCACCCACCGCCCTTTCAAAACACCCTCACACATTTCCCCCATTTTTTGTTTATAACTTATTTGTTGTAGTTAGTTGGCACTACAATTGGTGTCAAAATTTGAACAAGAGATCCATCTATAACCATAACATACACACTATATAATGGGAGGACTATCATATATCAAGTGTTATCTATATACTAAGGTACTTGTATGCATTTAGGCATCATTTACATCTACATCACACAAGCGTAGGGGAAAGGGTAATATTCATTTGGTTTAGAATATAGTGCGTAACTTAGTTGTAAGTCCACTATTGTGGCAACTAAGGTAAGTCTGACCCCTTCATATGTATCTTTATTTTTTAGGGAATTGATGCTTTGTATGGGGTTTTACAGGTATATCTTCATATCATATTATTTACGACATAATTGAATATATTTTGATACCCATGCGATAAGGATAAAGACACTGCCGAAGACCTAGAGATGTTGTCGAATCAAATCTTGAGATTTTCTATAGATTAGAGCACCCAGATTATAGACTAGGGTGCCCATAGGTGCCTAAGTCCTTTACCAAGCACACTAGTTTAGAAAGACTTCCGGTTTCTACAATTTCAAGGGTAACACCTTCACATCCTTTCCCATCTACACATAAGTGTTTTTGATTTCAACAAACCGTGAGGTAAGTCATCTTTAGGTCAATATCTAATCCATTCTATTTCATTTATTCTACTTCATTTAAATATTAAATAAAAACATCTACCATTTTTATTTCACATTATATTATCTGTTATCACCGAATCACAGCACCCCTATGTTTATACAAGTGCATATACTTAAACTCACGGTGTGATTGGATAACATGGGTACTATCTCCAAGTTTTGGGACTTGCTACTTGAGAAAGCCGGTTCTTTGCTCCTAAACTACCCGCCACAATCTACTCTAAAGCAGGGGAAACTAGCTATTCTAATCTAAATTTCCAAGGGACCAGGGAGAGAGAATGCATAAAATGAAAGCCTACACTACAGCGGTGATACACCAAAAAAGGAGGGTGTGAGAGTAGTCTTCAAATGCGTGAGATACAGAAGCAAAGTGCACACTAGAAGGGGTGATGACAGTTCTCCATAATCTAGCAAAATGCATTCACAACAATATTTCAAACATACATAATGATAATGGATCCTTGCAAGAACATAATAATAGACACAATATTCTTGTAATCAAGGTTGAAGGGGCAAGAAGAATGCAAGAAAACACAACAGGGGAAGATGCATCCACAAACTTATATTTTATTGCTTCCTGATATGCATAGTTCAATCGGTTACAAGATAAGGGCCTGGATCACCATGCAAGGAGTCCAAAACAAGGGCCTACAACACATTGGCTTCACAAAGCAATTTTGGTAGAGCTTTGCTACAAAAACTACCCCCTCTTTTACAATGAGCCCAACACTCTAATTTATAGAAAATTGAGAAGAGAGAGAGAAGGAAAATGGAAATCCTGAAATCTATCCTTCAACCACTTGTAAGAGGCATTAAATAGAGTAAAATGATTTTATATTACTTGAAAAAGGGTCCCCATACTGTCCCAATTGCTACAAAGAGAAAGAATGGTGACTATGCCTCTTGATTTCACTCCCAGCTACCAAATAAAACAACATTTATGAACCCGGACATGTTTTATGAAAAATCCCCACTAATTTCTCATCAAATCCATAATTTATTGATTTTTTTGCATCAGGCTTGGATCCATGATTCCAGCAGAGACCAATTTTGTCTCGATTTCGTTGAGAAATGTAGAAGTTATGGCCTTCGAGTGCGGGCAGCTATTTTGGGTCTAGAAGCATTTTTGTCATTTAACGGGAATGAACATTAACTGAATGGAGCTGAATATGTTTCTTTTATTTAAATACATCTACCCTCATTAAAAATAATAAATCCAATTTTGTGAAAATCGGAGCTCGGTGTCAAAAGTTATGGCGTTTGAAGTTCACGGGTCAAACGTTGACTTTTCTTCTTTCTTTGTAGCTATTTTGGCAAATCAGCCGATTCGCCCCTGTGCGTACTTTTGTCCCAAATGTCCTAGATGAATTCTCCCACATTGGCGATTCGGGCTTCCTTGTGTAATTTTTCAGCCTTTTCACCTTTTCGCGTCCCGCGCATACTTTTGTCCCGGCTGTCCCAGACGAAAACCTTCGCCGCCCGATAGGACTGCCTATCGCAAATCGGCCCATTCACACCACCTGCGGCACGTACTTTTGTCTCGGTTGTCCCAAACCACGTGAAACAAAAAAATTTGATGATTCTCATTGCTTGCGGCCGTTTCTCCTTTTCGTGTCCCGACATCCCAACCTGTCCCGTGGACCGCCTGGGACAAAAATGTCTGACTTAGCCAATTTTCTTCCTTTTTTGGTCCCAAACTTGGTACGAAAAACCTCGGTATGACCCACACTGGTACAATCCGCACCCTTCAGACCTGAAATGCTTTAAAACAATCTTGCAACCTTATTTTTTACATTTTTTCCATTTTTCTAACTCATTGGGATTTTTTTCTTGGATGGGAGAGTTAGAGAGAAGCCGATGGGGCCCCAAAAACATGATTTCGGGCCTTGAATCAATCTACTTGCTTGGGACTGAATAATTTGATGCATGTTATCAAAATTACCTTGAGGGGTGAATTTTGGATAACATTAGCTATTTCCCTTTTTATTTTACTTTGATAAATTACACCATTTTAGTTATGTTATTAGGCACATATCTCATTCAAATCCTGAATCGAGGTTTTACCTATCATGATTACTTCTAAGCAAAAGGAAGTGGCTAAATATACAAAAAATCACCTAGGACACTTACAAAAAAATGCATGTATCATAATGAGGTGTATCATATCAATCGAGATGATATTTTTGTGAGAAAGGAATCCTATTTCCAATCCTTCCACTTTTTGTATTAGAAAAATATTGATTTCATGGCCAAAAATAAATAGAAACAAAAGATACTTCTCCTAACCTAGTAGTGGCTTTGTATAATACTATTAAAAGTAAATTACCATGATAAAAAGAAGAGGTTTAATTTTTCAAATCATGTCTTTTTGCACACATATTTATCTTGAAGTATGTATGATTTGTATTTTTGTACATAAGTTTTATGAAGCCATTGTTTCAATATTTTTTTGAGATAAATTTTGAAAAAACATCATGGAGGATGAAAATAATTTATGATGTTTCCAAGCGTCAAGTTGTATACATTCGAAGCACTTCACATTGAATCCTCGAACAACATATGAAAAGGCTACCCGAATTTACATTTAGTACTAAAATTAACCCTATTAGTAGCCATAAATGTTCACAAAATACCTCATTACCTATTTTTGAGAAACTGAATCACATTCACCCTATTTTCTTGATTATTACATGTGGTCATGTGGATTTCTTGACTTGGAAATGCGTCTAATATTTAGAAGGGATAAAAAGTTTTATTGTGTTTTGTAGTACTTAAACCATGGCAATATTTATGAGATTTGATGCACACTTTCAATTTATATGAAAAATGAATTAAAGAATACAATTACCACTTTGGTCACATTCATTTAATAGGAGGAACTATTAAGATTCCAATAACTTTCACAATTTCCATCAAAAATACTTTAGAAACTCAATAGGTCACCTTTTTCTATTCACTTAGTAATCTATAATGTTGGTGATGAGAAATACATTTACATTTTCCATGAAAATTGCATCTAAAGTAAAGATCTTGAAATGGTTTTATCCTAGTTCTATGTGGACTTCCTAGTATGACACGCACTTTTACATGAAAATTTCTCATGGAGTTATAACACCTACAATATTGTGCTAATAATTTTAATGTTTGAGTAATTCAAAAGTTTGTTGTTTTTTTGAGGATTTGGCTCTGCTAAAGTTTTCTTGCATGATTATGTTCGTGTTACTATTTTTTTCCCTAGTCTTTTGAAGCTTTTTCTTGTTATTATTACCATTTTTCACAATGCTTTGTGAATTTATTCTACCCATTTTTGGTAGCGCCAATGCTTTATAATGGCTGCAAACCAACTAGTTACAACATTAGTTGCACATGGTGGTGAAGATGGCTCCGAAGCGCATGAGGAAATTCATCCCAAAAGTGTACAATGAGGTAATGCCTCTTATTGTTCCCGAATCTTACTATTGAGCATTATTTTGTCTATCTTGTTGTCGTATTCCATCTCGAGTCCTATCTCCAAAACTAGATTAAATCTCATTGGGAGTCTACCGACATCTAATTTAATGGTGTCCAAAACCTCACCTAGGGTTTTATTTTTTTACTTTTTGTGATTCGTCACAAGTCCAATTACTTCTTAAGAGTTCCGCTTGTTGGTACATTGGAAACACCTTACTTGTTTTGTCACAATGGAGCCCTTATTTCAACCTAGCTAACAAGCTCTCTTTTTGAGTTATGGTTTGGGTTGAACTTCTAGGTACATTCCATTGCAATATGGCCTTTATTGAATGATATTTTCAGCCATCCTTGTTATTTTCATGATCCTAACCATTTATTTTATGTTGGATTTCATAAACATGTTTATGTTGAGGTCAATTAAGCATATGATCTGTGGGACCACGTTGACATAGAAGTTGGGTCCAATCATATCTCATAGAAGGTTTTCTATTTCAACCTTCCCAATACCTACTATTTTTGTCAAGCATCTGATCATCATATTCATGATTGTTCACAAATTTGACGTGTTAATCCTTCGATGGTAATCATGTATGTCTCATTGGAAGATAACATTGAAGGTTTGACCCATGTTGCTAATAAAAGGGTGGTGAGAAATCCTACCTCGGTAGCTACTTCGCCTCCTCCTAAGCATCCTTTGGGTCCTCAACTAATCCTTTTCAAGCTATCCCCGCCATGCAAAGCCAAATCACTCCAGTTGAATAGATAGATGGGAATATGGCTATTCTGTCATCCTCAAAACGTCACTCTAAGAGTCCCTCTCGAGAATCTACGAGGAGCATTGCACCATTCTATTTTTTATAAATTTATTTCGTATTTTAAACTCGGAGGATATGTTGTACGATGGACAAGAGGAAGAGCACTCCATGTCTATCTTTTCATGAACTGTCTCTCCTAGAATGTTAGAGGTCTCACAGAGTCCTCTCAAAAATATTTTGTGAAGCATGACTATTAAATTATTTATAATATTGATATTGTTTGTTTACAAGAGGTTAAGGTTACACATTTTTGCTTCATAATTCCTTAGAGTGTATTGCTCTTAATCTTCTACATTTTTATTCCTCTCACTCGGAAGGCAAAGTTGGTGTTTCTATTTCTCTGTCACCTAGATTTTTGCTATGATCCTTGTCATGGGTCATGATCCTAAAAATAGGGCCGTTTGGGTGTTTTTAATGATAATGGATTTTCTTTTGGTATTGTTAATATTTATGCCTCTAATAATGGCCCGGAAAGGATGGTGTTATGGTGATGGTTAGGAGATAATCTACCTCTTTCTTATTGGCTATTCTATGGTGACTTTAATATGGTGGAACATCCCAATGATAAATTAGGTCTTCTATCGATGAGATGGTGCATTGGAGAGCATAAAGCATGGTTCTATTTCAAAATTAGGTGAGGTATTAAAGACCCTCTTTTTAAAAGGTGGCAAGGCTTTACTTCTCAAAATTAATTTTCTTGGTTAGATTTTTGAGAAGGCTCGTGTTCTCAAAGAGCTTGATTTTGTCATGTTATCTTAGCACCAAAGTTTTGAGCTGGCCTCCACTAGTTACTCTCGTGTAACCATGTGGCTTGATATTATTCTGTTAAATCACATTCTGATTTCTTTCACACTTACTTGGGATGGTGCCTCTATTAAAACTATGAGAACATAATTTTATATGAATGTTTCTTTGTTGCATCATCCGGAGGTTTTGGCGTATATTTCCCAAGTCTGGAATATGGTGTCATGTCCTCCTTATGCTACGAGATGGGTTTTATGGTGGAAATAATCTATTCAACACACTTCCAAGTTTCATCACCACATTCGTGAATAAATGGCAAGTGTCCGTAAGCATGTTGATGAGGTACTCGAATAGGATTTTAAGCACAAAACTCGATTGCTAGAGCTCTAACCATTTGACACCTTCATTCAGTCCAAGATGCTTAAGCATAGACATTATCTCTAGATTATTGAATAACATAGAGCACCAAAAGCTTATATTCAAGCTCATTTGTACTTGGTTAAAAGGCTTGGTGAGACTTCCTCAAAAGTTTTCTTCAAAATTCTCAAGCTTGAAATTTGAAGGAGAAAATCAAAGTTGTTTAGTTGGACCACACCTACACCACAACATTACTAGAAATCTCTTCTACTCTTGTTGACCATTATACCCTTGTATTTCAAGCTCAGGGAGCCTTCATTGAAAGCGCAATGGCTCTGCACTAGTGTATCAAAGTGGTTCCCTATAAGTTTATCATATAGGATCGAAAACACTATGATACTTCTCTTTCTCTAGACAAGCTTCATAATTCTCTTCTTTGTCTTGTGGATGAAAAATCTCCATGTTTGATGGGTTTCCTTGTGAATTTTACAAGCCAACATAGTACATTAATTGGCCACATTTTTTATAAGTTTATCAAGAAACCTTGAAATTGTGATCCCTTGGGAATTGTATTAATAAAGATACTATCTAATTCATCCCCAAGGTTTGTAACCCCCATGCGAATAACCAAATGGAGGCTCATTACGCTTCTTAATGTTTCTTATAAGATTATGGTGAAGGGCCTTACACTTCGGGTGGCTTATTTTCGCCAAAAATTATCCAACCTAAAAAATCTAGTTTTTTCAAAGGCCATTTCATTTTGGATAATCTTATTGCTATTTGGGAAGGGTTAGAATGGGCTCACTCTTCTCTTCAGAAGGTGGTTTTTCTCAAAATTGATTTTGAAAAATCCTATGACCATATAGAGTGGCCTTTCATTCTTGTCATGCTTAAAGCCCTGGGTTTTGGAGAATTCTTCCTCAATGTGGTTTGCACTCTTTTCATTGATGCCTCATCTTGTCTTACCAATAATGTACACAAATATTCTACCGTTGGGTTTTATTGATCGAAAAGGCATGGTTGCACTTTGGCTCTGGCTCTTTTTTTCCTAGTTGTAGATGCTTTTAGTTAACTTCTTTCTAACAGAGTTTCTCAAGGATGACTAAGAGGCATATACCTTCTTGATCATCAATCCCAACTCATCAATGGCCACTTTTTGGATGACTCCTTTCTCACTCTAGCTTAATCGAAACAAAATGTGTAGGAGGCACTTTCATGTTTGGATATTTTCTATAAAGCGTTTGGCTCTAAAGTTTAGTTTTCTAAGACATTTGGTTTCCGTCAAAGTCCCTAGTCTATGCTCGACAGGTTGGAATCCTATCCATGGAAATGAATTCAAAGATGAGAATGATTCTAATTTAAGGGAATTCCTTTCACCTTTGACAATGGGTTTTCCACTTTGTGTAAATTTGTGTTTGACCAAGTTGAGTAGAAAGTGCAAAAATGGATCTCACCTCCATTATATTTTGTAGGGAAATTCTAGGTTTGCATTAGAATTTTTGTTGTCAATCATGTCTATTATGCAGCATTTTTGTGTACATCTCCTTCTTCCTTTGAAAAAATGGCTAAGCTCTTACGGGATTTTCTCTAGTCCAACTCTAAATAGGGTGGTTTTCATTGTGTTGCCTTGGAGGTTTGTACCCTTCTCGAGGAATATGGTGGTATGGGTGTTGTTGATATATATCTAATAGATATAATATCTCTTTACGTGCTAAGTGGGTTGTTTTTGTATCCAAGGTAACTAAGCTTGATAGGTTTCATTATGACATTGTATTTCTTTAGGAGCACCATATGGTAAAAAATGTTGGAAAAACATAGGTTTTCATACTTTGCTAATTACTAAAGTTTCAGTTAAAATACTTGGCACCTTTGTGGTTAAAATCATTTGGAAATCCTTTGAGATGGTTAAACCTTTAATGTGGTGGGTTGGTGATGGATTTAGAACATGTCTCTCTTTCAACGAGCATAATATATGGTGGTCACCTATTTTTTCCCTAATGATCTCCCACTGGCAGAAAAGACCAACATTAAAGTGGTGTAGTTAACTTACAAAGGCATATCCAATGTCGAGATCTGGTTTTCTTCTAGGACTGGTTTCATTGGCAAGCTAAAACAAAAATACAACCTTGATAACTCATATATGCCTTCAATTTCATCTATTCATTCCTTTCAACCTGATGTTATGCTACACAAATTGGGCCTTCAACCACCTCGGGCTTGGTGGAAAGATTGGTGATGGAATGTGGATATCCCGCTATTACAATATAATTCTGGAGTTATCTACTCCTTGTTATCTCCTACCTCGCCGACATTAGATAAGCTCAATACCAGATGGTCATTGCATTCTTCTCATGTCACCTAGTTAAATCATATCGAATGTGCCTGGAACCCCTATTTGATCCAAAACTCAATTTATTTCTTTAATGTTTGATCTATAAAGGGATACCTTTAGGGAAAGATTAAGTCATATTGGCATTCCTAATCCTATGTGTAGATGTTGTGGTTATCCGAAGTCCTTAAAACATGTATTTTGGTTCAGCCCTTGTCTAAACATGCTTAGAATTGGATACACTCCCTCTTTCGGCCATTTCACCTTGATTTGTTTTATCATAAATTTGTTTCATTTTGTGACCATGCTAGTTGGCCCTTCTACATTGCTTCCTTTTGGCATTTCTTTCATTATGTTATTCTGTTCCAACTCTAGAATGCTATGAATACTACCTTATTTTAGCATTGTACTCTTTCTCGCTAAGTTAAAAATTAATGAAAAGGTGGAAATATTATCTTCTATTCATATGTAGATTCAAACGCAAGTGCAAAAGGTGGTGTTGGAGTTTGGTCATCTCCTACAGCCTACCCGATCACTACGAAAATGCACTTGAATCATGATTTGAGTTCCTCAAATGATGATGATCCGTTGTGAATTATCCCACCTCTTAGATGTCGTGAATGATCCCAGAGTCACTTAAGAAGTACCTTTCCATCTTCTTCACCAACTTGCCTAGGACCCTCTTCTTATGGTCTGGATGGAGCCCATGAGTGTGTGGTAAGGCGGTGGCTAGCTCTACTAACTAGGGCTCTCCACCTGGCTGGACTTACAATTTTGGTGCCTCGCCACCCCCTGGGTGGGGAATAATGGTTCCACTGAGTGTTCAAATACCCTACCAGGGATGACTAGCTTCTCAATCCACCATCGGTTGAGCCATGCTCTCTCATATTTCTACCACCACTGGATGATCCACCTCCTCCTCTAGGTATCAAGCCTCCTTGTGCCTGATTATGATATGATATGACATAATTTTGGGTGCCTTTTGTTTTCCTTTTGGTCGTTTTTAGTTTCCCTAAGTGGCATGCTTTTGTTCACCCTTGTGAATTGTGTTTTATTTTCCCACATGGCATCTACTCTTTTTTTTAGGCTGTGAAGACTACCATCCACCCCTTACTATGTAACACTTTGTATTATTTTGTCTGTAATTTAATATTAAGGCGGTTTCAATAGTAAAAGTTTGTTGTGGACTATGGAAGATAATTCAACTGCACAAAAAAACTCTAAAGACCATGAACGTATCAAAGGACATTTCATGTGTATTAATAAGCCAAAATTTACAAAATATTGAATTGACAAAATCAATTGTATAAAAAACACAAAATCTTTTGATGTAATATGATTAGAAGTTAACATGCACGAGCATGATGAAACCCTATTATGTTGTAAGGTAGCAATTTCTTGTGCATAAGAGCCTTAAAACCCCATGAAATTAGAACATAGACATTTAATGTGTATAGGTGTACCATTAATGATGCTTGATTTTCTTTGTTTCTTTAAATTTTTATTTCCTTAACATTTTATGAAATGCAACGGGAGGGTTGAAAGAGAAATTCAATAGGATACGGAAAAGAAATAGTTATTTATATAGTGATACTATCTTATGGGAATTTTACAAATTTTGTATCTAGTCATGAAATACTTATTTTTACGGTAATGTTTTCATAATTTCTCGAATTCATTTGAGATAATATTTTTCTTCTCTTTCAAATCTAGGCACATTGATGGTGTTTGCATATTTCAACATAGATATGAATGAATAAGATCAAGTGGATATTTCTCTACAGAATTTTCCCACTAAAAGAATTATGTTTATTGTTTGCTAAAATATATCTTTCATATCCCTTTTCTATATATCCTACATATGGTATTCCGTTTACCATATTTTTATTATAAAATAAATTATAACTTTAAAGAATAAATAATGAAATACTTAGTTTCTAAGCCAAGATGAATCCTTTACCAAAATATTAAATGCATTTTGAGTTCTCACTTTAGTGATTATTTGAGAATTTCCCCATTAAAAATTTTCAATTTTTTTGGAAGATTTGTCGTAACATTTGACTAGTTACAAAAAATAATTTAAAAATATTTAATTACCCTTGATCTAGCACTGTTTTATAACTATTATGAAAAAGTGTACAACCTTTAGATGTCAATTCATCAAATCTTGGTATAAAGGAATGATATTGACGTGTCATTATTGTGATGCCTACATGAATCCTAAGAACAACCTAGGACAAGGTAGAAAATTATGAAATAATTTTTTTTTGAAAAATGCACCTACAAAAGTTTCGAAAACAACAGTTGTCACATTAATGTTTCAAAGTCAAATTTATCTAATAAATAAAATTTTCCTCATTATAAAAAATATTAAACCAATATTAAACTTTGATCATGGTAAATTTCTCCCTAAGTATTATTTCAATAAACAATTTAATTCCTACTATAGTTAAATATTCCCCAAGGGATGTCAAGGGTAAAAGTGGCCAATGTAATTAAATACCAAGGTTATTTAATTTCTACAATGTTGAAACAACTAGCAAGGTCCCTCCTTTAATATTGGGTTAAGATAATAAACACTTCCTTACCCCATAAGTAACCCCTTAAAAATTCAACCCATATTTTTGAAATTAAAACATTTAAATTAAAAGGTAATTTCCACTCACCCACTCTCCACCTACTTTTTGTAGGGATGAATCTCATCCCTTGGATGGATTCATTTAGGACCCTTGATGTGTAAAAGGGCAACTAACACTAAATCATGCTTAAGAATGCTTCTTTCTCTTTTCATTTAGCTCATTATTTCTCTTTTGTTTTGCAGGTTGTTGGAGGAGGAAGGGAATCTATTAGAGGCCATCTCAAGCTTTTGAGGAATGAACATGCTTCACTTCTCTTCTTATTTTGTTTATAACCTCATTAAGGTTTCTAAATGTATTTATATATTTTATTTAGCTCATTTTTTTGTTGGGTTTGCCCAAATGGGTTTGTGGGTATTTTCCTATTTTATTGATATAACTAGGTTTGATTTATATTTTCATTTGGGTATATGAAAATGTGTGTGTGTGTGTGTGTGTGTGTGTGTGTGTGTGTGTGTGTGTGTGTGTGTGTGTGTGTGTGTGTGTGTGTGTGTGTGTGTGTGTGTGTGTGTGTGTGTGTGTGTGTGTGTGTGTGTTTGTGTGTGTATTCATTTATTACATTTATTGGGTAAACCCGAAATGAATCTAATTGAGAGAATACAAGATTTAATACATATATGTTTATCTATATATATATATATATATATATATATATATATATATATATATAACATATATATATACATATATGTTTATATATATATAAGAATGAAAAAATGAGGAAACAAAAAGATGGAAAGGATGAGGGTTGTTAAGAAAGGGTTTAATGGAGGGGGAGGACATTGTGTTCCAGTGTATCATCTCTATCTTACAGGGATTTTTCATGGCATTGCAATATGCGTTTGAAGAGAACAAACTAAAAAATGGGGAAATTTGAAAAGGTTCCATGTTTGAGACCCAACGGAAATGCATGTATCACACATTTTCCACAGGTCAAATTGTAAGACCCTAATAATATCGAGTTATTTGTGTTTCTTTTTCTTGTGAGTGCAATTTATACTTAAAAGAGGCAAAATAAATAGTGGGAAAAAGTGAACAGGTTTCAAGTTCGAAACCCAACTAAAATGCTTGTTTCTTGGAGCACTTTATAAGCACCCTTTATGATACTAAGCTCGAGTAAGTGCGGGAAATAGATGAAGTGTGAAAAATCATTGATAATCGAGTTGACATTATGCACGTGAGTGTAATTTGCACTTAAAGGTGACAAAATAATAAAAATTTAATGTATAATTATCAAGTCATTTAGGAAAAATAAGAAAAATGAAGAATTTGAAAGAAAACACAATTTTTAACAATGTCTCATTAAATAAAGAGTAAAAAACACCTATAGATTAATAACTTACCATACTCCAAGATATTATTTTTTGCGAAAAAAATATATATGAAGTGGCATGCCACGCCTCTAAAGTTAGGAATCTCAACTATTGGCTCCTTCCCCTAATATAAAATAATAATCAAATAAGGAGAAAATTTTCAATAATGAAAAAAACAAAAAAACATTCTTAATCAAAAGGCGAAACCAATTACTATAAAGAGGTTTATGGCTTCTATTTTATTTCAATAATTTTCAATTTTTTCCTTGAGCGGATGTAATGAAAAATTAAAATAATGTTTATGAAAAATAATTTGCAAGTGTTTAGGCGGGAAGGTAAAGCACTTCCAAAAAAATGAGCGCTGGAAACTTCTCACCTACTTCTATTTTCTATATATATAAATTGTAGCATACCCTTGATATATTAGGCGGCCCTCCATGGAACCACCTCCTAAAATATTTCACTTAAGAATTTATTCTAGTGTTTATTTTGAGATTTTGCATTAAAAGAATTAAACCTTATTACCCCCAAATTCTTCAGGGAAATTGGATGTGTTGGTGACAAACCCTAGGAAAGCTGATGCAAACACGTCCTCTAAAAAGTAAAGGAAAGAACATAACACTCGGCAAGTTGCCCAGTAATGCCTTGTGCATTATTCATTAAAAAACATTATAGTTTCTTCCCCTAACATTTGGCAGTCTAAATTTTCTGTGTCTTAAAGGCATTATTAACAAATTCATTCCTTCTAGCTTAAGGCAGAGTTCCATGAAGGCTGTTACCTCCAGATGGTCTAATCAAATATAATAAGCCTATAAACTGCAGATACACAGAATTCCTTCCAATAAATTAAAACTTTG
Organism: Taxus wallichiana var. yunnanensis; assembly: GCA_018340775.1. Taxonomy (NCBI): domain Eukaryota; kingdom Viridiplantae; phylum Streptophyta; class Pinopsida; order Cupressales; family Taxaceae; genus Taxus; species Taxus wallichiana. The sequence continues at coordinate 987,330,828 of CM031242.1, forward strand.
CAGAAACTGTTTTATGGAGAGAGATTCCCTGCAGAGCGGAATAGGGGACTCAAACTTTACAACATGCCACTTCAGAGATTTATTGACAAGTGGCAGCCTGACTTTGTTCTTGTTTTTTAGATGATATCCCACTTGTTTTCCAGATGATTTCCCACCACAACATATATTGATAAGTTTGGATGGAATCTCCTGGGAAGCAGGAGCAGCACAGAAAATTTCAGACACACGGGGACCATTTTCCCGCTGTGACAATTTAGGAATAGCCCTCCTTTGGACCTATAGTCATCTGACCAGTTTCCTTGTTATAGATTTGGACTGGTTCACACTATTTGGAGTATGAGAATGTATGTGCCAAAAATGGAATATAATTACCAAGTAGGCCAACGCTGGAATAATTTCAATGCTTGATCAACTTATATAAGCTACCACTTTGTATTTTTATTTCTGACTAAACATCATGTTGGTATCATTGCACAAATAATTAATATGCTTTGGCTCAGTGCCAAGGACAAAAGGGACACAAGCCTGGTCTCCTCCCTAACTCGGCATTTGGGCCTTTGCACTTGGCAAGAATGAATGAACCCTAATCAACTCCACAATATCTTTGAATTATTAGTTTCTTAATGGTTAAACTAGCTTATTATTTGACCTCCAACTTTAGCTGTGTTAGCTTTCCATGCCATTGGGTTTCGATAATAAACAAAGCCACGGTCAATAGATCAATATTGAGTATCAACAAACCCCAAATAATGACCTTCACATTTAATTTAACCAACTAAACATTTGGTAACAAAATAAATTACAAAGTAACACTTACAACTATCCTTCGCTATACAACAACAAAATCTGAAATTCAAATTTGATGGTCATAACAAAAATTGAAATTCTGAGAAGCCTGACTATTAAAACTGACAACAAAAAAAAGACATTAATGAAAGATTCCACAAGATTAATTGTGTAAACTTTCAATTTTGTATCTTCAAAATTTACAGATAATGGGAACATAAAACCTGAACCAATTACCAAATTTCAAACTAAATAACTTCATCAAAACACTGAAGAAGATGACTCCAAAGATTAGTGAAGTTTATTCAAAGTAGACAAAGGATACATCTGATGTAAGAAGATCCTGCCAAAAAAGAGGACCACATTTTTATGTTTGATTCAATGATCTTGATTAAACTAACACTAAAAACTTACAGAACAGGATACCTCGCAGGTCAAACAGCAGCCTTCACATGGTAAAGATATAAATTGTGTTCAAATTTCTAAAATAGTTTCACTTCAGCTTCAGCTTTCTTGACAAATGATGATTCTGCTCAACTTCCACCTTCTGCTCTAACAGTAAAATTGATTTTTATGATGTAATATAAACCACCCACTTGATTATAACTTCTTGGCACCCAAATTTAATTGAGTTACCTTCACGTGTACATTTTGTGAGCACTTGTTTATCTTTAAATTTTGATCATCCCTACACTGTTCTGACAAGAGTTGCAGAGCAACACACTTATGCTGAATTGCACCAAAATTTAGACAGCAGTTACCACTGAAAAAACAATCATAATACCAAAACATCGAGAGAGGAAAGTAAGATTACTCTTTACATAAAATATTGAAAACCAGATTACAATTTAAGGCAAACTGTAGATGAGATTCTCTCCTAGCCTCAGAACTGAGCTGAAATGGAAATACACAACCCTATGTATTACAATCAACAAACCTACAAGGCTAAACCCCTTGCCCAATTTAAATTTACCATCCATTCTTCTTTTAAGTTTCAACCAAATGTATGGGTATTGGAAGTAAACAGTTTTGAAGGTAATAATTTTAATTATTAATTGATTATGTAGTATTTTTTTAAGATGCATAAATCCATGGAATCTGCTTTCTTCATGGCCCCTCATAAAACCCCTGAAAAATGTTACAATTTACAAATATCATAAATTGATATACTAATTATGTTCCCTCTAGCTTAAGACATCTTACTTGATATTTTCTCATTGGCTGATTTTCATCTAAAGCCCCCACCCATTATGGTTGAGAAGGTTTAAATTGTTCAACAAAGAACTATCAAAAATGCTGAAAAAATCCCCTCTGACCTTCCATGAATCTAGACCAAAATGAAGTTCCAAAAGCCTTCAAAAATGCAATTTACAATCATAAGGCCTAAATCTTGTGCATTGTATTGTAGAAATGCAACATTGCTAGAGATACACTCATACAAATTATTATCTATCATGAATTTTGGAGCCTTTCCAAAGCTTAATGACTCTAGAAATGCAACAAAGAAGATTTAAATTGAGAAGGTTTAAATTGTTCAACAAAGAACTATCAAAAAATGCATGCAAAAATCCCCTCTACCTTCTTAATCTAGACCAAAATGAAGTTCCAAAAGCCTTTAGAATTTCACATAAGGCCTAAATCTTGTGCATTGTAAGAAATGCAACATTGCTAGAGATACACTCATACAAATTATTATCTATCATGAATTTTGGAGCCTTTCCAAAGCTTAATGACTCCAAAAATACAACAAAATCCTTCTCATGGGTATCATATGTATAAACTTTTCAACACTTATTTACATAGAAACCTTAGACATCCATATCATGAATTGAGAAGGTTTAAATTGTTCAACAAAGAACTATCAAAAAATGCATGCAAAAATCCCCTCTACCTTCCAAATCTAGACCAAAATGAAGTTCCAAAAGACTTTAGAATTTCACATAAGGCCTAAATCTTGTGCACTATAAGAAATGCAACATTGCTAGAGATACACTCATACAAATTATTATCTATCATGAATTTTGGAGCCTTTCCAAAGATTAATGACTCCAAAAATACAACAAAATCCTTCTCATGGTATCATACATATAAAATTTTCAACACTTATTTACATAGAAAACTTAGACATCCATCTTATGCACTCTAGAATTACACAATATAGAATGCAGTAGTCTCATCATTATAGTAGCCAGCATCTGCAAAATGCAGCATAGCAAAATCTGACCCCAATCCTAGAACATAAACTTGTGTTTCACATATGCAACTCTCTTATATATTTACCTATCTGGATGCTGACAAAGAGACTTTGTCGCAGCCTGAAGTAGAATTGCTTGCACTAAAATCCTTATAGCTATACATAACATCTCACAAGAAGTGAGAACTCTTCAAAAGGTTGATTGCTTACATATAACCAAAAGAAAATAAGAGCCATGGTTGTAATTTGTAAATTATCAATCCATTCAGCGGAGTGTATTCTAGGAAACTGCTTGGCACAACTCATCCTCGTTAAACAATACTCTGTGAGAGGGTAAATATCTTGAACCTGGGCATGGAAAGACAGGTGGCTTCGTGCGGTAGAATCGAGAAGATGAACCTTGGAAGAGGGAAGCAGAGATCTGCCTCATTTCTGCCATTGAAAGGCAAGTCGGAGGACGCTGATCATGCCGAGGAACCTTTGGAGTTAATGGGCACTGCATAAACCCAACTCCACTACATACAGTGAAACAAATATCAGAATTAAAACAAAATGCTGCCACAACATGTTTACCATTGTAGGACTAAGCAAAAGAAGAAGGCATTCTCACTCTAAGAAAGGCCAATGTTCATCAGGTCAGGGAGTTGTCAACCTAAGCATTTCTTGCCGTGATCTATCAGGTGTTGTGTAATTGAAATAGCACTGTCTAGCTACTAGAGCCTGCATCAAGTTGAAGAGAACTCTGATTTTACTTGAGTTGCATACAGGACTCAAAAAAACAAGCAGCCACAGAAACCTGATTAACTGTAAGTCATAAAGTAGCAAAACACTAATTTCACTGTATAAAGCGGCAAAACCCTGATTGAAATAAAAAGCACGCATAAAGCATTGATTTTACTATTACTCAAATGCAGGAACCAAACAAAAAGTAAAAGTCATAAGGTGTTCATTCACCACAAATACATAAAAGGTTCAAAACAAAATTAAGGCAGTTGTCAATCCCTGATTTTACTAGAAGCCAAAAATAGAATTCAAAGTAAAGGAAACTAGTCATAGAGCTCTCATTTTGTTAGTTGTCACATCCAGTACTCAAACATAAAAGAAAGCAGACAAATTCATAATTGAATTGCATTTTGTTGATGAGTAGCCCTGCATGATCATGAACAGAAAAATATTGTATTTTATTCAGTTCAGCTAAAACATAGAAGCAATACAAGTTAGCCGTCATACCAAAACTTGCTGAAGTCTCATACAGGATTAAAACAAAGAAAGTAAATACTATTAAATTGTGACAACCCCTAATTTTACTAGTTGTCACTACAGTTATGAAAGCACAAGATTCAAACCTAAAAATAAAGTGCACATAAAGTGCTAATTTCACTATCAGTCACATATAAGATCCAAACAAAACAAAAGCATTCATAAGACTTAGCTTTTTCTGGAAACGACGAACAAGATCCATATATTATAGAAGGTTGTAATAAATCACATTTTATCTAATAGTTGAATAGTGTATCCAAATAAAAAAGGAAGCATCCAGTAAATTTATAATCAAATGGGCTTTTGTGGCAGTCAGTTCTGCATGCAACTGATAAAGATGAAAAGTATTCAATTTTATTCAATTCTGAGACAAAAACAGCTAGCTTTCATCAAATCATTACAAAAACAGAGAACAGGCAGTTAGACTTAGCCTTCACTTTCATAATACACTTAAGTCGCATACAAAATTTGAAACAAAGAAAATGAAAGCAAGCATAGATCCCTGAATTTACAAGTAATTGCATACGATATTGACATAAAAAAATAACTAGAAAAATCAAGACATAACACACAATTTTACTTGCAGAATCACACAACATAGGACTCAAATGAGAAAATAAAGCAAAGCATAAACTACTACTTCAAAAGCACTCAAAAACAGGACTCAAACAAAAGAAAGTAGTCGTTAAACATGACTAGAAGACAGGAAGAGAACAGGAAAAGAAGCAATAATTAAACAAAATGAAAGGGAAAAGAAACTATCACAAAATATCTATTTTACTGGTAAGATGCAATATTCAAACAAAAATCAAATTAAGGCAGCAATAACCATTCACAATTAGTTGTCATTGTATACGAGAAAATGCCCTGCATGCAGTTCGTAAAGATATATCATTTCCTTTTGCTAAAAAGACAGACACAAGTCAAGATATTTACCGCTTTCCGAAGACGCTGAGAGACATGGAAAACGGTTTTGAGTTGATCGTGGTGCAAAAGGCAAAGAACTCTAAGCTGCAAAATGCAAAGCATGGGAAACTCAGTCCATGCTTGATAACAGACACATTTTTCCATTTTCATAGTAAAATAAATTAAAAAACGAACATCTAAATCAGAGTTAATGAAACCCTACACAAGTGCTACAGAAATTCAAAAACAAGGATTAAAGAAATGCTAGTTGAATCAAACGATTGTCCGAGAAAAGTCTCTTATAAATTGAGGATAAAATTGCAGAGGACCTGAAACATTGCCGAAACATAATAGTGCATCTGGATACTATAGCAGTTTCTAAAATCTTAACCGTTACACCAGAAATAACAAAACGATAATTTGGCAGTGTCTACAGTCCCTGCAATTTTTCCGTAGAACGGCCAAAATATTGTCCAATGTGGTCCTCTGAAGAAAAATCTTGTGCTATCAAGATAGAAACTGTTGGAACCTATGAAATTAAACCAAAAATGACTAGATTTTTACCAAGAGGTCGAATGGCAGAGACTCCAGGCGGATTCGACCTCGGGACCTTGAGCTTCGTCAAATGGAGATCTGTAACATAGACATCCCCTGTCCCCAAAACTAAAAGAATTGATATCTAAAAACAGAAGAGAATAGGAAAAGAGTTTTTACAGGCTATACAAATCCATATCTTTCTACCCTGCTGGTTGCGGGTTTAATCTGGCCACACCGTGGTTTGCACCCCTCACGTTCTGTGTGTGAAACAACTCGTTTTGGTCGTTCGACCCTCACCTCTACCATTGTTACAACCTGCTATGGCGGCCTCCTAGCCTTGCTTTCGAGCCTTGCAAATATTACTGCAATAGCTGGTGAGCAGAACATCCAACAAACGGCCTTTTCCACAAACCACACAAACTTTACCATGAAAGGCCAGTTACCGAACCAGAAGCTGCAGCAGACCTTGCACATTATTGTTGTTAGACGCAACCACATCTCCATTGAGAGAGTCTTTGATGTAATCTCTCGCCAAGTCGGGCAGCAGGGAACCCAACCCCAAAGTGCCATTCGTTTCGACTCCCTCCTGACTGCAAGTCACCTCCACATCATGATCTATGGTCAAAAACACTCGCACCCTTGGAAAGCGGTCATTGGCGATCCCAAATCGTAAGAGCATGTCGTGGCCTTCCATGAAATCGTCCACCGCAACCTCAAACTCGTAGCAGGGATTGAGAGTGTCGGAAACTTGCACCCTACACCACTGAGGCATGTTTCCCATCTCACGACCTTCGCTTGAAACTCCCTCATCACATTTAAACGCTGCCGTGAATAATTAAATCTGGTGGCTCACAATCCTCACAACGGTCCACTGCTCAATCCACCATTCTAATCTCCCACACCCAGTAATAATCTTCTGCCGGTTTGCTAAAGGAGAAAACTGGCTGCGGCTTATACACCATTACAAGCCATTGCCGCGATTTCTGCATCTTCAATGACTCGCCATCGCTTGTCTTCCTCTGCTCGAGAGAATAAAATGGAAAATGCATCCAGCGCTTCCTTCCTCCCGGCGACAACTCCTATAGCTCGCAGTCACAACGGCTCCTCCGTAACCCTACTTCCTGTCACAGAGCATGGGCGACCATTCACACCAGGGGCGACAATAAGTTTTCTGCCATTTGAATTTCCCATCAGTAGGAATGCCTTTCGCATAATAAATTAAAACCATTAATTACCCACTCTTTTTAATATACATGACCTATTGCCTTAAAAGTCTTACTTTCTAAAGTTAAATATGTATAATACCATTTAGTTATGAACATATATATAATTTATTTCAAAATTTAATATTTCTTCAAGCTAATTCCCCAACATTCCACAACATATTTTCAACAATATTTCCAATAATTTTAGAGTAAGGAATGCTAACATTCCAACAAGATCAACACACTTACATGAGGTTACAAGCCAAGTGAAAGAGAGGAATAATTTGTTTTTCCTTCAACTTCATTTCCCTTTTTACAACAAAACTAACTTTACAAAAAACAATTCTTTCTTTCCCTTTTCAACATACAATACAACTTTTCCTCACAAGGATTAATACTGATGTCTTCCGCTTAAATTCAAAAAAATACATGATTGAAGGATAAAATGGTATACAATTTGTCTTCAATTATGGCTCCAAAACCAATCCTTCAACCAAGCTCCATCTTCTCATCTCTTGACCACAACAACCAAAAATGGGGAGAGGCAACACTCTCCACCCAACCAAAATTCCAATGAGAAGAAGAAGCAATTCTTCTCATTGGCCCTCGAGCCCCAACCACAAGGCAATAAGGGATGTTTCAACTCATGGAAACTAAAACATTGCTTCAACATTCACAATCAAACAACCAAACACATAAAAGATAAAATCACAAAATACTTACTTTTAAACACAAATAATTCCCAAACAAAGGCTTCCAAAATAGCCTAAAAAGAGATAGGAAAATGGGGGTGCCCTTGTGCCTCCCAAGGGTTTGGATGCCCACCTCTAAATCCCTCCAACACACATTCAATCTCAAGTCTCTTATGCCTCCTCACAATAAAACCAAATTCTCTTATGCCTCCCTCACTCTTATGGCTCCCACAATACATAATATAATAGTATAAAAATAAGGTGGGGCATCCAAAACCCACTCCCTCCTAAACCCAACAAAAATCTCTTATGCCTCCCTACATTATTTCATCCCCATATCCAAATCTCAACACAACCTAAGGTCAACATTCTACCCAATACATCAACAAGAACACCATTTCACACAAACACATTGCATGCAAGAATTTAGGAAGCA